>CM057004.1:85300995-85740995 GCA_029891345.1 Dryococelus australis | reverse complement strand
TCCATTCATTATTAATACGAATGAAAATTGAGAGAAAACAGGTGTGCTGGTAATGCAAAGTAAAAAATAGTTCGTACGCAAAATATTGTTACACTGGATGCGCCGAAAGCGATGCGCTGCCCTTTGGTGTAATTTTCTAGCCTTGGTTGCGCTTTGTTCGCACGAGGCGGAGGAATATCTTGGAAGTAGAACTTTAGCAGGGCTTCAGAAAGTTGGAAGTAACAATGAATGGACTGTGTCGGCCATTTGTCCTCTGATATAATGCCGAGTCGACAGTTCACCAGTGAAATAGTTCAGAGCTAGTGATATATCGCGAAAAAAAATATGAGTACGTGTTAGACTTCAATATTATAAGGACCAAACAGCTGTTTGTCTATTTCATTGGTTGGTCCGTTTGAGAAGGCGTTTAAATATTCCAAATTCGGCACGGCTCCTACGTGATTCGTGCGCAGACAGTTAACAAGTGGCAAAAAGTGATTCAGCCAATCAAGATAGGTAAACTATCCTACATTGTCTTGAAATATAGCTTTTTAAAATCATTCGCGAAATTTCACTACCCCTAGAAATAGTCCTTCCCGCGGGTAACATAGCATTCAATCCAGTCTGTTCTTTTGAGTGATTTTACACTTCATGTGCTGCCGTCGTAAAATTAAAGGCTGTTCACGATAAAGTGAGCACTTTTGAAAGCAACCTCAGGAAAAAGTCACTGCCCCTACCTGCATATATTTTAACGGGCGCACTGAGTGGCATGTGTCCAGCAAAGTTGGTAACGATGGAGGGGAAAGTAGTTCCGTATATTAACGTCGAACAAAAAGCGTTAAGTAACCATTTGTGGTAACTTAAATTATTTCTCTTGCTTTCTGTATTTTTTAATGCATCGAAGTTTTAAAACGAGCAGATTTGTGCAATATTTCCTTTACTGATAATTTCACCGTTTCACTTGAACGACGCATGAATAAAGTAATGCGGCCCATGGCAATGTTAATTTTACATAAGGCGGAAGAACACACAACATGCATACAAGTAGATCATAAGCAGGGCTTTCAAAAGTGCTCATTTTAACGTGAACAGTCTATACCTTGCGGTCAACGTCGTGAAAACTGCTATCGACGTAATATTACGGCAAGCTCCATAAATCTCTGTTGAAATCGGGAGAACGTTGTGTGGCGTCGATTGACGTCGATTGCAGCCAGAGAGTTAATTTTTTTTTTTGCGCCAGTAGAACTCCTTCAGCAGAGGTCGCAGTCCCAGAATAAAATATACAAAATGTAGGACGCTCCATCGATTCACCTCTTTTTTCGGACATGCCACGCTTCTTTATCCATTCAGTGTCGATGGAACTGTTTCAGGACGGAAGGGGCGGGGGTACACGCAGACACAGAGAACTCGAAGAGTACAGAAGCGGAACAGTCGCTTGTACCAACGAACCAAAGCCGCGCACGCCACCGCGAAATGTCTGGACGCCGTTCGCCGATCAGAGCTTTATAACCTACTCTCTCGCCGGCATGCCCGGCCAATGGTGAAGCTTCCACCGCCTGCAGTGCCCAATCAGACGCAAGGTTGGTTCCCAGGGCCTCGCGCAGCCAATCATAGAATGGGTACGCCCACCAAAGGAACTGTCACGTGATTTCGTTTCTGTGTACTTGTCTACTCTGTGCCCGCAGGGATAGGGAAAGGTGGGCGAACCTATTTTTTGCGAGAAGATCTCAGGACAAGTTGTGCTCTAACGCAAATTATTTCAGAACTACTTTCGTGATTGGATCATTCAAACTGTTACGCGTCTTATCTGTCTGCCCGCGAATCACGCACGGTCAGTATCGGAATAACTGAATTCTGATTGGCTCATTCATGTCTCCAAACAAAGACTAGCGGCCAATAATCAAATGAAGACTGTAAGTGTGCACATAGGATATTGAAATCTTGCCTCAGCGCAAATGTTTTCGAGAAAAATCTTGTGGGGTCTAGGCAAAGGGCGTCAGAGAGTATTTTATTAAGGATATGACACTTTTACATTTAATATTGCCGAGTTCTATTTACGAAACGTGGAAGTAAATATTTTTATAAGCATAAATGTGTCACTATCGGTCCATGTTGTCACACGAAATATATTGTTAGTATATGAATTTGAAGTGCTTCGCTCGCTGAATGAAAACAAAAATATCTTTGTAACTATTCTGACCACATCAAGTCATCAGTAAGGGGCACACGAATTCCAAAAAATGATTTTCGCGCATGCTAGATTTTAATAACTACCCTACGGACGGGCGAACAAGCAGTTTTCTTCTACTTATTAGCAGCGTGTCTTTGTAAGATATTTTCTTACATTACTGGCCAATTAGAATTAGGTTACTCCGGTATTGCACGTCTGTGATTCGCTGGCAGACACCTAAGATGCGCAACACGGCAAACGTCCAATCACAAAAGTGGATCTGAACTGAAGCGTTATGAAACACATACAGTCGTGGAATATTTTCGCGAAAATCGTGTCCCCGCACTTCTAAACAACAATTTTATTTTACTTGTTTTTTTTTAAAACTATTATTACTGTGTGAAATAATGCTTCATTCTTTTCATGCTGATAACAAAACTAGTTATTCAGTCTCCAGATACAAATTAAATGTAGTTGGCCTATGTTTAAATCCATTACAGTGCAGCTCATTTATTGGTTAAAAATAAGGAAATACAGTAGTAAGGAACTTCAGTTCCGCTAGAATTAAGACGGTTTTCCCATCTTGTGAAGGACTGTATTTTCTGCTCTCGCGAATGTTGCATGGATTGTGATTACAGTCTAATTTTTATTAGTAGAACTTCTGTAGCAAGGGGGCCAATTTAGGTTCGTTTTACAGTTTTATATATACACACGTGTATATTAAAATGAATATACACACGTACAGGCTGTTCACAGTAAAGTGAGCACTTTTGAGGCGCTAGTTACTTTTTACTTCCAGCAGTTTTTTATATATATATATATATATATATATATATATATATATATATATATACACACACACACACACACACAGTATGTATATTCCACCGTACTCGGATGTTAACATCCAATGCTAATATATATGTGTTTGATATCTTGAAAGTACCCAACTTCCCTCGTCTGGCATGTCTATTGCCTTCGTAGGTGAGTGTGCATATTGTATTGCTAGACACATGCAAAATTAGCGTTATTATTTGGGGACACGTTATACTTTAAACTTGTATACCTTTGCAAAACGTTTGTCATTGGACAATACTTGAACACATTGAGGTCTGCACACATTTAATGGCACTTAAAACAAATTAGAATTGAGTCACCTGTATCCACTACTGCAAGAACACCGGTTCTGTTGGTGTCTGTGTTAGAACTCACCATAGTCCTATCGGTCCATACCACACCGAACACTACCCTGTACTTTACAGCGTTCATTATTGGCCGGTTATCAACCAACGAAGAGCTGAGCGGATATTGACCCAATTAAAAGTCCGTTTTCGTATAAAAGGATTTGCAATCAATCATGTACCTTTACGTGGCTATATAAAAAAAAGAAATTCTATCGTTAGCAATATAACTGATACTGCGCTGCCGTATTTTCGTGAGGTCGGGTTAAACACTAGGCGAACAAAGACAGCAAATCAATGCGAGTTTTTTTCTGAACAATAAAGAAATTTTCAAATTAGCTTTGCTCGAACTATACTCGAGCGTAGTCTACAAAGTGTTAACTAACACGCCCTGGTTAACTCTGTGCCAACAAAAATCACTTCACAATTGTGTGCCCCAATCACGTGCAGTTCAGTCAGAAAAGGCGTAGCTTCACATCTATGTATCAGCCAACGGAGAAACGACGCTGGCTCCAGTACAGACAATACTGTGAAGTTTAGCCTGATGCCAAATAATAACGTGAATTTTGCATGTCTCTACTTATTGCCTTCGTAGGTCAGTGTGCTGCCACCTCGTTTAATAGTTTCGAAAAAGAAAAGAGTCAACTTATATCAAACCCCCCGTAAGGTCGTTCAAGCACCATAGAGAGGGTGGTCCCGTAATAAACAAGTATCCTGAATGTTTTGAAAGGTTTAAATCCAGACTATTTGGAAGTGTGTGTAAATTTTTTATCCGTTCAATGCTTTATTTTACAAATATATGTTTCCGATATGTACCACAGTTAACGCGTCGCGGTGACAATATTTATACATGGGATCGTCATGGTCTTTTCATTCTTCAGCCACAGCTTCCGCTCAGGATTTATTTCTGGAAATATTATTTATTATGCGCGGGACATAAATAATGGACAGTGAAGAGATTTGGGCAGCTCTTAGCAGCAAGGTCTTGAGAGCTGAAGCGGGTGATTGAGGTGAGTGTGGAGCAGCGCCGGAATGAAAGGGCGGGGGAAACGGGAGATCCCCGAGAAAACCCGCAGACCAATGACATCGTCGGGCACGATTCCCACATGCGAAAATCCGGTGACCCGGCCGGGGATTGAACCCGGTTCGCCTTGGTAGGAGGCGAGCGGGCTAACATTTCATTTAGGCACGTGTAGTATCTAGAGACCCGGAAATTTCGCGGATTCGTTCGGCAACAAGCTAGACTCCACAATCCTTTGTGTATTCGGTCATCAGTTAGTATAGTTAGAGCCCCGAGTATTTCGCGGATTGAGTTGGCAGCAAGCTAGGATGGACAGCCCTCTGTACACTCGAGACATTATCGTTTGCTTATTGGTTGCTGTGATCAAGTGAGACGTCTGTACAGGCTGTTGAACACGCGCCCACACTACTGCTTCCTGCTTAGCACTGGCTCGTAGTTAAACAGGACGTGTCTAAACAACTGTCGTCCAATCACAACAGTAGGAGAAAAGAACAAGTGTTTGGAGTCTACCTCGCCTCCGAATGAATTCGCGAAATACTCGTGGCTCTAAGTATAGTTCACTGGCTGTTGCTCCAGTTTAACCCCATACCAGGTACCACGGGGATTCGATTCTCATTTTCCTTGCAGGTTCGTTATTGGTTGAAAGTGGTTCGGGGTGTGTCTAACAATGGTCCAATGGAAGCACAAACACATATGTACACGTGAATGAAGTTCAACTTATCCTCAGATGAACCAGTGAGATTTCTGGGTCTCCAGTTATATCTTAACACGCTAAAACTTGTAGGCGTATTTCTGAAGAGACGATAATGACTAAAAAAAATATCTGAATTCCAAGATGGCCTCCGCCCTTAAGTTTATCAATGCTCAGTGTAAACGGTTATAGGCTTCCTCAGTGCAACTATTAAACGCATATTACTGAGTTTCCGTCATGTTAACCCATTAGTGTACACAATGTGTACTCTGTGCATGTGTAGGTAAGTTTTGGTGTGTACTGCACACTGTCAAACAGAATGACCAATGATTAGAGACCTGCAAAATTCGCGTTATTGTTTGCTGAAAGCACTTTTACCATTGTAAAACGCTTGTCATTGGACCATGATTTATTTGATACGCCCCAGGTAACTCTGCGCCAATAAATAAACACTTCACAATCGTGTTCCCCAATCACGTACGGTTCACTCAGAAAGGGATGTGACTTAACATCTGGGCCGCAGCAAATCAAGGGACGACGCAGGCTACAGTATATAGAGTACTGTGAATTCTACCTTGAAGCCAAAAAATGACGCGAATTTTGCAGATCCCTACCTATGATATAACATGTGGGTAAATTATTCTCAAATTGTATTACTGGTCTAGGTCGTAACTGGTTCATATAACTGAAGCCGAACATAGCCTACTACGGCTCATCGGCCGTCACAACGAAACTGTTGTGTGTTGACTTAAGGCCAAGCTTCATCATGCATAGGCGCATAGAGAATTTTATACTAAATTCGGACAAAGATTCGGACAGTTGTTTTTTGTGGTAGTATTTTCAACTAAATATTTTTTGTTAGATATTTAACGCATCTTCCAAATTTTAATTTTCTAATTTTAATTGCTCTTTTTTTGCGATTTATAAAATTGTGACATTTTATAAATAATTAAAAAGTGAATTTAAAATTCAAAAATTAAAATTTTAATGGTTTACAAATGTAGATGCGTTCGATCTTAAACAAAAAACCTTGATTGAGAATACTATCACAAAAAATTACAAAGATCTTTTTCCTAATTTCTTCTTCGATTCCATATACGCCCATGTACTATACGCCCATGTATGGTGAAGCCTAGCCTTAAGTACAGCATGCACCATAATATATTTTGTTTGTAACACCTGAATTCGTAAATCAAAGTGAGTTTGAAAGGGTTGATATTTTATGCGGCTGGCCGTTTCTGTAAACTTAATGAGCAAGTCTGTCAGTTTCCTACTGTGTGTAAGACGAGTAGTAACTGTATAGTCATTCCTTTGTGTCACGTATATTACGACTCATTGTCTCGCATAGCCGAGAAGTGAATAGCCCTGTTCGTGACCTTTCTCTGGGTATTGAATGAACTTATCTTTCAGAATCTGTCCTGGTTTCCGGACAAAATCATGCTGGCTAGCAGGAAATGTGGAAGGTGACCTCAACCTTCATAGATTTACCGCGGACTTCCCGAAATACAGGGCTGTGTAACGAAATGTTCAAATATACTTCTGCCATTGACACTGTTCTGGATACAGCTATTCACAACTATTTTGAACTTTCCTAGAGTCATACTAATTAATCAAGAACGGAAGTTTTTGCACATTGGAGTGCCGCTGTGGGCAAACGGAAGTGTGGAGGGGGAAGCCGACCCCCCTCACTGATCCGCCATACTTCCTCTTTGAAACCCTTCCCTCCCCAAAGTGCCATCCCTTCCCATCCCCGGGAGGAGTTAGATAAGGGGGGTATGTTTTCCATTTTGTGAGGTTGGGGGTGTGTTTTTCGCCTTCGAATCGGCCTGGAAGCCAAATTTTTCGACCGGTTTCCTTCCAATTTGAGGGAGGGGTACCTTTTCGTGCCCCGACCTCCCCTCCCCCATTGGCTGTTAGGCCCTTCGTAAGCCTAATGCCTAGGTCTTAAGTATTACGTTTTAAGTGTTAAGTCTTATGTATTGAGTCTTAAGTCTTACATTTTAAATCTTACTTTCACCATTGCACCATTAATACTAATTCATACGGTTACGTTCTTCATCTATGGTGGCTCATCCCGCTGTTTCCGTGGGCCCGACCCCTATAGTCCATTCCCAATTGGAAGCAACTTTCTCGGAGCCCTGCTAAATATCTACTTGCAGACCCGTTTCGTATCCTTCCGCCAAATGTAAACAAACATTGCCATGTGACTGTTATGTAGCATCTGTCAAAATCAATGTTTACATTCCATTGTGTGTATATATATGTTCGTATACTTTCGCTACACCTAAAAATAAACACTGAAATGTGACTACTACTTTTATACCTGTCAAATGTATTGTTTACTGTTAACAGCTTTTCAAAGAATTCTGTCATATTTTCAAAACCATTCCGTATGAATATTCACAGTTAAGGCCTCCGATATTATTTAGGTCAGCTTTATGACGTTTTAAAAATGCCTGAATTGAAAACAGTTCTTACGGTTAATTTACATTAAAATATTTGTTTTCCACGGCGTAGCTCAATACATGTAATGCAGTTTAGTATTTTGCCGCGACTGTGCTTAAACTGTTACAACTGCGAGGTAAGGGGCTGTGCTGATTGCAATCATCATTTTGTTATTGATATGTGTTGAATCATTTCTCTAAAAGAACGACCTCAGTTGGAATAAATATTAAAACGAAGGAACAACTAGTGTAAAAGGCACATTAGATTCAAGCACGCAACTCGTGTTTCTCATTT
This sequence comes from Dryococelus australis, assembly GCA_029891345.1. Lineage (NCBI taxonomy): Eukaryota > Metazoa > Arthropoda > Insecta > Phasmatodea > Phasmatidae > Dryococelus > Dryococelus australis. The sequence goes on along the minus strand of CM057004.1, from coordinate 85,733,214 downwards.
TTGTCATACAAACTTTAAAAGATAGCGGTGAACATGCACACAAATAAGCATACGATAACTTTTGTTCCGCTAATATTTCTATGTATTGCTACTTACTGTTTATCATGTTTATTGAAGTTTATCGGGCAGGGCTTAGTATAGTTCTTCTGGGATTGTGGCAAATTACGTTACACGACTGTGTTTCAAACTCCTTAGGGCACAGGTACAACGTTGTTATAAATAAACAGACGTGGGTGTAAATAAATAACTCCATAAAAAAGTTCACATTTAAAACGTATAAATAGTGCTAATCAAATATTTGAAATCACGCACACACACACAGGGCCAGCGTATCGACCACGATTCACAAAGGCACGCCATTTCACAGACTCAATGATTAACGAAACGCACGTCACAGTATATTTATTACTGCCGTGGAGAGACAGATTAATCAGAATATCGTAACTTGTCTAGGTAGGTTTAAAAAATACAACGTCTAAAAACGTGATGAATTAATTTGAAGTATTTTTCGGAGTAAGAATAATTTATGTTTCGTTTGACAAAAAGCAGCACGCCATGTCATGGCTCGCCACTTCTGCCAACTTCACTAGGTAACTGCCCCGCCACCATATCAAAATATATTTAAATACGTATTCAAACATCAAAATCTCTTTTCAGTTGTAAATTCCAAATTCAAAAATCATTATTTTACGGTAATAACTATGAAATATGCGACAATTGAAAACATGTAAAATTCGACTACTTACTAGCGAAGTGAAATTTCTCGAGTGGGAAAGAGACGAAGAAAGAGAAAGAGGGCGACAAGCCTCGCCAGCAGACAGTTTTTCAATTGCTTTCTTGCTCGATAAAACAATGCCGTACCATTACGGCCTACTCACAATATTTTCCGCTGTTATTTTAAACTGTAAAAATGAGATATGTTGCCATCTGGGCTACTTAACTATTTAAATATTTCGATAGGCACCGTTTAATTTACAAATAGTATACTAAAAAAACTAGGTTAAAATAATATTTTAACTGTGAACTATTTCTTACCGGCCGTTGCCAACACGTCGCTGCTCTCGCTGTTGTTAATTCATATTTTAAAAAGAAATAATTATTACAATTTATAGAAGATATTAAGGTAAAGGTTCATTTATTCAATCATACAGTACTCTAAGGTTAACCATAGTGTTATATATTTGTGGAATACAGGTTATTGAAAAAATAGGTGACATGTTATGCCTAGAGTGTTTTTTCAAAGGTTGATTTTCATAAGTCACTTCCAATCGGGAATGGACTATAGTTGTTATATAGTTTATTCACGGTTTCTTCACACTTTTTGGATCAAACCCCAAGTATGGCGTGTTTAGTTGCTTCCTAAATATGTCACGTATTGCAACAGTTTTATACTTTGTGTAAACATAAAAGTTCCTTATTTTTTATTGAAGTGAACTTTTACTTTTTTTTTCTATAAATTGTATTTAATTTAAAGCAGAGAAAATAAGTGTGTTGGTAGTTCTTATTGCCTAGTAAGAAATAGTTTTTACGCACGAATATAGTGCGTTGTCCCTTTGGTGTAAGTTTCTAGGCTTGGTTAAGTTTTGTTTGCATGAGGTGGAGGAATGTCCTAAAAGTAGAACTTTAGCAGGACTTCACAAAAGTTGGAAGTATAACTTATGAGTGGACTATAGTCATAAATGCAAGAACCACTCCATAAAGATATGATATAGTTCTTTCAGAGTTTGGGGGGAATGGAGCCGTCAAATTTTGTATTTACATCTTTATTTCCATGGCTCTTTTTTTTTTATAAGGCGTATTGATTTGTGATAACAGAACATAAATAATTCAACGCTTCTGTTATTTTTCGGCTTGAACTGCGAAGAGGAAATTGGCGGTGGTTTTGTGCAGGTAACTAAACAGTTGAAAATACATACAGCAATAACACCATAGCTACTACATAAAAACACTATAATCCATTCACGGTTACTTCACACATTTCTGAAGCCCTGCTAAAGTTCTACTTTCAGGATATTCCTCCGCCTCGTGCAAACTAACCTTAACGAAGCCTAGAAAATTACACCAAAGGAAAACGCACCGAATTCGTGCGCACCAGTTGTAATATTACTTTGCATGGGAACTATGTCTTACCTGGCGCTATCAACACAAATTTTTTCTTCGCTGTTTTTATTCGCGTTTATTATAAAATTGATATTATAGTGTGTAAATAAAATATATGTAAAACTTTCGTTTAATGAAAATTAACACTTTCAGACCCACTTTAATTTACAGTATCCGTTGCAAACAAAAAATATTTTATACGCGTGTTGTACTTAAGTCAACGCGACACTTGTTTCATTGTCACAGCCAATGTTCGGCTACAGGTGCATGAACCAATTAATGACGTAGACCAGTATGATGGTTTACAAATCATTTATAGAAAGGTAAAATCATTGGTCATTGAGTTCCGCAGTGTGCAGTACAGACCAAAAATTTCCTACACGTGCGTAATGTACACATATGTGTACACTGGGTTGGAATGGGTTAAGATACGTCTGTATGAGGTATAAAACGCATAATACATGACATATTTAGGAAATAACTAATACGTAATACATGGGGTGATTTTTCAAAGGTTTGTGTAAAAACGTCTGGAGAAACTGTGAACGGACTATATCCAATGCCCCTCTCACTAACGGTCGGTAGAACTAAGTACCGAGTACACTTTCAGGTTGTAGCGAAAAATCCGTAAATAACAGTAATCGATTCCCCTCAACTGAGCGTCTCTGAAAGTCTGATGTATTCCGTGTTGGAATCCGCCTTCAAGGTCACTAAGTCGTCCACGTGACCAGGTAAGGAACCTATACATTGAGAGATTTAGGAAGAGAGTTTAATGATCTGTAGAAGAGTGCTAGATCTTCGAAAATACCTCCGCAATAGCATCTGCTTTGGTTTACGTATTATTTCGCGCCTGTTTTAATGCAAGTTACGGGAATTCATACCATCAACGAAGAAGGTAATCTTAACAGTGATTCGCTAATGCGTAATTTTGTTCGTTACTCATGTTTGTTATAATTTTTGTGAACATCATAACTTATTAACATTGGTTTTCAAAATGAAGTTACCCTACATGAAGCGAATAAATAAATTTAATTTATAATTTTCCAAGTGAAATTACTTTCGAATTATTTATTTTCATTGCCCACTAACAAACATCCAAGCATTCAAAAATACTATTCCTAAACTGGAAATCAGGAGAACTTCTCAGTGGCGTTCGAATTCAAAATTCGACATTCTCAAAAGCGTAAATTTCCAAATAATTAAATTTGAAAACGGATTTGGTTTTTTTCTTTCTACCAGTTACAAATATTTTCGCCACGCGTAAAATTCGACATTGCCTATGATGTAATGTCATGTGTCAAGAACTTAGAAGGGCTGACACTAACTTGAAAGGATTTAAGCCGTTTATTGACAGTACACTTGATTACCAAAAAAAAAATCCGCACCGAGAAGGGAATTTCTGATTCAAAACTAAAACTTAATAGCGTGATGAAAAAATAAGGAACGATTACAGTAGAGAATCATTGCATAAGGATAATGTTACTTCTACCCTTACGGAAAACAAGAGGGCACCTTTAATATTTCTTCACACAACTTCGTGGTTAAGTACGTGAATCGACACGACGATCGGGCATGGGTGTATGCGTATGAGAGAAAGGGAGATAAAGAGAGAGCAGGGCACACGAGATATGTATCGTTTTGTTAACACACTGAGGTCTGCACACATTTACTGGTATTTCAGGCAAATTAGACGCGAGTCGCCTATATCTACTACCAAAAAAACACTCGTTCTATTGGTGTCTGTGTTAGAACTTACCATCGTCCTATTGGTCCATACCACACAGGACACAACCCTGTGCTTTGCAGCGTTCATTATTGGTCGGTCATCAACCAATGGAGAGCCGAGCTAATGTTGACCCAATCAAATTTCCTTTATCGTATAAAAAGTTTTACAAACAATCATGCCCCTTTTGAGCGGCTATATATAAAAAAATATATCGTTAGCAATATCATCGTTACTGAAGCTTGTCGTGCGCTTGCGAGATCGTGTTAAACACTAGCAGAAAAAAGACTACACATACATGCGAGTTTTGTTCTGAACAATAAAGAAATTTTCTAATTTCCTTTGCTCGAGCTACACTCGAGCATAGTCTACGGAGTGTTAAGTATGTTTGTAAAACCGAAAAAAATACAAGATGTGTGTGTACGTGACACGGCAGTGGATTTTACGCGAGCACGTTTGCGCGCCAGCACATCTGACTCGCGAAGGTACACCTACTGCCTGGATATTTTCGTCCACGCTCAAGATTACCGGAAAAACTCGCCGCGGGCCGCCAACTGCGCATGCGCGGCATCAACTCGAGGCGACGCTCGTATCGCAGTCGTGCACCTGATCGAACGCTACCACATTTATTTCAATCGTGTCATTAGTCGTGAAGTTATGTGTAGCGTCGAAATCAATCACCCTCCATATGTTTCATCGCCGTTTCCGTCCCATAGGTAGGGATAGGAACATTTCGCGAGTTCATTTTCAAGACAAGATAGACGTCAAACACGTGTAAACTGAAGTCGACTTTGCAGTTGGATCGCAGTTTACCAGACACGCCCTGGACGACTCTGATTCCAATAGCAGACTTGCAAGGAAACAAGTAGCGAGTGCCATACTGCCAGGTGTGGAGTAACACTGGCTACTCTATGGGGCAGCAGCCAATCAACAAACATCTGAGGCTCGAGTATACACATTACTGCGGAGTCTAGCCTACAGGTCATTGAACTTGCGAATTTTCCCTATCCCTACCTATAGGTAGAGGTAGTGAAATTCCGCGAAAAGATTTTAAGACAAGATATACTTCAAAACACTGCAGGTTCGTTTGCCTATTTTGATTGGCTGAATTACTTTTTGACGCGTGTTAACTGTCTGCACACGAATCACAAAGGAGCTGTGCCGATGTTAACGAATTCTGAGTGGCCCGGTCAAATATGAAAACGCCTTCTCAAGCAGACAGCAACCAATGGCAGTAGACAAACTGCTGTTGGGTGCTTATAGTATTGAAGTCTACAGTGTACTCATATTTTTTTTCGCGAAATATCACTAGCTTTACCGATAGGCTATTCACGATAAAATGAGCACTTTTGAAAGCCCTGCTTAAGATCTACTTGTATACACGTTGTGTGTTCTTCTACCTATGTAAGTTTAACATTGTCATGAGCCTCATCATTTTATACATGCGTCGGTCAAGTGAAACTGTAGGATTATTATAAAAGTAAACATTTAACAAATATGCTCAATCTTACACTTCTACGCATTAAAAAAAAACGGGAAGCGAAAGAAATAATTTAAGTTATCACAAATTATTACATAACACTTTATATTCGACTGAAAATACGGAACTACTTGCCATCAACCGTTACCAACTTTACTGGGCGCATGCCACTCTGTGCGCCCGTTAAAATATCTGCAGGCGCAGGGGCAGCGACTTTTTTCTAAGGTTGATTTCAAAAGTGCTCACTTCATCGTGAACATCCTATAGTACCTAGTACTCCATGTGTCTGATTTTTAATACGCATTCACTTCGAAAGTCAGGGAAATTTGATCATGACATATCAACTCTGTATAGCCTACCGTGGTCACCAAGAACTCCATTTCCTCTTAAGTTTCTGCCAAAGTTTAACTTTGATAATGTGCGGCTTATCTTCGAGTGTAATTTTGATAAAACACGGAACAATTTTCATTTTAAATAATTGCATGTATTTGAAGTTATCTCAGTTCCGCCACTCGTAGCCTGGGTAACGAGAGTATAAGCGATTGTCACTTCCGTTTCTCACATTATAGAAACTGTTCTCCAGTTAATTTTCGGGATAGTTTTCGTCAATTACGGTATCCTTTAGCTAGATATGCAGATTTAGTGATTAGTTTGTTTGCCCTAACTCAGTTGTGTTATACGAAAACCAGGGACCAATTAATTCGTCTACTAATATTTTCGTGTGTCTGCTGCAAATTGTTTCCTAAGCGCAGGATTTATTTCGCTGATATTTTTCGTGGCTTGTAAATTTGCGCGCTAAATTCACTAGCAATGTGCGTAACATTCTTTTAGTGATTTCCGGTCTTGGTTCGTTACTTACTAATTCAAAATTATAACTTTTTTAATAGTTTGGGCGTAATATTGCCCATTCTCGTTTGTGTAGATTTGAAGGATTTTTTTTGTACAGTGATCATTGCTGTTTGTTTAAGAACATGTTCATTCATTCGAGAATGTTAAATAACTGTATGTTTTTGTGATACTCGTATGAGATTTACGTATAAATAAATATTGTTAGAATTTTTAAAAGGCAATGGGCTAGACCAGGTCCGATAAGGGATGGAGGTCTTAATTAAATAAATGAGTTAATTATAATTTCCTAAGTTCATTTGCAATAACTACAAACAAAATTCTCTCGACCCGAATTCTTACAATAAATTGATATCACTTACTGTTTATATTAATGAATTCAACCTATACAATTTACAGTCGCCGCAAAGAAATCAATGTATTTCAATAATTAGAAATCATTCCCAATATACAGTATATCTAGGGATAGGAACATTTCGCGAGTTCATTTCAGGACAAGATAGACGTCAAACACGTATACACTGAAGTTGAATTTGCAATTGGATCGCAGTTAATTAGACACGCACTGTACGACTCTCAGTCAACAGCGCACTTGCAAGGAAACAAGTAGCGAGTGCCATCATGCCATGTGCGAAGTAACACTGGCTACTCTATGGGGCAGCACCCAATGAACAAACATCTGGAGGCTCGAGTGTACAAATGACTATGGAGTTTGGTCCAGGTGCCACCAGTCCGCAATCTTCTAGAGTTCTCCGAGCGCCCTCACGAACAACAACCTTCACTCGTCGGGTTTCACACCCTCTCGTCCATCTAACCATGAACACCTCGTACGCCATCGTCTCGCAATCTCCCATCGTTGTCCGTTTTTTCACCGCACTTCACTTCGCATTCCGCACTCAGCCAGATGGCCTACGCCAGTCCACCTGTGTCTTCTTGTATTTATAGGGTCGTAAGCCTTCCTTCGCCCAGAAATGTCTGTAAATGCCGCGTTGCGCCAAGGGTCCTAGTTCCCAGAATATTCTTGCGCAGCTTCTACACTCGTCGGCTTCTCCAGCATAGGTGAGGGGCAGGGACTGTGAGTTCTCGCCGCTGTCAGTCATTCGCCGGATGGCCCTTTCGGTGGGTGGGGGTGAGACAGCGATCGGGTCTACCCGGTGGAGTGGAGAGTCGAGGTGGGCCACCTCGCCCCCCCCCCCCCCCCCCCCCCCCCGGCCAAAAGTCTCGGGCCGCACATAACGGGAGCTCGCGGCCGATGCTAGTTACAGTGCATAAAGGTTGTTCACGCTACAGTGAGCACTTTTGAACTGAACCTTAGAAAAAGTCACTCCCCTTGTTTTAACGGGCGCACTGAGTGACATTCGCTCAGTAAAGTTGGTAACAATGGATGGAAAATAGTTGCATATCCTGACGTAGAATAAAAAGTGTAAGGGAACCATTTGTGAAAACTTAAATCATTTCTTTCGCTTTCTGTTTTTATTTATGCATCGAAGTGTTAAAATTATCAGTTACTTTTCTAAAAATGTCACCGTTTTACTTGACCGACGCATGAATAAAGTAAAATAAGGTTTTTGTTTAAGTAAAGTGTTTACACTAGAACATGAATACCAAGCTTAGAAAACTTGTGTTTCGCGTGTTGAATGCACCAGAAATAACTAGTAAAAATACTACAAAGAGATTTGTTGAGCGGAAAAGCAAATCCGAAAATGGAATAGGATTAGTAGAACTAATAGTGAATGTCATCAGAAAGTTATTTGAAGAGCGAAAAATTGCCTTATTAAAGCATCTACGAAAACTAGTATTTCATATCTTTCTTAAAATGACACATCCCAATTTATCCCGTGATAACTAATTACAGTCTCAACCTTCCTATACACGTGTTACCGAAACTGTATTTTCGACGGACGATATAAACATGACAGCTTCTACTTAAGAAAAATTGTAACTGATGACAATTTAGTAATACACTCATTTTTATACGCAATACATAACATTTGGCAGACAATTAAATAAACAAAAACTGTCACCGCGGCACTGAATACTCACTTCATTCAGTGTCTACAAACTTATGTTATCAGATTGTGTTCGGTCTGATCATTGTACTTACCAGACACAAGTCTTCCCCCTTCCCCTGATTAAACTCGATCACTTTTGGTGCAATTCCCCCCCCCTTTTTTTTTTTTTACCTTTTTCTTGCCCGAACGAAATCGATAGACGATGGACGGGTAGCTAGCTGCGGAAAGGCGATTTACTTTCGTATTTTTCAATAGGAAAATATTTGTGGTCTTTTTGATGTCAGTCACCAAAGGAATCGACAAAATACGTGTTTGAAGTCTTTTTTTTTATTTGATAAATATTGAAACGATGCAGGCACATGTTTACTTAGTCCTATCGTAAATTAAAAAATGTTTTCATGTACAGTACATCTTTGTGTGTGTGTGTTTTTACCTTCAAGGTCCTGCTGCCGCCTTTTATATATGCCGCCCGGGCAGTAGCCGCCGCAGTACCCCCCCCCCCCCCCCGAGATTCAGCCATGATTGAACTGTATACAAATTTTAAAGTAAATTAAATGTTCAGTTTTTACGATAGTTTATTTGATTATAATTCTAATTATTACTGCGCATAAAGTTTGAGGCAGTTAGAGACTTGCAGTGTTTAAAAACTTTGCGAAATTACGAGCTGTCACTATAAGTTGTTCACGGTAAACTGGGTGCTTTTTGAAAACCCTGCTTAAGATATACTTGTATCCACATTGTGTATTCTTCCACCATACGTGAAATTAACATTGCCATGGGCCTAACCACTTTATTCATGCGTCTGTTAAGTAAAATTGTATAATTATAAAAATAAAGTATATATTTTACAGTTTTGCTCACTATCACACTAAGAAGCATAAAAAAAAACACAAAACAAAAGTATTAATTTTAGTATTCATAAAATTTTTCTTGACACTTTTAATTAAACATTGAAACATGTTAGCTACTTTCCCTCCGTAGCTGCAAACTTTACAGGGCTCATGGCACTGAGTGTACCCGTTAAGATGCATGTTGGAAGGAGCAGTGACATTTTTCATAGGTTGATTTCAAAAGTGCTCATTTAATAGTGAACAGCATTTACTGGCAAAATTTACCTCAATTTCTTCATAAATTCACGGACGCTTAATTTAAGGTGGTATCAAAGGGTTCCGTCAGCTGTGTAAATAATTTTATAGCGTTATATATATATATATATAAATATATATATATATATATATATATATATATATATATATATATATATTCTGTTAATATAACGACATTCCCGTTAATTTGCACATTAATAATTTTTTGCTTTCAAAAATTCGAAGCGAAGGTTTACAAATATTTTTGTATTCGTTGTAATGCTATTAAATTATAATTATTAAAATGTTGTCCCCGACAGAGCTTTGAGAACAAACAATAGAAACGTACCTGCACAATTCGTGTTATCTTGTGGCTACAGAGTGAACTCGAAGCTATTGAATTTTTGTTTGACTTCTCTCGTTGGCGGGGCCGCGGTGGCTGAGCGGCTAGCCTGCCCGCCTCTCGCCAAGGCGAACCTGGCTCAATTCCCGGCCGGCACACTCCGGATCCTCGCAAGTGGGAATCGTGCCGGACGATGCCGCTGGTGGGCGGATCCTCTCGGGGATCTCCCGCTTCCCCCACCCTTCCCCCCATTCCGACGCTGCTTCGCCCCATCGGCTCTCGAGACCTCGGTATTAAGAGCCGCCCAAATCTCTTCACTCTTCACTCACCCGAATACAAATCCTTCATTGTTTCTGATGAAGAAACAAGAGCTCTGTCCGCCAAAGTACAGTAAACATCAAAATATATCTTATTTGCAACGCTGTAAACTATACATTTACACTTGTAGTCTGAAAATACAGAGATTGTATGTTTAAAGGCTGTTCATGATAAAGTGAGCATTTTAGAAATGAAACTTAGAAAAAAGTCAGTGTAATATATTTTAATTCTATATCTTAATGTTGAATAAAAAGTGTTAGGTAACCATTTGTTATACCTTAAAATTATTTATTTCGATTGATTTTTTTTAAATCCACACAAGTGTAAAAATTAGAAGATTTGTAAAGTATTTACTTTTCCTATAATTTTACAGTTTCACTTGACGACGCATGAATAAAATAACGAAGCCCATGGCAATGTTAATTTTACATAAGGCGGAGAAATACACAACACGTATACAAGTAGATCTTAAGCAGGGCTTCCAAAAGTGCTCATTTTACCGTGAACAGCCTATATAAAATACATTGGCTCTCTTCTCCACCATTTTTTTTTTTTTCCTAGTTTCCGTTTTTCTCTTTTTCGTCTCTGGTTTATGAATATAGGTGACCTTGTCCTCAATTCATAACCAAGGAAACATTTCATAACGAACTCGCCGGATTAGTTCTTCGTGTCTGATCAATTACCCGTAAAGACATCTGAAGACGTAGGCGTCAATCTCTCACCATCGGCCACGGTATCTGTAACAATCTATTCTCAATAAGGCGCTAATACCGGCTGACTGCTAGACAGATGGTTTGCTGTAGCCAATGTAACCACAAGTTCCTGCTAGTTTCTGTGGTTTCCGGAGTTCGATTATTAACTTTTGGATAACTGGAAGATATGCGAAAACACACCATGGTTAAGTTGTATGTATATAAAGTTTTTGTGTATGCTTAAATAATTACTAGATTCTCGCGTTAGTTTCTGATGTGAATTAATCACTGTTCTTCGGTTGCATAACTTATTTCATTGACCTAGAGTATAGCAGATTGATAATTCAAATTTGTTTTTTTTTTTTTTTTTTTTTTTACGATTACATTAGGCCTAATATACGGTTCTGTAAGTGTATTTATCTGAAGACAAAATACTAGGACCTTTACCTTAAAGTAAATTGTAATCTCCGCACGCTCCCCCCTACATCTCCGCAAAGTCAGCATTTTTGAAATCAACCTTAGAAAAAAGTCACTGCTCCTACTTACATATATTTTAACGGGCGCACTGAGTGTCGTGCGCCCACTAAAGTTGGTAACGATGGAGGAAAAGTACTTAGTATCTTAACGTCGAACAAAAGGTGTTAGGATAACCATTTGTGACAACGTAAATGTTTTTTTTTGTTTTCATCGTAGTATAAAATGCGCAGATTAGTAGAATATTCAGTTTTCTATTAATTTCACATTTTCATTTAACCGGCGCACGAATAAAGTGAAAAAGCTCATGGCAATGTTAAGTATATATAAGGCGGAAATACACAACGTGTATACAAGTAGATCTTGTGCAGGGCTTCCAGAAGTGCTCAGTTTACCGTGAACAGTGAATACAAGGGACCTGCGTGGTTCAAGTGCAGTTCTGGCGATGGCGTTGTTCCCCGCTGCGAATACGTTATTTATTTTAATTTTTTCGAAGCATGCGTTCTGTAATAGTCAGAGACTCGGAAATTTTCGCGAATTCATTCGAGGACACGCTACACCTCGAACACGTGTATATCTGACTTACTTTCCCATTTGTGTCGCAGTTTGTATAGCCACGCTCAGGTCGAATTTGACCCAATAAAAAGAGCACCTAATACCGTGCCACCTATTCTAGAGAAAAACTTAGGCATCTGCAAATGACCAACTAACTTAGTTGGGACTCTAGTGAACTTAAGATTTTGGCGTCTCAGGGTGGCTAGCAGTATGCTTATTGCAAATTCTCTGACATTTCCCTGACTTTTCCAGGTATCCCTTTATCTTTCCCTGACCGACTTATGAAACCAATATCTTGATGTTTTTCCTAACATAAATTGCGCATATTTCATGGGTAACAGTAACATCACCTTTATTTATGAATGCTTTCTCGTGAAAAAACAGGATTTTAAAAAATCAATTTTATATATATGTATATATATATATATATAGACACACACGCGCGTGTACAAAAATGTAAAATGGAAAAAAGTTGCAGCAGAGGCTAAATACTAGCGTTAACAGAACCAGAAAAAAAAAGTCACAATACAAAGATATGACACACTACAATGTATCAATTCAATGAGAACCACTAAAAGTGTTTGAATTAATATTTTAGTAAAGTCAACATTTTACTTGCAAAATCTTACACTAGTACCTAAAACGTATCTTTCACAATGTCAATGCTTGCTGTACCAATAATAGGTACAATTAAACATACGACAACAAAATTGTCCTCGGACACATAAATCTTCGCAATGAAGGTGAAATAAATTAACACTTGAGTGCAGTACAGATTTACTGACAATAAGACAAGCTAAGGACGAGTCTCCTGTATCCGCGACTGCACGGTCATCAATTCTGTTGGTCTCTGAATTCCCATTTACAACAGTCCTATTTGTTCTCGCAACACACACTGAGAGAAAATAGAACAAAATAATTGTTTGTATAGGGCCAAATATACATTTAGTTGCCCCTAACAACATATATTGTTGAGCAAACAAAATTTGAAATGCAACAAAATTACCTTTGCTCGTCTAACGAAGTATATGTTTGAATAAACAAAATCTCTGCTTTGGGCCAAAAAAAAAAAATTAGACTGTCAGCTAAATATTTTCTTGAATCAACTGTATATATTTGTTTGGCCACTCATTTGACAGCCTTCGTTCAAAAATGCAGCTCGAGAGTTTGTTTGTATTTTTTTTTTTACAGTAAAGATATTAACCGTGTTGTTAGTGCAGCTATTGATGCTTAACAATCATATAAACATGTGAATAAAACAATGCAACAAGAGACTGACAATTAAAGCTGTAAAACTTGACATATTTGTCTGCACACGTTGCCCAATATTTGCAGTATATCTGTTTAAAAGCTTTCCGTCGTCATCACTAGTCACATTAGCTGAGATTACTAAGACGTAGCGCTCGGGCGCAGGTGATCCAAGTTCGAAACTCGGTCGATCTTGTAAAGTTTTTTTTTTTATATCGTCCCACTGTTAAATGAATGTACGTGTAGCCGAACGAATATTTAGCTGCGCCAAAATCTGTTTACAGTTTTGGGGGCAACCAAATGAGGACAAGAAAATAATTTGGGTTTCAGCAACACTATATTTTCATTGCCCCTATACGAACAAATAACTTGGTTGCACCAAATAAATATTGTTTGATTCAACAAAGCCTTTTTCTCTGTGCAGGACACGCTTACTATACAACCTTCATTACTGACCGGTTCTCTGCCAATAAGACGCCGGGTAGGAAGTGTCCTTTTCAGATGTTCTTCCCTACCTAGAACAATATACAATCCATGCTGTTTCATTTGAGGAATTGGCACTTTTAGAGTGTTGTTGACGTAATATTACGTTGCAGAGAACTTACTGGCACCGTAATATTCCGTCGCCAGTGTCTACAAATAATGGAGAAGTCACAAAGTTACGTCCAAAGCCGTACAACTCAGATAAATTCAGGCAACTTAATATTACGTCGGTAACACTGAGAGTGTTAAAGTAAAAGTACTGTTTAAGGTGGTATGTACCAGAAATGCAAAGAAAACTATATTTATTTTCTTATTAAGTACACTTTAAATCATTTCATTTAAACCACGTGACACACGAAATTCCCTGATATTTCTCTGACTTTATCCAAAAATGTAAAATTTCCCTGACTTCTCCAGGTTTCTCCCTTATGATAGCCTTCATGCGTCTAGCTGGTTGTCAAATGAATAGGGGTACTGAAATTCCGCGAAAATATTTCGGGACTTGTTATATTTCAAGACACTGTAAGGGCCGTTTACCTATCTTGATTGGCCGAATCACTTTTTCATACGTGTTACCCGCCTGCACACAAATCACGTGGGAGCCGTGCCGATGTTGCGGAATTCTGAGTGGCCCTGTCAAGTATGAAAACGCCTTCTCAAGCAGACAGAAACCAGTGGCAATAGACAAACTGCTGTTGGGTGCTTATAGTTGGAGACCCGGAAATTTCGCAGATTCATTCAGCTAAAAGCTAGACTCAACAACCCTTTGTGCACTCGCGCATCAGTTAGAACTTCATTGGCTGTTGCTCCAGTTTTACATCAGACCAGGTGGCACGGGGTGCGGTTCTTATTGTCCTTGTACGTTCGTTATTGGTTGGAAGTCGTTCGGGGCGTGTCTAACGAACTATGGGTCCAATGGAACCACAAACACACACACACATGTACACGTGAATGCAGTTTAACTTGTCCTCGGATGAATCAGCGAAATTTCCAGGTCCCTACTTATAGTATTGAAATCATCACTGTATAGTTGATTCACGGTATCTTCGGCCTTTTCTGAATCTCTGCTAAAGTTCTACTTCCAGGATATTCCTCCACCTCGTGCAAACTAAGCTTAACTAAGTCTGGAAATTTACACCAGAGGGACAACGCACCGGATTCATGCACTCTTGTATAAGCAGAGACCTGAAAAATTCGCGAGTTCAGTGACCTGCAGTTTAGACTCTACGGTCTTATGTACAAATATGCCGATATTAACTGCACATTGGTTGTCTGCTGTCTCAGTGGGAGCTGTCAAATGGACACCGTCCTCCAGGAGGTGTCAAACACAGCGTGGACCAATGGCTAAAATTATATACACGCTCGTGTTTTGCTTTCTAGCTTGTCCCAAAATGAATTCGCGAATTCTTCAGGTCTCTATGTATAAGAACTATTTATTTCTAGGCGCTACCAACACACGTGTTTTCTCACTGTTCATATTCAGATTATGTTTAAATGAAGCATTATAATTTATAGATAAAATATGAACAACATTTCAATTTAACAAAAAAAAAAGTAACTTTTATGAAGACAAGTATAAAACGCTTGTGATACAGGGTGTATTTAGGAAGCACGTCATACATGGGGAGATTTCTCAAAGGTTTGATTCAAAAAGGTCTAAGAAACTTTGAATGGACTATATTTAGAGACCCGAAAAATTCGGGGATTCATTTCGGGATAAGCTAAATTACAAAACACTTGTGTTGATACTTTGAAAACAATGCTCGCGTGTAGCTCGTGCAAAACTAGTATAAGAATATTTGTTTATCCATAAACCACAAAACTGACCTGGATGTAGATACTTTGTCCCCCATATTTTTGTCACGATTTAAATACGATAAAACTCAGCATTAAAGACCATTTTCGACAATAGAAAGAATAATTTTCGTACAGTTACTGAAATGAACACGATGGACTGTAAATACTGGTAATTACGAATTACAGTTTCGTTGGTACACTACCAACTCCGCATTTTGTTGGCTGACACACGACCAATAACGATCGTCTGGTGCAGTTTCGACCAATAGGACCACGGTAAGAGAGAAAATAGACCAATAGAGTATGGCGTCCTTACAGTGGTGTAAATAAGCAACTCGCTTATAGATTGTCTTTAACGCTGGTAAAAGTTTGTCGACTTCAAAGTGTTAATAACACTTCAGCCATTGGTACACACGGTGTTTGACACCTCCTGGAGAAGGCTGGCCCAATCGTCGCCTTCCACATTCCACTGTGTCAACCGATGTGCAGATGATATCGGTATATTTTATACATAAGAGTGTAGAGTATAGTTAGGGATAGGAACATTTTGCGAGTTCATTTCAGGACAAGATATACGTCAAACACGTGTACATTGAAGTTAACTTTGCAATTGGATAGCAGTTTATTAGACACGCCCTGGACGGCTATGAGCCAATAGCAGACTTGCAAGGAAACAAGTAGCGAGTGCAATACTGCTAGGCGAGAAGTGTCACTGGCTACTCTATGGGGCAGCAGACAATGAACAAACATCTGAGGCTCGAGTATACACATGACTGTGGAGTACAGCCTACAAGTCATTAAACTCGCGGATTTTTCCTATCACTAGAGACCTGCAAAATTCGCGTTATTATTTGGGGACACATTAAACTTCAAACACATGTACCTTCGCAATAAATATGCCATTGGACCATACTTTGTTTGACACGTCCTGTGTAACCCTGAGCCAATAAATAAACACTTCACATTTGTCTAGTCCAAACACGTGCAGTCCAGTCAGAAAGGTAGCGGCTCCACATTTATGCAGCTGCCAATAGAGAAACGACGCCGGCCCGAGTATGTTCAGCACTGCGAAGTTTAGCTTGGTGCGAAATAACAACGCGAATTCTGCAGGTCTCTGCCTATCACCGAGTATAGTCTACAGGTCATTGAGCTCGCGAATTTTTCAGGTCTCTTAACTATACAGATTTTTTTTTTTCGCGAGATATCGCTGGCTCTAGAAATGAATCCGCGACTCTTATCGGGAGGCGGAGGCCGCGGGAGGACGGCACACCAGACTGTCGCGGCCGGACGGATAAGTGCAGTTGGCGGTGGTAAGCGGGTCAGCGGGCGCGCGTGCAGATTTACCGACCGGTGTTGTCCGGGATCGGGGACGAGCCAGTGGACGCCTCGCGCCACGCCACAGTTCGCCGCTCTCACCTGCTTCCACGGGCGTCGCTACGCCGACGCCGTCGCCGTCGTCGGCAGAAAGGAAGTGTGCGTGTGTGCACGTCTGGCCGCGGAGCACTCAACGACACAGAGGTACGACTGCAGCTTTAAGGCTGTTCACGATAACCCTTTTTTCAAACCCGCGTTAACCCTTTCAGGAGTATGCACGTGTGTGGGTGTGTGTATATATATATATACACACACACACACACACACACGGGGGTAGAGATAGTGATTTCTCACGAAAAAATATGAGGACACGGTAGACTGCAATACTATAAGCAGTTGCTGTCTGCTTGGGAAGGTGTTTTCATATTTGACCGGGCCACTCGGAATTCGACAACATCGGCCCGGCTCCTACGTGATTCGTGTGCATGACAGTCAACACTTGCCAAAAACTAATTCAGGCAATCCAGAGAAGTAAAAGAGTCTACAGTGTTTTGACGTATAACTTGTCTTGAAATCTTTTCGTGAAATTTCACTACCCCTAATACGGGGCTATGTTAATGTGGAAATCTCTTTGCTCTTGGAGACAAAACTCACACTTTCATTGATTTACCGACGCACTGGACTATATCGGAAACAAATTTTATAAAAATTACAATATTTCAACATTTCATACCGTAATTATAAAACTGTTATTTTAAATAATTTCCAAATGAACACGATGGAATGCAAAACATAACTCCGTCGCTACACATTAACTAGCACACAGTCAACGCGCAACTTCATTGCCCGACGGCCAGCCAATAATAAACATTGCAGGGCACAATAAGCATGCCTCGTGTAGCCTGGACCAATAGGACGATGCTATGTTGAAATACACTGACCAAACACAATTGATATTGCTGAAATGGGAAATATAGGAAGCTCCCTTCAATCTTGTCCTCGGTACCAGTATATTTGTGCAGTCCATAAAGGTTTAATTATACGTAGAGACCTGCAACATTCGCGTTATTATTCGGGGACACATTAAACTTCAAACATTTGTATCTTTGCAATAAGTGTGTAATTGGACCATACTTTGTTTGACACGTCCTGGGTAACTCTGGGCCAATAAATAAACACTTGACATTTGTCTAGTCCAAACACATGCAGTCCAGTCAGAAAGGGAGTGGCTTCACATTTATGCAGCAGCCAACAGAGAAACGACGACGACTCGAGTATATACAGCACTGTGCAGTTTAGCCTGATGCCAAATAATAACGCGAATTTTGCAGGTCTCGAATTACACGGTTTCAGTCGCTACAAACAGAAAAAATTATGACGCATTCTGTACTTAGCTCTACACAGCACTTGTTCCGTTGTCACGGCCAGTGAGCTGTAGGCTATATATCTGGCTACAGTAATATCAACCAATTATGACCTAGAGCAGTTCGGACGGTTTGCGAATCATTTACCCACAGGTAAGACCATTGGTCATAGACTTCGCAATGTGCAGAACAGACCAAAATGTATCGACACTTGCTTAATGAGTACAAATGTGTACAGTGGGTCCGAATGGGTTTAAGTGAGCACTTTTGAAATCATCCTAATAAAAAAAACACTGTCTCTACCTGAATATATTTCAACGGGCGCCCGGAGTGACATGCGTCCAGTAAAGTTGGAAATCGAATAAAACGTGCTAGGTAACCATTTCTCATAACTAGGGATAGGAACATTTCGCAAGTTCATCTCAGGACAAGATAGACGCCAAACACGTATACACTGAAGTTGACCTTGCAATTGGATCGCAGTTTACTAGACACGCCCTGGACGACTCTGATTTCAATAGCAGACCTGCAAGGAAACAAGTAGCGAGTGCCATACTGCCAGATGTGGCGTAACACTGGCTACTCTATGGGGCAGTAGCCAATCAACAAACATCTGAGGCTCGAGTATACACATGACTGTGGAGTCTAGCCTACAGGTAATTGATCTCGCGAAATTTTCCTATCCCTACTCATAACTTAATTTTTTTTCTTTCGCTTCCTGTTTTTTTAATGCATCGAAAAGTAAAAATGAACCGATTTGTGAAATATTTACTTTTATTATAATTTCGCAGTTTCACTTGACAGGGGCATGAATAAAGTGATGAGGGACAATGTTAATGTTACATAAGGCGGAAGAATACACAACGTTCACGGTAAAATGAGCCCCTTTAAAAGCCCTACTTAAGATCTACATGTAATATGCATGTTGTGTATTCTTCCACCTTATGTAAAATTAATAATGCCACAGGCTTCATCACTTTATTCATACGTCGGTCAAGTGAAACTTTGAAATTATTAGAAAAGTAAACATTTTATAAATCTGCTAATCTTTAAACACTGGTGCATTAAAGAAAACAGAAAGCGAAAAAAAAAAAAAAAAAAAAAAAAAAATTATCACAAATGGTTACCTAACATTTTTTATTCGACGTTAAGATATGGAACTGCGTTCCATCTGTCGTTACCAACCGTAACGGGCGCATGTCACTCAATGCGCCCGTTGAAGTGCAGGCAGGCATGAGCAGTGACTTTTTTCTACGGTTGACTTTAGAAGTGCTCACTTTATCGTAAACAGCCTTTAACTGCGTTGTTGCACACTAAATCTGAATCAGTGAGAACTTCACCGTTTCAATCAGTTAACAGTTCCTGACTGGTTCAGCAGTCACGCCAAAGAATTTAACTGATAAATAGAGACCTGCAAAATTCGCGTTATTATTTGGCATCAGGCTAAACTGCACAGTGATGTATACACTCGGGCCGGCGTCGTTTCTTCATTGGCTGCTGCATAAATGTGAAGCCACTCCCTTTCTGACTGGACTGCACGTGTTTGGACTAGACAAATGTGAAGTGTTCATTTATTGGCTCAGGGTTACACAGGGCTAGTCAAATGAAGTATGGTCCAATAACAAACTTATTGCGAAGGTACATGTGTTTGAAATCTAAACGTGTCCCCAAATAGTAACGCGAATCTTCCAGGTCTCTTACTGATGAATCAGTGAAAGAAATACCAGTTTTCCTTCTCATATTGATTCAGTGACATTTTCCAATTATTTACCAACCACTTTATTCACTGTTTTTCAGTGACTTGTTTTTTGACTGATAGATCAGTTTACCAGCGTGTGGAAATTGGCGTAAAACAATTTGTATCAAATGAAATAACAACGCATAAACTAATAAAACCAATAAAAATACTTTCTAAAATGTGAGTTTCGCCTTTCATAACACCATTTATGAGGAAACATGAACATTCAGTCTTTCAACCCTTTTTTACGTTTTTCTTTTCGTTTTCACATAATAAACATAGCTCTTGGTTTGAAAGTTTAAAGTGCGTTAAAATGTGGTGAAGTGAGTGCATTCACAAGTACTGTTTTTGTTAACAATCCTAACATTACCGATTAAATAAAAACGAAAAGAAAAGGCATACAGTTTAACACATTGAGGTCTACCCAGCCACTTAAGACAAATTAGAAGCGAGTCGCCTATATCCACTACTGCAAGAACACAGGTTCTGTTGGTGCCTGTGTTAGAACTCACCATCGTCCTATTGGTCCATACCACACCGGACACTACCCTGTACTTTACAGCGCTCATTATTGGGTGTCCATCAACCAATGGAGAGCCGAGCTGATATTGCCAATAAAATGTCCTTTATCGTATAAAAGGATTTACAATCAATCATGTCCCTTTAAGTGGCTATAAAAAAAGAAATTCTACTGTTAGCAATATCATTATTACTGCGCAGTCGTGTTCTTGTGAGGTCGTGTTAAACACTGGCAGAACAAAGACTGCAAATAAATTTTCAAATTAGGTTTGCTCGAGCCACACTCGAGCATAGCCTACAAAGTGTTAAGAATGCATACTCTCGATGAAGTAATATTAGAAATAACATACATTTTCCCCTTCCTTGTTGATGTTGGTTTGGTAGCTCAGGTGGTATGGTATTGCTTAGAGACCTGCAAAATTCGCGTTATTTTCTGGCAGCACGCTAAAAATTACCGTCGTATAAATATTCGAGTCGGTAGTATTTATTTATTGGCTTCTACGACAGTGAAGACCCATTTTCCCTTTCACTTGATAGGACGTGGCTTGCTCAGCCTTTCGTTGGTTTCTTGTTAATGGTCCAAAGCCGTCCAGGGCGTGCCCAAGTTAACTGTAGTCCAATGACAAACACATTACAAACGCACTAGTGTTTGGAGTCTAGTCTATCCTGAAATAATAACGCCGATTTAGCACGTCCCTAGTAATGCTCTAATGAGCGGCGTGTGTTCAATCCTAACCATATGAGGGGATTTTTTTTTTACTTTACTAAATTTCGGTAAATTGCGCAATATAAATAGTAACTATACGAAAAATGTTTTATTACTAGTAATTATTTGGCTAAACTCAATAAAAATAATAGTTAATTCGCCGCACGCAGCTGGGCCTCGCTTATTCAACCAGTAGAGGCATAAAAAATTCGCGAGTTCAATGACCGGCAGGTTAGACTCTACAGTCCTTCGCACAAATCTGCCGGTGTCAACTGTGCATTGATTGTCTGCTGTCACAGTAGAAGGCGACGATTGGTCCACCATTCTCCAGGTGTCAAACAACGCGTGAATCAGTGGCTAAAGTTATATAAGCACACATGTTTTGTATTCTAGCTTGTCCCAAAACGAATCCGCGAATTCTACAGGTCTCTGTCAACCAGTGAAATTGTTTCACTGGAACAACCAGTGGTTTTCCACCGATTATAAGAGGAGCCAATATTACTATTTCAGGTATAGGCTGTGCACGGTAAAATAACCACTTTTGAAAGCCCTGCTTATGATCTACTTGTGTGAACATTGTGTATTCTTCCGCTTTATGCAAAATTAACACTGTCATGGACCTCGTTACTTTATTCATGCTTCGGTAAAGTGCAAGTGTGAAATTATTACAAAAGAAAATGTTTAAATCACTTATCTTTACACTTCAATGCATAAAAAAAAATAGAAAATGAAAGAAATAATAAAATTATCACAAACTTTTTATTCGAAGTTAAGATGTGGAAATACTTCCCATTCATTGTTACCAACTTTACTGGACGCATGTCAATCATTTCGCCCGTTAAAATATATGCAGGTAGGGATAGTGACTTTTTTTCTAAGGTTATCATGTACAGCCTTTAGTTGAATTTACTGCGAATCGGTGGTTTTCCAATGATTCGAATTTTAGAGTACGCGAACCGGGTCGGGCGCGCCGCACTTGAGCTATAGTGCGTCCCACTCTTAGATTCCAGTACCGAGTGAATGGCGCGCACTGTTGCCAGATTACTCCAGCTTTGGGACGTGACTGGCAGGCTGAGAAACAAATGGGTGGCGAAGGAAAAGGCCTGATTAAGAGGTTTTTATCCGTTTACCTCCCTGACAGCTCTTTAAGATAATCCAATACTTCGAAGCAAAACTAAGCGGCTCCTTTGAAAGTGATACCTGTGAGATACCCTATCATTGTGACTGCATGGCGTACAAGCAACGGAAATGGCAATTTTTTTTAGTCTGGAAAAAGATAACACATCAGGCAACAGTGCACGCAGGAACAAGGACAGAGCTAACGACAGAAACAATGTATTGGAAAGAGAGATATAGTGAATGTCCATTACACCGCACACTGCACTTTAAGAGTGAGACGCTCTATAGATAGGGATAGGAAAAATTCGCGAGTTCAATGCTCTGTAGGCTAGACTCCACAGGCATGTGTATACTCGAGCCTCAGATGTTTGTTGATTGGCTGATGCCCCGTAGAGTAGCCAGTGATACTCCACACCTGACAGTATGGCACTCGCTACTTGTTTCCTTGCAAGTCTGCTATTGGACTAGAGTCGTCCAGGGCGTGTCTAATAAACTGCGATCCAATTGCAAAGTCCTGAAATGAACTCGCGAAACGTTCCTATCCCTATCTATAGAGCATGGGTGCAGGTAGCAGGTCTACAGTTTGTCGCCTTGCACAGGCACTGCTTGCGGTCTCTGGGAAACCACTTCCCGGATCGGGAGATTGATATCCGGGCCAGTACTTCCTGGCCGCATCTCAGCGAGGCGATAATTGTTCTGCCGGGACTTCCCTGCACTTTCGACGTGCACCATAGCATGCCCGCTGGTCGACTTCAGCACAGAGCACTTAAGGAGAATGGTGCATGAAAGCAGTACATTTATAGGCTGTTCACGGAAATTTGAGCACTTCTTAAGGCCCTTATAAATTTTCCCTTTCATCCAATTTACAACCTCTTGCTGCTTTTTAATATAAACATTGCAATATGACCAATAAACACAGTGTGTAATTTCACCACCATCAAAATTTAATGCCTTAGGCTGCAATAAGATATTTTTACTAGCGGTTAATGCGTGTTGGGAGGGCCTTAAAAAGCTTACTTTATCGTAAACAGCCTATATCCGATTTTCGATAAGGTAGTTTTCTAAAGTGTTCATCGAAATTTCTGACTCGACAAGACGCAAATAATAATTTCCAACGCCTTTTTACGTTGTTAGTTATTCACTGCCGCCATAATCGCAGAACACTGATGGAAGAAAAGAAAGAATCTTTTTTCTTATCTTCAGTCAGTGCTCCGAGAATAAGAAACACAGTGAATTTGTAAGAATGTGCTCAAAATTGTTATCTACGTCTTGGGGGGGGGGGGGGGGGGGAAGTTTTGAAACCAGTTAAGACAAATATTTTATTAATATACGGTTTGCGTGCACCATTCCCCTTAAAAGGACTATGTCCAAGGTCAGGAAGTGAGGGAGCGATACGGGCGACACTGACATGCACGCCTTGCGCCTCATCGCTCCTACGCGCAAGTCGTGCAGTGTTTCCGTCCTAACGCTTTACTGTCTAAACTAGATCTGTAACTGTGGGGTTATATTTTATTACACGCGATGAACGTTCACAGATCAAACTACCTGCGTATAATCGTACTTTTATCTTCCCGCTTAAAGAAATTTCATAGGCAAGCTTTAAAAATGCGATATTTGACCACTTTCCCGATTTATTTTCTCCATTAATACACTTAATACGATAAAAGTAAAAAGATAGCGACACAGACAGCATTTTTTTTTAAATCCTTTCTAGCAATACTTTGTATTTCCAGAGCATTTATTTACCAAGACACGCGTTTACTCACATTGAACGATTTTACAGAAAACGTTTCAGTACATAAGGCCCTTAATAATACAGAGGTGAGACAAGACTCTTGCTCTACGGAACTCACGTCGTAGACGTCAGCAAAATGGCGTCGCCAGCCGACAGCGCCAATCCGCGCTTAGATAATCGCGCACATTTCTCAGCACACAGTAGCCAGTAAGCAGAGACCTGAAAAATTCTCAAGTTCAATGATCTGCAGGTCAGACTCCACAGTCCTTTGCACAAATATGCCGGTGTCAACTGCGCATTGGTTGTCTGACGTCACAGTGCGAGGTGACGATTGGGCCAGCGTTGTGCAGGAGGTGTCGAACGCCGCGTGGACCAATGGCTGGAGTTACATAAACACGCGTGTTTTGAATTCTAGCTTGTCCCGAAATGAATTCGCGAATTCTTCAGGTCTCTGCCAATCAGACGCAAGGTCTGTTACTATATCCTCGCACAGCCAATCAGAGAATGAGTACGCTCAATCAAAGGAACCGCCTCACAATTTAGTCTCTGTGTTGTGGTAATGGCTAGAGCCCTGGTAATTTCGCGAGTTCAAAGACCTGTAGGCTAGACTTCATACAGATATCAAATGTTTATTGGTTGATTGTTGGGGTAGTAAAACTCGGTGGTTGGGCGCACAAATTTCTTCCATGCTTCTTATTAGCTTATTAATCTCCAGGAGGTGTGAAAAAACACGTCGACCAATTATAAACATAACACGAATGTACATGTGTGTGAATTCCAACTTGTTTATAAATGAACCCTCGGAATTCTCGGGCCTCTTAATAATGGCTAGAGACCCGGATGTGTCGCGTATTAATTCGGCAACGCGCTAGACTCCGCAATCCTTTGTGCATTAGAGCATTAGTTCGTAATGCATTGGCAGTCGCTCAAGTTCAGCCCCACACTTGATAGCGCGGGAATGAAGTTCTCGTTTTCCTTGTATTTTCTTTATTGGTTGAAAGTCGCTCGGGGTGAGCCTAACAAACTATGATCCAATGGGAGCACATAGCACATATGTACACCTGAACGCAGTTTATAGTCTATTCGCTGTTTCTTCACCCTTTTTTAATTAAACCTTTGAAAAATATCCTCTTGTATGACGCGTCTAGTTATTTCCAACATACGCCATATACAACAAGCGTTTTTTTTCTTCTGTTCATAAAAGTTACTTTTTTTCTGTTAAATGGAAATTCGTGTTTTATCTATTAATTATAATGCTTCATTTATAAATAATTCCAGTAAAAAACAGTGATAAAACATGTGCGCTTGTAGCGCCTCGTGAGAATAAGTGCGTTGTCTCTCTGGTGTACTTTTTCCAGACTTAGTTGAGCTTAGTTTGCACGAGGCGGAGGAATATCCTGGAAGCAGAGCTTTGGCAGCGCTTCAGAAAAGTGTGAAGTAACCCTGAAGAATTCGCGAATTCATTTTGAGACAAGCTAGAATACAAAACATGTGTGCTTATATAACTTTAGCCATTAGTAGAGACCCGAGAATTTCGCGGGTTCATTTCTAGACAAGTTGGAATTCACACACTTGTACGTTCATGTTACTTTTGTAATTCGTCGACGTATTGTTTGACTCCTCCTGGAGGTAGATGAGCCAATCACAAACATGTAATAAACTGTGCGCCCAACCACCGCATTTTACTACCACAACAATCAACCAATGAACAGTTGATATCTGTATGAGAGTATATAAGACTGCGAAGTCTAGCCTACAGGTTATAGAACTCACGAATTTCTCAGGTCTCTAGCAATTTGTACGCACGGTGTTTGACACCTCCTTGAGAACGTTGGCCCAATCGTCGCGTTCCACTGTGACAGCAGACAACCAATATACAGTTGATATCTGCATATATGTACACAAGACTGTAAAGTCCAGCCTGTAGGTCATTGAACTCGCGAATTTTTCAGGTCTTTATCTATCGTTTATTTCTAAGGGGTCCCACACTTGGGTGTTTTGAGTGTGGGAAGGACCCCGTATTTTTTTGATCGAATACGATTTCTACTCATTTATACCCTTGGGATAGGAAAAATTCGCGAGTTAAATGACCTGTAGGCTAGACTCCACAGTCATGTGTATACTCGAGCCTCAGATGTTTGTTGATTGGCTGCTGCCCCATAGAGTAGCCAGTATTACTTCACACCTGGCAATATGGCACCCGCTACTTGCTTCCTTGCAAGTCTGACGTTGGCTCAGAGTCGTCCAGGGCGTGACATCCAATTGCAACGTCAACTTCAGTGTACACATGTTTGACTTCTATCCTGTCATAAGATGAACTGGCGAAATGTTCCTATACTTACTAGTTATACCTCTGCCATTTCTCTCTTAGAGAGAAATGCGAGCTATTCGTAGCACTCCGTGTGGCTTTCTGGGATCGATCTGGAACCCAGACGTATAACCAATCTCCAAGTGTGCCAGGAGCCAACCAGAAGTGAAGGGGGGGGGGGGGGTAGATGTAAGAAGTACCAGACAGGCTGCGAGGCCGCCAACGAGAGGAGCGTATCATGCTGCACGCGCCTGGCATCGTCCCTGCAACGACGCTGCTATTCGTGGAGCGCACGTAATATCCCTGCGAGCCGAGGCTGCGCTTCCAGCATACGTCGTGTCAAGGGTTCGACTCCGACCTTGAACCCCGCTCACGTCTCTCCCGCGCGCGGTGCACTCGACAACACTTCCGAAGGCTGTTCACGATAAAGTGAGCACTTTTGAAATCAACCTTAGATAAAAGTCACTCCCCCTGCCTGCGCGCTGAGTGGCATACGCCCAGTAAAGTTAGTAACGATGGATGGAAACTAGTTCCATAGCTAGGGATAGCAACATTTCGCGAGTTCATTTCAAGACAAGATAGACGTCAAACACTTGTACGCTGAAGTTGACTTTGCAGTTGGATCTCAGTTTATTAGAAACGTCCTGGACGACTCTGAGCCAATAGCAGTCTTGCAAGGGAACAAGTAGCGAGTGCCATACTGCCAGGTGTGGAGTATCACTGGCTACTATATGGGGCAGCAGCAAATCAACAAACAACTGAAGCTCCAGTATACACATAACTGTGGAGCCTAGCCTACAAGTCATTGAACTCGCGAATTTTTCCTATCCCTACCCATTGCTTAACTTCAAATAAAAAAGAGTTAAGTAACCATTTGGGAAGAATTTATATAATTTCTTTCGCTTTCTGTTTTTTAAATGCATCGAAGTTTCTTAAAAAAAAAAAACATATTTGTAAAATATTTACTTTTCTAATAACTCTACTGTTTCATTTAACCGACGGATGAATAAAGTGATGAGACCCATGACAATATCCGTGTCCGAAACGGCTACGAGACCATGATTTAGTTTACTAAATCGACCACGTGACCAATATTAGGCCCTAAATATTTGGGTATTTAGCACTGAAATTCACTGACGTGAAGTAGCACTCTAAATCCCCAAACAGGTTCGTAAAACCGTCTGCTGTTGTTTGTTTACGTTTTATTTCTCGCGTTGTGGTGGAAACGTCGGTATTTACTGTTCTTGAAACGCTGCACAATATAAGCACGTGAAATATGGAAGATCGGGGATCAACATAAAGTTATTTTTAAATGATGTTCGTATGTTGTATAGAAAAAAAAACCGATCGGTTGTTATTTGAAATTGAATGTTAATTGCAAGGAGCAAAGAAATAACGAGAATGATATCGGCTAGAAAGAAATGAGATCAGTTATTCACAAGACAAAGGGGTTATGTGAAAATGCTTGGGGGAAAGCTGTTTTATTTCTTGATAGGGTGACAAACAAAATGTCGTTGAAATTCCAAAAGCCTGTAGTTTCCACCTTTGTCACATGTAACGCTGCTACAAACCGTTCGAAACCATCCACCCTAATTCCTAAACCCTAATTCCCCAAATTTGCCATTTCGGACACGGCTAATGTTAATTTTACATAAGGCGTAAGAATACACAACGTGCATACAAGTAGATCTTAAGCAGGGCTTTCAAAAGTGCTCATTTTATTGTGAACAGCCTATATAGTCTAATCGTGGTTAATCGATCACGCTTTCGAAATCGACCTTTGGGAAACGTCACAGATCCTATAGGCTGTTCACGGTAAAAAGAGCATTTCTGAAAGCCCTGTTTTATATCTACTGGTTTTCACGTTGTATATTCTTCCGCTTTATGTAAAATTAACACCGCCATGGATCTGATCACTTTATTGATGCGTCGGTCAAGTAAAACTGTAAAATTACTAAAAAGCGAATATTTTATTATCTTTATAATTCTAAAACATATAAATATGCCTTAAATAAAATACAAAGCATGATTAATAATTTCAGTTTACACAAATGTTTACCTAACACTTTTAATTCAACGCTAAGACATGGAACTACATTCCCTCCATCGTTACCAACTTCACTGGGCGAATGTCATTCGGTGCGCCCGTTAAAATAAATATAATGTGCAAGCAGGGGGCAGTGACTTTTTTCCAACGTTCATTTCAAAAGTGCTCACTTCAACGTGACCAACCTTCACCTGGATATTTTTCAACGTACACGCTGATTGGCGCGCGACCAGCACAGTTCGCCGGAAGGAAAGCAGTCCCCCGTATGAGCGTTGAATTGAGCGGCTCTTAACGACGAGGTATTGATTAGCTGATGAGGGGGAAACGAGGTGAGAATGCAGTGGCGGAGGAAGAACCCGACCGACCAGCGGCATCGTCCGGCACGATTCCCACTTGCGAAAATCCCGATGAACATTCGCGAAAACGGATGAACTAACAAATTTATCAAATATTTCCTTTTCTAATAATTTTACATTTTCCCTCGACCGACGCGTGAATAAAACGATTAGGCCTTTATCAATAATATTAATTTTGCATACGGTTGAAGTACACACAGCGTGCATTTAAGTGGATCTTACGCAGGGCTTTAAAAAGTGCTCAGTTCGCCGTGAACAGAATATCCTCGCGTCACATCAAGACGAACCGGGTTCGAATCCCGGCGGAGTCTCTCTCGCGTGTGGAATACGTGACGGACGTTGCCGTCGACGGAAAGGTTTCCTCGTGGTAGTCCCCCCCCCCCGCCCTTGCATTCCGCCGCTGCTCCGCAGTCACTTCATGTCTACCTTCACCCGCGTCCACACGTAGAAGTGTTCACAGGCGAAATTGCATAGTGGACCCATTCCCTGATTGGCGCTGCGCGGGGCTCTGAAGTGGACCCTGTCTCCAATTGGCTACTGTGGACTGCGGAAGGTTCCCTATTGGCTGGGCTGCCAGATGGCGAGTATAGGTTACCGGGCGCTGATTGGCGACACTGTTTGGCAGTGACGCTTTTTTTTTGCTGGCGTGTGCGGCTGCAGTTCGGGGAACAAGCAACTGTTTGCACCTCTGTATTGTTGACTCTTCTGAGAGCTCACTAATATAATACATTCACGTTTACTTCACACTTTTCTGAAACCCTGCCAAAGTTCTACTTCCAGGATATTCCACCGCCTCATGGAAAATTACACCAAAGGACACCCCACCGAATTCGTGTGCACTCAGTTGCAATGATATTTCGAATGAGAACAATTTCTTACTTGGCGCTACAAACACATAACTCTTCTCAATGTTTTTGTTAATATTTAATACAAAGGAAATATTATTATTTATAAATAAAATATAGGTAAAACTTCAATTTAATTGAAAATGAGATACTATAATGTTTACAGTAGTATAAAACGCTTGTAATAAATAACGTGTTTAGGAAATAACTTAACCACGCCATACGTGGGATGATTTTTCAAACATTCGACTCAAAAAGCGTGAATAAACCGTGAATATGCTCTATATAAACCGTGATCCAATAAGAAATGCGATTTACGCTGGAATTCGTAGTCACTTTTGCGATGGAGATGCGACTCGCGTCCGAAGCACATCTTGTTTTGGCAGGAAAACGAGATTCTTTAAAACGACCAGCGAGTTGTCCGCATGTTGTTTACAGCTGCGAGCACTCTCAAAGTTTCGAGAGGTCTTGACCTACCCTAAACGACTCTCATCCCGTTAACCTTTCCTTGTACTTGTAAAAATGACGCACGCCTTACGCGATAATTGAGATACAGTGCGCTGGCAGGTACGATTATCTTTAAGCGGTGACATACCGTTCTTGACCCGCGTAAATGGAGAGGCGGAAAATAATGCGGTAAATTTAAAAACTGACCTCAAAAACCGATAGATTATGTACGATTATATTTATATGTTACTCGCTCGTCTTATCGTGGTTTTATGAAGCACGGATATTATTTTTAATGACGACCAAACAAATGTGTTAAAATAAAATCTCGGCGAAATTAGGAACAGAACTAGTATCGTACGTATTTCTATACTTATGAGTACCTTTTTCCAGGAAAGAATTTTCCACGAGTTCTCTAATTGAGTTTCGTTATTTGTGCTGCTAATGAAGTGTTTTGTAGGAAAATAATATAATTTCTGTAGTGTTAGAGTTGCGAAGAAAAAAAAATTTGGATCGCGATTTGAACATGCATCAAAATATCATAAGCCTGCTACTATAACCCTGCTATAATAAGCCTGCTACTATAACCCTGCTATCATAACCACACGACTGCATCTTGCTAGAAAGGCAGAATTTCCATTACATTATATTTTTCCTATTACTATTCATATTTTTAATTGTTGCTAGTTTGTTGATAAGTTCTCATGTTTTGTTATTATTTTAAAGTATCAGTTTTATAATCTTACGTCACAGTAGAGATAATAATGCTTCGGTAGAATATAGAACAAACTGTGGAATATTTCATAAGCATATCTGTGTTTCATTCTCCGTTATTGCCGACTTTAGTACCATACACATTAATTAAAATATATATTTTAACAACGCATGTGCTCTTCGGGGAATCCACTTCAGTTAAAACCTTGCTGCTAAAGCTTGGCTCACAACCATCCGCCGCTATCGTCAGTCGCCCGTCCGTCATCCAACCATCCGTCGGTTTTTTCGTCCGTCAATTGAAAACGACTCACAATAGTCCGTCATCCGTCGATCCGTCTGGCCAGAAAATGTTCAGTGTTACCACCCAACAACACGAACTTTCTCGCGCAGAGAGGATTGTTTTTAATGAATGTCATAAATATATTTTTTTCCCCTAACACAATTTATCAGCATTTCCTCTGAAAATCTACAAGTCATCTTCAGTTCAATTCAAAGATGAAACTTAAAAAAATAAACAACTTCACTGCCTTGTGTATTTAAAAAGAAAAATATTCAGACAAATAAACAAGTGACTGTTTCCCGACAGCCATGTTCAAGGAACGATATTAGAAGGCGGTGGACCATCCGTCGGTCCATCAAAAGTTAAAGTTTGAGATATATTTGACTGGTTGACGGATAGAAAAAGATTTCCCTTCGATTGGTTGAAGATCACGTGACCAACAGAAGGACGGGCGACTGACGGATGAAACGGGTGGTTGTGAGTCCAGCTATACTGCCGATAGCTGGAAAAATGCTTTGCATTTTTAGCCTCGCACATGCGGGTTAGAAAACCATCGGACTCTCAAACGCCTCACGAAAGAGGAACTCACGAACTTCGTTCATGAATGCAAGCTCAGTTTACGAGATATTTGAGAGACTCCTCTTATACGCGAGGAGTGTGCGGGACCGAAAGCGAAATGTTTTTAAGTATTTCACCCTTGGATGTATGAATGTTCGAAGCCTAGCGTGTTCTCTAAAGAGTTCGTGAATTTTTCTGACCATTACAATTTTGACTTGGCGAATCGTTTCTTTGCGAGTAGTATCAGCATGCCAACCATGTAAGATTTCTGTTTCAGTAACTCTGTCCTGAGTATAATGATCAGACACACACAGAATCACGAAAATTTGTCGAGACAACATAATTTCAATGATACACTGTAGTTAGTTCATCTTTCTTGCAATTGGGTGACCAAGTTATGACTCTTCTAAGTTTTTTGAACATCATTCACAAACGTTCCACTTTATAGTACCAGAATATTCATTGTCCCAATGAAACGGGACAGCAGATTCATAACGAACTGCATGACCACCAATGACGAAAGTAAAATACACTACGTTCAAGTCTAGCAAACAAGCAAACTTTTTCAGCGATAAATTATCGTATCTAATATTTAGGGATGCCCGAATTTTGCGAAAATATTTCTCGACTAGTATTTCAAAAGACTTTCGCTGAGGTTCACTTTCGTGATTGGATGATTTACTTCTTACGCACCTTAGGTATCAGCCCGCGAATCACAGGCTTCCAATCATGGAGTAACTTAATTCTCACTGGCCACTCAAGTAAGAGAACGTCTTCTCACTGAGACATGCTACCAATAGGCAGAGGAACAATACTACAGTGTCGGTACACCATTGAAGTCTATCTTGGGCGGAAATTTTTTCGCAAAATTCGGGTGTCCTTACTAATATTTCTACTGCTAACATCGACATTTGGATTAGAAACGTGACTAACCGAATATAGCAACCCTTAACAGGATTCCGACGTAAAAACGTCGTTAAACTCAGACCGATACGTGTAGATAGTGGCGAAAATTCGGGCGGCCCTTAACATCGACGAGGGTGAGACGAGATGAGTATGGTATGGATCAGAGCCGGGATGGGATATCCCCAAGAAAAACCCGCCTACTAGCGGCATCGTCCGGCACGATTCCCACGTGCGAAATTCCTGCAGCGACCCCGCTCGTCGCTACAGCTGGTCTGGTCACTTGCAGATCGGATAGCATTTACGAGGTCACTTCTGAGGACAGGTATGCAAAAGTATGTACACTACAACACCACGGCCTCCGCCGATACGTGGGGGGCGTCAGGACGGAAAAACGTTTGCAGGTTGTAATCCGTTCCGATGCTACAACCTCTTGATTAATAACACGTTTGAAGCAGATGTCTATTTCGACCGAGTACATTATTACGCTAGGAGTATGACCTTGGGTTGGGGCCATGCAGACGCGAGGCGCGTGAGTGAAAATTTTTATTTACCACTTACCTTAGGCGTTTCTTGACGTGAATAAGTCTTTAAATTTGCAACCATGGTGGGAGGCAATCCAGAAAATCCGATGGTGCCAAAATCGGGGGATGCGGTTTGGAATTGCAACTCCGAATCTATCGTCTACGTTCAAAATTAAAATTACACCATTCGATTGTCAAAGGATCAAAGAATATGTTACGTTGAGTGATGACTGCGAAGCATTGCATGACTTGGAAAAAAGGGGGGGGGGGGGGGGGCAATTTTTAGTTCGTTTCACCGCGTCTCGTAACTTCCGCGTATTATAACTTTCGACTAGGAGAAGCTACGACGCTCGTTTAAGTTTCAATCGACAGCTCTTGTCAAGATCAATCGATTGCGTCTATAAAAACATTTGTATGGCGTGGTTATGGTGAAATTGTATGCGTTTAATGTAAAAAATTAAGAAAACTTAACACAATTTCGGCCTGCACTCGTCAAAAAGCCAAGTCGAAATACAGAAATTGTACGCGGTTGGAAGGAAGAGCATCTCAAAAGCAATCCAGTGATATCCATAAAACTCCATATGATCGAGCGAAGCGGTGCCGGGAACGTAAAATAAACATCAAGGCGCCCGAGCGCGTCAACGTAAACGTATTCACGCAGATCAAACGGTCGTGTCCCCAACACAGCCAAACCCAATTATTTTTGGTTGGGCTAACGTTTGAACAATATGATTGAATTGCCAACAAAATGACCCTGTGGCCTATACGCGTGATTACCGGTTTGACACTAACCTATTTGACTAATTACCAAACCAACCACATACTTCCTACTATCATTTTCTGACTCTGATAACACCTTCGCCATATACATATATTAACCATACGGGCCGTAAATTTAACTCCTGACAACGGTTGTAAGATGTGATTTACGTGCTCTTTTTTTTTGCCAATTCGATAAAGGTGATTTTTCTGTCGAACGATTATTAAATTTTACTGCGTAATTTATGACGTACAACCCATCTGAAATTCGAATTTGCATTCTAGAAACCTACCAGTTTAGCTAGGGTGACCCGAAAATTACCCCACCCTTTAGAACCACTCTCATACTCCGTGGGAGCCACGGTGGCTGAGTTATTAGCCTGCTTGTCTCCCATCAAGGCGATCCGAGTCCAGTCCCCGGCCGGGTCAACCGATTTTCGCAAATGGGAATCGTGCCGGACGATGCAGTTGGTCGGTGGGTTTTCTGGGGGATCTCCAGTTTCCCCCACCCCTTCATTCCGGCGCCGCTCCATACTCACTTCAATCACCCTCATCGGCTCTCAAGACCTCGCGGTTAAGAGCCATCCAAATCTCTTCACTAACTTCATGCTCTGTGTCCCATAACGTGTCTTACAAACCATTGTTTTCGCTATAAGTGAATGTATTATTTATAATATAAGGCTAAAAATTTTAACTAAAGAGGAATTTTCGTAAAGCTTAAAATATAACTAAACAAAATAAGAACAATCTTACAAAATTTAACCGTAATCTTTTCCATTGTCTGGAAGCAAAAGTTGCTGAATTCGTCCTTATAAACTGTTTGGTAGAAGGCACATTTACTTTTAAACTATGCATGTAAATAGTATCTAACAAAATAATTAAATTCTGTAGATTTTCCACTATCTTGTAAGTTCTTTCCTATTTATTAATAGTCTGAACGGGCTATTCTCGAGT
The DNA here is from genome assembly GCA_029891345.1 of Dryococelus australis. NCBI lineage: Eukaryota > Metazoa > Arthropoda > Insecta > Phasmatodea > Phasmatidae > Dryococelus > Dryococelus australis. Next base: position 85,698,868 of record CM057004.1, on the reverse strand, counting down.
TCTTTCTGTGCACTACATCCGCAATGTTGCAATAAAATATACGTAAGTTTTCTTGTGGTTTTTTTTTTTTGCAGCCGAAACATTTTCTTTCAGTTGTTTAATTGTATTAAAATGATCGATACGTAAAAAAAAATATATATATATATGAACGTTAAATACTTAACCTGCACCCGAACCAAAAACAGAGCTTTTCACTCAATATTAGCAAGCTCAGACGTTGTTGTGGCTGAAACAGCTACAGCATCTACAGAAACCAGTTATGTCCATTTATGTGCTTATAACATTTCCACGCACTATTTTATATCCCTTTACGTGCCGTTGTTTCAGAATATAATTACTGTCCCGTTGTACGTAACAATCAGCCTTCGCAAATAATTTTATTTAGTTTAGTTTTATTCATATCTTCGGGCTGTCCAATTGTGTTAACGCTGAGAATTTTACGCAGAAATAATCTTAGCGCAGTTGCACAATAGTACACTTATAAAAGGCCCAGTACAAAAAAACTGGATGAATGCAGTTTTTTTGCACTATTATATTTGGCTCACAATATTTTTTTTAAGTAAATATCCTACAGTGCTAGTAAACTTACATTTTGTTATGAAATTAACGGGGGCCTACAAAAAAAAATACAATAATACGGAAGTAATTTCAGCTTATTTCAAACGAGTTTCTTCCAATATGAGTAATGCCTGATTGTGGTCAGAAAATTACAGTGGCCAATATATTTCCAAAATTACTAACCAACTGCCAACCGTTGGAACAGCATGTTTCGCTACTGGCACTGTTGTGAGTCAAATTTGGCTGGCGCATTTGTTTCGGGTCAGGTTTACAAAGAACATGGCAGGCCTGCGCCTTATAGCTGGAGTGGAAAGTACATAAGGAAGTAACGGCAATGAGTGGCTAAACGTACTACATGTTACGAATGTTTATCAACAAATATTGTAGCAATATTCGCCGTGTAGCTGTCATGAATCAGTTTTCCTCCCGAACACCTGATCAGAACACAGGAGCCAGTGCACGGTAAGAATGTTTTGTATGTTATACAAAAAAAAAAATTATTTGTAAACAGGTTGCAAGAATTATGTGTTTTATAACACAAGAGAAATATTATTGAGTGTTTACAACTCAATGTTGTATGGGAATGCTGAGATGGTTATGCATCGTGAATATACACGACACATTTCTAAAGGCTGTACAAGGTAAAGAGAGCACTTTCGAAATCAACCTTAGAAAAATGCCACTGCCCCTGTCTGCAATATGTTTTAACGGGCTCACTGGGTGACACGCGCCCAGTAAAGTTGGTAACAATGGATGGAAAGTAGTTTCATATTTAACGTCGAATAAAAAGTGTTAGGTAACCATTTGTGATAACATAAATTATTTATTTCGCTTTCTGTTTTTTAAATGCATCGGAAGTTAAAAAATAATCAAATTTGTAAAATATTTACTTTTCTAATAATTTCACAATTCCACTTGACCGACGCATGAATAAAGTGATAAGGTCCACGGTAATGTTAATTTTACATAAGGTGGAAGAATACACAATGTATATACAAGTATAGATCTCACGCAGGATTTTCAAAAGTGCTCATTTTACCGTGAACAGCCTTTATCACAGAAAATGTGTCACTGTGGACTGCTCTTAAGCAGGAGTGAGGTTTTTTTTTCTACTCATGTGGGGAAACTTCGTGCTTTTAGTTTGGCAACTACAATTTTTCGCCACTAGATAAGCGCTAGTGTCGCATGTGTACCCGATTTTTAAAAAATTTTTACGTTAAAAATGAACAATTGCAATACTCATAAATCTAATATGAATTAACTAATTAACTAAGTGAAATCGTTCTCTTTTATTATTCGTGTAGCTTGAAATTTAAATTAAAAGTGACCTCTTTGGAACACTGCGCACCTAGCGGTGGATATTTTCCGTGTGCCGAACTCTGCCATAAGGAAACTCGTTATGTTCCTAACCTGAGCGGAATTAAGGCCCTTACACAATTGAAAACTTTAACATTCGACTTTACGATTTGACTATACGTTTGCTTTCCGACACGTTTCTTATGGAGCTTGACACAATAGTACTGCCGCAGGTAAAGTCAAGCACTCTTGACTTTACGATTTAGAAAAATTGAAATTTAAGGTTAAAGTCAGCGGCCATTTTGCCGAGAATCCGACAGAGGTTATGTGGAGTGCATTATTTTACTGTAGGGCGACTTTAATTTCGGTACATTAAACAAAGCTCGTCTTAAATTAAATAAATGGCAAATGAATATAATGTGAAGAGGAAATATATGAATTGACATATTTTAATAAAGTAAACAAATTAGTTTTTTGTTTTGAAATAAACTTTCAATATAAATTTTAAGCCTATTTTTTTTTTAAAAAGGTGCGTAAAATGCATTCCTGGATAATATCATTATGATTTACATAGCAAGATTCACATTTTTATGAAGCTTGCAGAACCGATGTTCAATTGTCTGAACTCTGACTTTACAATTCTGCTGTGTATCGGCGGTTCCGTCAGAGGAACGGATATGTAAAGTCAAATGGTGAAGTTTTCTATTGTGTAAGCAGCTTCAACCTCAGCAGGGCATTCAAAAGTGCTCAGTTTACCGTGAACAGCGTATAGCCTACCCGGTGACCGTTACGCGTGAGATGGTCGCGTGACAATGCTGCACGGCGAATACAGAACTTGCAACAACTCGTGCTAACTGCCTACAGTGCCATTTGCACCTCGCAGGTGAAGATACGTCGTGCGCGAAACTTAACACCGCCCTTTCTCTCTTGCATTTCTGTGGCTTACATAATATACCGGATATGAGTCGTCAGCGCCTCCCCCCCCCTCCCTCCGTAACTATGCAACCCTCTTAAAAAAAAAAATTCCCATCTAACAAAACACCAATCGTAGCACAGAACACCACGTGGACGTTGATTCGCTGTCTTCAGTACAGTTAAGCGGTGAACGGATGGTGGCATATAGGCTACTCACGGTAAAGTGAGCACTGTTGAAAGCCCTGCCTAAGATCTGATTGCATACACGCTGTGTATTCCTCCGCCTTGTGTGAAATTAACATTGCCATGGGCCTCGTCGCTTTATTCACGTGTCGGTCAAATGAAACTGTGAAATTATTAAGAAAGGAAATACTTTCAAATCTGCTCATTTTTTAAACTTCGATGCTTTTAAAAACGAACAGAAAACGAAAGAAATAATTTTAAGTTATCACAAATAGTTACCTAACACTTTTTATTAGACGGTAAGGCATGTAACTATTTTTCCATCTATCGTTACCAACTTTACTGGGCCTTGTTACTCAGTGCGCCTATTAAAATATATGCATGTAGGGGTAGTGACATTTTTGTCAGGTTCTTTTCTAAAGTGCTCACTTTATTGTGAACAGGCTTTATCGGCAATGCGTTGAGAAGCAGTTACTTTTCAAAGAATGCACATCCGTTTGCTGTGTTGAAACAGATTATTGCGATGTTTAGCGAATACGTTGCTTTACGTTATTCACGGTAAACTGAGCACTTTTGAAAAACCCTACTTAATATCTACTTGTATGCACGTTGTGTGTTCTTCCGCCTTATGTAAATCTAACACTGGCATGGGCCTCGTCACCTTATTCATGCGTGGGTCAAGAGAAACTGTGAAATTACTAGAAAAGTAAATTTTTTACAAATCTGCAAAAAATTGTACATTTCGGTGCATTAAAAAAAAACCACAAAGCGAAAGAAATAATTTTAAGTTATCACAAATGGCCACCTAAAACTTTTAATTCGACGTTAATGTAGTGGAACTATTTTCCCTCCATCCCTACCAACTTTGCTGGGCGCATGTCACTCAGAGCACCCGTCAAAATATATGCAGGTAGGAGCAGTGGCTTTTTTCTAAGGTTGATCTCGAAAGTGCTCACTTTATCGTGAACAGCATTTACGTGACTATCCCGTCCTTAGTAATCCACATCTACTTCGCTCCGAGTCATTGTTTATTAATGTGACATAACAATACAGTCACCGCTTACTATATTTACGAAAATAAATTAATGTGCAAGTGTTTTTTTGGGGGGGGGGGGGGGACTTGTTTTTCGCTAAAAGATTTACGCGCAGGCTAGACTCCAATGCCGTATGACATCACGCGCAGTTTTCCTTTGGTTACTGGCCACGTGCGGTTGTCGGGGGGGGGGGGGGCAGTTCCTTACGTTTATTGGCCCATCAGAATTAGGTAACTGCGACACTGGGTGTCCGTGATTTGCGGCCGAACATCTGCAATGTGCGGCAGTTCAAATCACGAAAGTGGATCTGAGCTCTAGTGTTTCGGTATGCAACTGGTCCTGAAATCTCATCGCGACAAACAGGTGGCCCTGGCTATTCTCTGTTTTCGCACCGCTGATTGGTGCAGGCTGACAACCGCGTCGAATGTCCAGATAACAGGACGAGGCGCCGCAACGAGTACGTACACGGCGCGGGACTCGGCTACACAGGAGGATATGTTTTGTAGATGGGTAGTATTGCGTGCGGGTCGCATAGATACGGAAAAGTAGGAGCGGGCGACTCACCCGGTATACACTCTGTTTCATATAACTTCAATAAAATTTGACAGACCAACCTACACAGCATGTAAACAGTAAACGCCCCCATTCCCAAAGTGCGGTGCAGGCTGGTGGTTGTAGCAGGATGCGTGTTATTATGTTGGCGCTCTTGGCGATGATTGTAAAAGAAAATAGTACTCGGAGTTAAAAATTGTAACGTGAAAGATTAACGATAATTACAACATTTGTGGTTAAAATTACGCTCATAAACTAATACGCAATTTTTCTGAGTTATAGAGCAATGCCTTAAAAAATATTTAGAAATATTATGACAAGAGCATGCGAACATCGCGGTTATGTGAAAGGTTTCCACCAATCTCCGTTGAGTATGTTGTCTATGGTCTCCACCCGCCCGGTGAAAAGCCGTTGTTGCCGTTTTGCTCTCTTCCGTCATAATTTATTAATATGTGAGAATTCCTTGCTGGTGATGTCGGGATACTTAATTAATTAATTTTGTATTTTGCAGTTAATTAATTTTGTATTTACGTATTTCATTATGTGTAGTTCGTCGTAGGTGCCTTTTTAGAACAGTCTCCTCAGTGAAATGAACTATCGACAGGTGTCTGCCGTTTTGTAAAATGGTTTGTTGTGTGCTGTGGTCCGCCATTTTCTGTGACCATCGCGAAAATTTACTTTCGTTGTGAAGTGTGAATTTGTTGGTTTCAAGAAATAATTAAAGTGTTTTGTTAATTGCATAAGTCAGCAAATAAATAATTTCGTATCAGTAGCCGACACGTGATTAATCATCCAAAGTTCGGCACGTGTTTAGGAATTACGAAGTGAACAGTAAGTTTGTGTGTTTTGTATATAATATTTTCTTAAATGATTGTTAGAATATTTTTAATGGATTGTGACTTTTATTTGAATGAAACTCTTAACGATTTCTACGTAGAAGTTAAATTTGCTTAAAGTGTTATACAATGTGCATTTCGCACATTAGTATTAACAGTGACGTACTTATTACGTTTTGTTCTTGCGGGAGGTTTTCAAATGTGCATGGCCTAAATAAGCGCCCTTTTAGTGTAGTTAATTATATAAAAAAAATGCAATGATATTTATCTGCCGAGCATTTCTCGCATCGGTACGAACAGCGACAAATTTATCGCATTTAGTTCTTTCGATGAAGTCAAAACTTTTAAATTATAGTGAATAGATTGCTATTTCCGTACGAACAAAATTTTCCTGTGCATCATCAAAACAATGCAAGTTCCAATCGCCACTCTCTTATAAGAAGAACCACAAAAGAAAAAAAAAACACGTCTCACGAAAGACTTAAAACTATAGTCCCCACCCCACCAATAAAATAAAACAACCCTGACTAGTATATTATGTGATCATAACAAAAATAAAACATTTGGGAATGGTAACCAACTATAGTAGCCTAATTACTGGACAGAAGTTGTCAGCTTTTCAATGCTTGCCATTAGATTCGTAGTTTGTTTACAAAGATCGGTTTCTTCGCCGACAGAACAGCTGTGGCGGAGGGATACATCGTGGCCGCACTTGTTTTCGAGAACTGTCAAAATTTATTGAAGTTATATAAAACAGATTATACCGGATGTTAGTAGACAACACCGACGAACTACGGCAGGTTATGTCTTACGAAAGAATAAGACTAAATTGGACTATTCACGGTAAAGTGAGCATTATTGAAAGCCTCCTCATTTGGAATAATAGTCAGTAAATATGCTTCATTTGAGCCTTATAAGTGAAGTAAAGTGAAGTGATTTAAGCGGCTGAATCGGTCGGGATCGAGCCCGGTTAGCCCTGGTGGGAGGCGAGAGTCTAACCGCTCAGCCACCGTGGGCCCTTGAGCCTCAGACGTTATTAACTTCCAAGTGCGGTGGAATACACACACTGTGTTTATTAAGCACATGGTAATATTTATTTAGAAATTTCTTAAAGAATAAGAAATGGGTGAAAGAAAAAAGTAACTGGGGCCTGAAATATAACTTATATTTCATATAAATATGTAATATATAGTGTAGGGAGCTGTGAAGAACACACACAAGGCCTCCTCCTTGCGATAGCCAATAGGAGGTATAATCATAATATATTCAAATAGATATGTGCTGTGTATGGTGTAGAATTAGCATACGCAACAATGGGACAACACATATAACACTTGAGTGACGAGGCTGCACAGCTGACTTGTAATAAATCAGTTGGAAAAGAGGTGATCTTACCTAGGCTGCTTCTGTATAATTGCCCGGTGCAGTCCTGGGCCGGTAGGGGAACAAGTTTATTACCATTAGCATCCTCTAGAGACTAGCATTTGGCACGTACAGAATTTATGTACGTACGTTAAAGTAAGGCAGACAATTGAAAACTCTAGTAAACACATATGTAAGACCCTGGGTAAGAAATAGGCACTACAGTAGAGAAAACGACAAAACAGATACGCCCTTTAAATAAATTTCATTTATTTTACCTTTAATTCCCTTTTGTATTGTAATTATTTCAGTCAGAAATAATTTAAATCCCTGATGGCAATATGAGAAAAACCATAAAGACAACTCACTATCCTAACAACGCTAAAAGTGGTCATGCCTAGTCTACTTGAACACTTTTACGGTTATGTGACATAGCTTGCCAGAGTCTGAATATGCTAGTTTCAAAATAAAATTAATTAAACTGTTCTCTGTAGTAAATATTACGTTAAAACAAATTGTGTTCTCACTAAACAGTCTAGCTCTGGTAGAAACTACTCTTATCACAGGTTTTGCAGTGGGCATATGTGTGCCGGAAATTTACGTACTTATTAAAAGTCAAGATGGCGTCGCTTGTGTACTGATGCTAACGGACATCGAGCTGTATCAAACTGTAAATAAAATTAGGTCCAGATGAAAATGTCAGATCTTATGGTAGGACTTATCTTTTAATCACCAAGCGGATTGAAGGTAGGATGCTCTTGCAGGATTTGGCGTAGCAGGATTAAGGTGGAGATACGTGGAGCTCCGCTCTACACGTACGTATACGGCGTGTTTAAACTATCTAGCTCCTGACCACTTAACCTCGCGAATGGGCGACCATTGACACAAGCTCCATTGCTGGTTACAAGTTTACTTAAAAGTTGGTTCAGGGACACGTCTACACACCCTAAAACTAATTTAAAGTCCTACCTCTCCATCCACTTCAGACGGGAGGTCCTACCCTACGTCTGACGTCGTTGGAGGCTACTAGCGAAGAGAGCGTTAGTCTCTGCAGGCTAACACTAGCTTAAGGGGGCCTATAGCGCCAGCCAATCAACAATCAGGATTTAAACCTGCGGGCCAATGGGGATCAAAACTATTCAAACCACCCACATGACCCACTTCTAACGACCTAAATGAAGGAAAACCAAAGAATACGTGATCTCGGAACTGAGATATAATACAATAAAAAGTAGAAAGACTTACAAAATTGAGATCACACCAAAAATAAATATTAACATTATAAAAACAAATACACAATGAAAAATGAACTAGCCAATCAAAATTACACATAATTACTATTGCCACCATACATTTAAGTTTTAAAAATCTTACGTGTTAAGAAAAATAAATAAAATTGGCATAGGTAGTTGAAATCATATAAGTGACATGTGTGAAAAATATTACATTAACTCTTATATGACAATATATGTAGCAATAAGAACAGAAGAAATAATATAACTTCATTGTATGCATAAAAGCCCTATTGTATGCATTGCCTTATTGTATGCATAAAAGTCCTCACTTTACTGCGAACAGTCCATAGTTAAGAAAACTCCAATTTCGCGACAAGATTTCACGATTAGTTGTATTTCAATAACCTTTCGCTGGAATTGACTTTTGTAATGTGATGATTTACTTGTTACGCATCTTAGATATCTGCCCGCGAATCACGGGCTTCCAATAAAGGAGTAAATTAATTCCCACTGATATTAATAATTGATCATTAATTCTCAATAACATATGCAACCAATAGGCAAAGGGACCCCGCTACAGTGTCAGTACACTATTGAAGTATACCTTGGGCGTAAATCTTTTCGTGAAATTCGGGTTTATTGTCTACTAGCTGATCCCGACGACGTTGTTTCGCCTCTTTCACGTTCTATTTTGCCTTCTCGATGCATCCTCTCTATTACGTCTTGTACGTCGACCGATGTTTGACCGTGGTATCGCTGGAATTTTTCTCTTTAAGATCAACAAACATTGCCTGCAAGTATCAGCAAAATCGGCCCATAAATATAGAAGTTAAGACTCCAGGGCCACCTATCGGAGTGAAACATAACTAAAAACCTTACTTGCCAATTCAATACCATATGGTGTGAATATGGTCTCAATTGGCCCATTGGTTTGTAAGTGATGATGCGGTTTAGTCACGCACAATGGATTTTATAATATAAAGAAGATTGGCAGTTTCATCACACTTTTTGAAATAAACCTTTGAAAAATTACTCCATGAATGACGTGTTTATTTCCTCAATATGGCGCATATCACACGCGTTCTGTACGTTTGCTAACATACAATTATATTATTTTTGTTATAGTTAAATTTTATCCATATATTGTGCATAAATTATAACGAATTAACAATAATTAATATGAATAAAAACATAAGGTAAACAGGCGTGTTGACAATCCATATAGGCTGTTCACGGTAAAGTGATCACTTTTGAGGCCCTACTTAATTTTTCTTTCAGTCGTTTTTATCCTTCAACCACCTTTTTTAAATAAATATTGCCATATAAGTAATAAACACAGAGTGTATATTACACCACACGCAGAAGTTAACGTCTGAGGCTAAAATAGAATACATTTATTGACTATTACTCCAAATGAGTGTGGGCTTTCAAAAGTGCTCACTGTGCCAACAGACTGTAGTAAGAAGTCCTCATGAAAAATAGTAATGCGAGTACCCACAAACGCGGTGCTTTGTCCCTTTTGTGTGATTTTCTAGACTTAGTTAAGCTTAGTTGGCACGAGGCGGAGGAACATCTTGAAAGCAGGACAGAAAAGTTGTTCGTAATTGTGAATGTATTACAGCATTTTCGTGTACCCTCTCACGTTATTCATGCGACCGTCGAATGTAAATGCCATGTTGTTTGGAATGTAATTATGTTAAAAATGTTAGGTTTCATAGAATAAACATTAAATAAACTAAATAAGTTCACTGTTCACAAATTTAAACCTAACGTTCTACCATTAAACCTACTATTCGACGTTAACGCGTGGGATGACTTTTGCTGATCCGCTTTACCACAAGTGTGGCAATAGATGCTTATATGCTGTTCACGGTAAAGTGAGCACTTTTGAAATCCATCTCATTTGGAATAATAGCCAATACATATATTTTATTTTAGAATTTAGACGTTAAATTACGTGTGCCGTGGGATATACACGCCGTGTTTATTACTTACACGGCAATATTTATTTTAAAATGTTAATTGAAGTAACTAGGCCTTCAAAAGTGCTCACTTTACGGCGAACAGCATATACATTATAATATATGTAGCTACTGGCAGTAACGTTTTTCAAATGTCGACTTCAAAAGCGCTTGCTTTGTCGCGGACAGCCAATAATATTTATAAGAATGGCCAGTGGTTTTTTTTTTTTCAAGCGAAGACGAAGTGACTGGCTACAACTACAACTATCTCAACTCGCTAAGTGTCTGTGCGTAGAAGTAACAGTTCGACGTTGCGTGGTTCTCGACGAGACGGTATCCAGTCAACAAGAGGAACGTTGACAAGGAAGCAGTTGTCGTGTTTCCCCTACAAACTTAACCACTGGCGCGTATTGACAGCACTGTCGCGGCGAATCTGATCCAGATCACGAGCCTCCTGTACCAGTTACACACTGTGATTTCCGGGCGTACAGCGCGCTCACTCTGTAACTCTTAACGACGTGTGCGGGCTGCAGATAGCGATCGTCCGTCGCGTATTGGCGCTTCTAGATCATTCGCGTGCATGTCGCTTAACAGCGGTTGACTCGCGGCTAATTTTTATAACACGCCCACTAATGGACAATGTTTATAGGCTGTTCACGATAAAGAAATCAGCCTTAGAAAAAGTCACCGCCTATGCCTGCATATATTTCAGCGGGCGCACTGAATGACATGCGCCCAGTAAAGTTGTTACGATGGATGGGAAGTAGTTCCATATCTTAACGTAGAATAACAAATGTTAGGTAACCATTTGTGAAAACTTAAAACATTTTTTTCCTCTTTGAATTTTTTTTTAATGTAGCAGTGTAAAAATTACCAGATTTGTAAAATGTTTACTTTTCTAATAATTTCACAGTTTCGCCTGACCGACGCATGAATAAAGTGGCGAGGTGCATGGAAATGTTAATTTTACATAAGACGAAGAATACATAACGTGCATGCAAGTGTGTCTTAAGCAGGGCTTCCAAAAGCGCTCATTTTACCGTGAACAACCTATAGTATAGTTACTAACCCCTCAACTATGGGATATCCGTTCGACGCTCAGTGCAGGCTGACGAGAAATTTTTTCGGCGAGAGATTTTTAGGCGGTAATTGTGGCGTTTTTTTTTTCCCTGGTGAGCCCCTAAATCCCGCTACGCCGAGCCAGCGTGAGCTCCTTCACAGTTCTGTGAGCCCTCTGGCTTGCATGTTAGTAGCTAAGGCGGTTGGAGAATGGGATGCGTCTCAAGGCAAGCACTACACGCCTTAAGTCGGGTTCACTATAAAAAGGGACGCATGCATCGCGGATGCAGCAAGGTTGCCTGGTGTCATGGCCGCAATTGTAGCCACGAACACACCACGAAAGAGTAAGGATTTAGATACGAGCACAGCAAACCAGCGGAAAGAGGAGAGGGCACTGGGGAAATCTGTGCGACAGACGCCGAGGATAAATGTATATTCCTTTGACTTGATTAGGGCTGGAGAAAGTAGGGTAAGTTGTTAGCGAAGATAGACCCGTGTGATTCTAACAAATTATTCCACGCTTCGGAAGGTTTCCTGTTAGTTGAGCTGCCTGCTAGCGAATAGGTTACCAGGCGCTGGTTCGCAAATGGCGTTTCAACATTTTGCTGGGCAGTAACGCTCTTTTGCTGGGCAGTCACGACATTTTGCTGAGCAGTTACACCATTTTGCTGTCTAGTGAAGGCATTTTGCTGAGCAATAACGCCATTTTGCTCTCTAGTAATGCCATTTTGCTGGTCAGTGACGCCATTTTGCTGGCCAGTGACGCCATTTTTCTGGGTAGTGACGCTATTTTGATGTCTAGTAACGCCATTTTGCTGTCAAGTAATGCCATTTTGCTGGCCCGTGACGCCATTTTGCTGGTATGTGACGCTATTTTTCTAGGCAATGAAGTCATTTTGCTGGGCAGTGACACCATTTTGCTGAGCAGTAATGCCATTTTGCTGGTCAGGGAAGCCATTTTGCTGGGCAGTGAAACCATTTTGCTGGGCAGTTATGCTGTTTTGCTGGCCTGTGACACCATTTTGTTGTCTAGTAACGCCATTTTGCTGGGCAGTGACGCTATTTTGCTGGGCAGTGAAGCTATTTTGCTGGCCAGTGACGCCGTTTTGTTGGGCAGTGACGCAATTTTGCTAGCTAGTAACGCTATTTTGCTGGGCAGTAACACCGTTTTGTTGTCTAGTAACGCCATTTTACTGTCAAGTAACGCCATTTTTCAGAGTAGTAACGCCATTCTGCTAGGCAGTAATGCCATTTTGCTGCCCAGTGACGCCATTTTGCTGGTCAGTGATGATATTTTGCTGGCCAGTGATGCTATTTTGCTGGTCAGCGACGCCATTTTGCTGGGCAGTGAAGCTATTTTGCTTGCCGGTGACGCCATTGACGACATAACGTAATCGCGACTAGAAGACACACCACCTCGCCAACCCATGTTGAAATAATTCAACTACATACATATATTCCCATGAATAAATATAGTCTATAGAACAGCAAATTGTAATTTGAAAACCTCAGTGTGAAAACATGATTCTAAACCAAAATTCTCTCCTAATTAAATTTAACTTTCTTTGAATGTTTGAACAGGATTTAAAATTAGAAATCTATTAACGGCCTTGTCAAAACAGCATTCTCTAAAATATATACCGACACATATAATCGCAATCCGACAGCCCGACAAAAGTAGATTCTACTTCTACTTTCCGCCGATGTCGGACTTGCCGCGACGCGCACATAAATGTAAATACAACATTAGAAAACCAAATTTCGTGCGTATTTTCCTACCGTAGTAAATAAACTAACTTGCCGCCAAAATACTTTCCGGTTCGTTTTTTTAAATACTTTTTATATCTCGTAATATTGTCAAAAGCCAAATTATTATTTTCCAACAGCCAATTAACATACTTATCGGGCAGATTTCGTCGGGGTATTGTGAACACTGAATAATATGTAATAAGAAATTCCGTCTACTTGTAACGTCATGTTGGTCTGTCGTATCTTGTTCGTCGGGCTATTGTGGCTCCAGCTTTAGCCTTGCCCAGACTACAACAGGGAGGAAGAGCTGATTGGCGAATGGCGTTTCGGCAGGCGCCATTTTGCTGGCGTGTGTGGCGGCACGAACGATTATTTGGCGTCTGTATTCTCAAGCATTCTGTAATTTTACTTTACGTCGAATAACTCAAAGAAAGAAAAAAAAAACAACAAGTAATGTTAAAGTTCAAACAATCAAAAACCGGTTCTGTAGTCTTCCTGAAAGTGTGAGTCTTGTAACGTAAATCGTTACATACCGCCCAGGAAAAAATTTTATGTGCCAGTTCATAAAATAAGCTGTCGCCATTATGCAGGAAACCTTCCGTGAGGCGAAGTGTTCACGTCTCGAAGCATGTAAAGGCCAAAGGCCGCGGTGGTGTAGTGGTGAGACTGCTCGCCTCCCACCTATTCGAACTGGGCTCGCTTCCCAGAGGGGTCGCTACCGGATTTTCACCGAAGTTAACAATTTAAAAAAAAATATATCGCAGGCTTTGCTGGCTATTGTCATCATCTGCACTCTAAGACCGAATCATCGATATAAACCAGCGAAATAACGTCCACTGAAAGATCAGTTGACAGAGCTACTGCCGGCTGACGAATAAAGCAAGTTAACTGGGGACAAGAGACTTGTAGCACTGGAATTCTTGACGTTCAGTACGAAACACGAATAAATCAGTGAAATTCAGTCACTGTATTAATTAGTTATCTGGCACTGATCTTCAAACGCTCAATTTTCACTATTTTTACTGGTTTGCTCAATTCTCGCTGTTTCGGGTTTAGAGTGTGTTTGGCTTTTATGGGTTTATTGTCCATTCACTGTTTTTTCGGCATTCTTGAATCAAACCTTTGAAAAATCTCCCCATGTATGACGTGTTTAGTTATTTCCTAAATACGCCCTGTATCACAAGCGTTTTATACTTGTGTTCATTAAAGTTACTTTTTTTTTCTGTTAAACTGAACTGTAATTAATACTTCGTCTATAAATTATAATGCTTAATAATATAATAATTTATAAGTAATCTGAATGTTGGTAGCGCCTAGTGAAAAATAGTCCTTATACCAAATACTGTTACACTTAGTGCGCACGAATGTGGTGCGTTGTCCCTCTGGTGTAATTTTCCAGACTTAGTTAAGCTTAGTTTGCACTAGGCGGAGGAATATCTTGGAAGTAGAACTTTAGCAGGACTTTAGAAAATGCTGAAGTAACCGGGAATGGACTATAGGCCGCGTACAGGCTTTCTTATACAACGTTTTTGCCAGCTATAATGACTGCCAAAACGTTGGAGAAGAAATCATGGACGCGGCTTAAATCCAGAAGCTAAGCAGTTGTTCTTTTAAAGTAGTTTTAAAGCCATTACTAAGCACACACAGTCTAATATTACGTGATCAGTTAGTCATTAATAATGAATGTTTCCGTCATATTTTGCATATAGGCTGTTCAGGGTCAAGTGAGCACTTTCGATGTCCCTGCTTAAGATCTACTTCTACGTCCTTTGTGTATTATTCCGCCTTATGTAAAATTAACACTGACATGGGCCGTATCACTTTATTTATGCGTCGTTCGAGTGAAACTGTGAAATTGTTAGAAGTCTGCTCATTTTTACACTTCCCTGAGCAAAAAAAAAAAAATAATAATTAGAAAGCGAAAGAAATAATTTAAGTTATTACAAATGGTTGCCTAACACTTGGTTCGACGTTAATATACGGAACTACTTTCCCACCAACGTTACCAACTTTACTGGGCGCATGTCACGCAATGCGCCCGTTGAAATATATGCAGGTGGGAGCAGTCACTTTTTTCGAAGGTTGATAAGTGCTCCCTTTGTCGTGAACAGCCGTTAATTGACGAGTCCTTAGGCAGGCATGTGGATCGGAAAATCATATAGCGAAAGACAAATTCAATCCAATAAAATTCAGGCAACAAGGAAAAGTGCTTGAGGCTGGTCTCTTCCGTACCAAGTTGCTGGTCATATGCGCAGTGCTGCTAGGTCTATACTCTTAAGAGGAAACATAAATACGAAGACAAATCGATACATTCTGAAATAAGAGGGACTTGATACCTCCGCCAGCTCGGCAAAACAGTATCAAAGGGTACACTGGTGACGTAGATCTAAGCACCCATTGCTTGTACTTTATTGCGAGAGTTTCTTTTATGGCACAACCACTGCACGTTGACAAAAATAAACAAGCGAACATACGTCACTGAAACAATGCAATAAAATTCTGTGGATCTCTGCACATACACGTTCGGTGGAAGTATGCTCGCGTCATTCATGCCGGGGTTATCTCCCATTATTACCTTCGTCTTACATCCAAGTGTTACCTCTCTTTCACTTCGTCCTCCGGGGGCCGCGGTGGCCGAGCTGTTAGACTGCTCACCTCCCACCAAGGCGGACCGGGTTCAATCCCCGGCCGGGTCACGCCCGGCTTTTCCGCAAGTGGGAATCGTGCCGGACTATGACGATGGTCGGCGGGTTTTCTAGGGGATATCCTGTTGCCCCAGGCCTTTACATTCCGGCGCTGCTCCATACTCACCTCGCTTCACCCCCATAGGTTCTCAAGACCTCGGTGTTAAGAGCCGCCCAAACCTCTCTCTGTCTCCACACACTCACACGCACGCACGCGCGCGCGCACACACACACACACACACACACACACACACACACACACACACTCACGCACGCTTTCTCTCCCTCCCTCTCATTTATCCCACTCTCCTGAGTGCTGTTCTCGGCGAATGCTTCCTTTTCATATCACAAAATCGATTCATTTAATTGGCAGTTTCAGCAAATAGTTTCACAGTAATTGTATAATGGTGCTTCAAGGCATAATAATTATAATTAAATAAATTTAACTAAGTTTTTCAGCCTTTTATTTTATAGCTCTTTACGACAGAAATCGGATTTGGAAAGGGTGAGGGGGAGGAGGGCGAGAGTAATTAGGACAGAATCCATTAATGCCATATTTCACGATGATTTTCTTATTCCATTATATGGAAGAGATTTCAGTAATGACCACAAAAATATAAACATTTGTAGTCATTATAATTTGTTTTAACATATCACCGAAAAGTCGAAAATTTCGAAATATGGGAGCCCAAGTTTCTACGCTCCTAATTAACTTTGCCAACTAAACCACGTACCATGTGATGATCTATATCATATACACAACATATTAATTAAGAATCAAGTACATTTAACAATCGGTACTCGGGTACTGGTCTACTGAATCTCTTTTAAAATAGGTATTGATGTATTTGCCAACACATTTTTATTCATGCAAGAGAAACTAATAAATATTGATTTATTTTCCTTCGGACTAATAAAAGTGTGCTGTGAGAATCATCGACACCTATTTTAAGAGATCCAGGATATCAAAACCCGAGTACGGATTCTAAGATATCCTTGACATAGGCTGTTCACGGTAAAGCGAGCACTTTTGAAAGCCCTGCTCAAGATCTACTTGTGTGCATACTGTGTATTCTTTTGCCTTATGCGAAATTAACATTCCCATGGGCCTCGTCATGTTATTAATGCGACGGTCGAGTGCAACTGTGAAATTATTACACAAGAAAACATTTTGCAAATCTGTTCATTTTTACACTTCGACACATTAAAAAAAAAAAAAAAAAAACATCAAGTGAAAGAAATAATTTAAGTTACCGCAAATGGTTACCTGTTACTTTTTATTCGACGTTAAGCTATGGAAGTACTTTCCATTCATCGTTACCAACTGGCGTATGTCACCCAGTTCGCCCGTTAAAATATGTGCAGGTAGGGATAGTGACATTTTCATATGGTTGATTTCAAAAGTTCTCACCTTATTGTGAACAGCCTCTACCTAATTAACATGTGTATATGATATATATCAAATTACATGGGATTTAGTTGGCAAGGTTAATTAGGAGCAAAGAAACTTGGGCTCCCATATTCCGAAATTTTATACTTTTCGGTGACATGTTATGAAAATTATAATCATTTGACTACAAACATTTACATTTATAAGGTCGTTATTGAAATCTCTTTCAGATGATGAAATAAAAATATTGTGAAATATGGTCTTACTCAAGAATAATAATGGAATTATTCTGCAAACGCAAATAGTTTTTCAACAGCCTGTAAAAACTATTAAAACAGATATATAAACTTGAAAATAAAATTGATTAAGATTCCGTTCTTTAGCCTTAAATTTTCTCTCCTTTGGCTATCTCTACTCACGCCCAGCCCAAAGACGAAAGGGTGACGGAATGAATATGTCTTGGGCGTTCGGTTTATATCGCGACTCGATTTTCGAACTGCTTGAGATATAGGTTTGTGATTTGTTACGAGAACCCCTCTCAGAAATCTCGAGCTCATTTTTAAAAGATCTACTAATTTTAGTTTTAATTTTTTATTTCAAAAGAGATTTTTTTTTTTGTATTGGGTTATCTTTCACCTTTTCACTATTCAGAAATACATCCTGCTTAACTTTAAAAGTCAACACTTCTTATCGGTACCCTTGTATCGCACCATTTTGTCGCCATCCTGTTCCCCCCACTTCCCCCATTGTATACATTTTTGCCTGACATTTCAAACAGCTTTATCTAAATATTTTGTGTTTGACACATATCCTTCGCCTATTCTTTTACTTTCCCCCACGCATAACACTTCTTCAAGCCACACAAACACCCTCCTGTTTTACTTAACGTCGTTCCCGAAAGGTGGCCCTGCCCCTCATTACCAGAAAAATAAATTAAGCTACAGGCATAGTGTTAGTATTTCTTTCACTTTTTCCAGCTACCGTGATAGGCCTTAAACAAGTGCACAACACAACACACTTTCTTCTTCTGAGGTAGACGAGATTTCAAATCCGCATATCTTGAACACATTTTCATCTTCTGCGTTGAAACTTGGTACAAACACACTGGACAACATTTCTTCACCCGAAGAGACCAAAAATTTGGAAAGAAAAAAATAAATCATGTCTTGGTCGCTTTATTAGCTACTTCAATGGGCCCTGGCATACGAATGAAAGTGAAAAACGTTCCTTGATCAAATATGGCAGGAAATCAAAAATCACATATCATGAGCACCTTTTCAGCTGCTGCAGCGGGACTTCGCACGTCTTTCTTCATGCGAGGTTGTTGAAGATTGCAGTTTTTTTTTTTTTTACAGACAACACAGTTCGACAGCGGCTAAATATTCGGAAAAAATAATCTCGGTAACACATATTCAGAGTTCTAGCGAGGCGATCAGGCACACGTACTTCTTCACTCATGTTCGCGCATCTCGGGAAAAATTCAAATCCTTGCACATAAGTCAGTGATTTATCTACGGCGATACGACTTCACGTACAACTCAAGAAGTTTTTCTTAATTTTAGGTAGGCGATATTTCAAAATATCTCGCGCCACTCTTGAGCTACTATCATGGGACTTGAGCGCGTGCGTAAAATCAAACAAACTTTCTTCATGTCAGGTGTCTGAAAATTCGGGTTGAAATGTCACTGGCCCTTCTTCCAGCTACGCACTGGGGCCTAGCGCAGGTGTACAGCTCGACAAACTTTCTTCATCTAAGGTAGCAGGATATTCAAATTCAGTTACATAGAAAGATGGGACGTGGTATCTGTATGGAATTCGCAATACTTTCTGAGATGGACGAAATCTCTAACAGAAATTATATCGGCGTGGTCTTTGCGGTTAGAGCAATGTGACTTGGCTAAGGAACAAACACGACAGCTTTCCACATCTGAGATGCCTGGAAATAGGTTCAGCCATCTTGGAAGACATCTCTATAGACACAGTGATGGGGAAATTGCATGACATATAAAGCTACATGTTTCAACTAAAAAAAAAAAAAAAAAAAAAAAAACCGCACACTCAACTATCCAAATAATATTTCACTGAATATGTTGGACAAAATTAGGCATTACCTGGTTTATGGCAATATTAGCAAAGTATGATTATTCAAGGTTAATTTCTTCATGTGCGTAGGATCCTTTGCTGATGCAAGTACTGTATGCACCATACAACACTAATTTTTCACTTAAAACTCAATGGCAAAAATCATGCCTTTCATAGGCCAAACGAGGACTATGATTGAGGTGCTAATTTATTGCTGGCGATAAAAATGTAGCGGATTAGTGATCGTGATGGGCCCTCACACTATGCGTTACAATTTAGTAACAAGCGAGGTGTCATGAAGTTGGATGTTTAACTTGCGCAGCTGAACTTTTTCTCGTCTGAAGCGCAATGCAGGAATCTCAGCAATGACAATCAAGAATCGCCTGAGTGGTTGCGTACTGTAACGTCAAGTCGAACAGAAGGGTGGGCTGTGAAATGAAATCTGCAATTAGTAATGAAAATTGACTATAGTCCTTTGGTTGTATAAGTGTTTATTTTAACAAAAGCACGGGCGTATAGTATTTAGATACCTTTTTCAGTCAATTATGAACAATAATTACAAGCCTCAACATTTAAATAAAAGTAAAAGTAGGATATAACAAATTAATATGAAAACTAACAATAGTAACGTAGGCCTGTTTATGTTTTTTTAATATTTAAATATTTTAAGTAGTTACATATTTAATCAAAGACTCAATTCCGATGTATCTATTTTTTTTTAGTTTCAAACATAATATATAATTATGCATTTCATCAAAGACTCAGTTCCTATTGATTCAATATCTTCATAATTTAACAATCTGAATCAAAAGTGTTTAAAACAGAAAATGACAAACAAACGTGTTTCCATTCAAGTAGTAGGACTATGGCAGTTCTGAGGCAAGGGCGTTGGGCCTCGAAGCGCTGGACCCGGGGGCCGCCATGTTGTGACGTCATTCAGCCACCATATTGGAAGTCATTGACATTTGACCTCGGACCCATGACTTTCCACCTTGACCTTCGACCCGAAAACCCCAAAAAAATCTTTAAAAATATCCCAAAAAATCCTAAATGATTCCAAAAAAATACAAAAAATGTATTATTTAAAAATTATTACAAATCATTTTTAATGGACCCCAGATTTTTTCCATTTTTCCCAGGTGGATTAGCGACCCAGGGTGAGGGATCAGCGACCCACATGACCTTGGGTCAGGGCAAGTGGATTGGTAAGGATCCATGTCCTTTGACCCCAAATTTTTTTTAATCCAAGAGACCCCAAAAAATGTATTATTAAAAATTATAAAAAAAAAAAACTTTTATTTCCGCAGGTTACCCCTCACCCACACCCATTTCACCATTTTGGTAGGTGCAACCGACGACCATATTGGTAGACAACCGCCATCTTGAAAGACGACCACCAACTTGGTAGACGATCGCCACCTTGGTAGGCGACCACCACTTGGTAGGCATCACCCATCCGCCATATTAGATGCAGATAACCTCGATCTTGACCCATGACCTTGAGTGACCTTGAAAACAAAAACTCGAGAAAGAATACATTAAAGTCAGCAAGCGTATTACACTACTAGGTGTACTGAAATTTCGCGAAAAGATTTCAAGACAAGTTATATCCCAAAACACTGTAGGGTCGTTTACCTATCTTGACTGCCTGAATTACAATTTGGCACGTGTTAACTGTCTGCACACAAATCACATAAGAGCCGTGTCGATGTTGCCAAATTCTGAGCCGCCCGGTTAAATATGAAAATACCTTCTCAAGCAGACAGTAACCAATGGCAATAGACAGAGTGCTGTTGGGTGCTTATATACGAAGTCTGCCATGTAATCATATTTTTCTGCGAAAAATCACTAGCTCTATACATTAGACTACTACCACCATATTATATGTAGGTAACCTCGACCTTGACCCACTGACCTTGAATGACCTTAACAAAAACTGGAGAAAGAGTGAGCTCTCAGCACTTTTACATTGATAGACATAAAAAAAACCTATAGTTGTTATCCGAATTCAAAAAAGATATTCCCAATCAGTAGTATAGCTACATGCATGATGCGAGACTTTGACTACATGCATAATTTATTAAATACACATTTTTATTACAAATTTAAAGTTGTACAATTTTAAAAAAGATATTTTTTTAATTATATAATTTTATATACAGTGCAATGGTACTTTGTGCAATACTTTTTATTTAAATTTATTTTCATTTCACTGCTTTTTAAAATTTTTATTACATTATGGCAAATTAGATAAACATGAAATGAAAAACACTATTTTTCACACACATTTATCATTCAATTAATTTAATACAGTTGCACATGGCCTCTAAAATTTACAATATTCTTCAATATAATGTCTCAATACTACAACTTTGTTGTAGGTTACAGTATTCTATTATTTGGCTATTCACACACGTGTTGTCTTTGTACGAAAATATCGTGACATTTATTACTCCGACACACTTGGCAGGACAGATTATGTACGTAACTACACTTTTGAGAACATGTACCGAAGTCACAAGAGACCTGCTAGCAGCAAACCAGGTACCGAGGTACTGATGAGAAATGCACTTCACCTTTACGGGTCTTTGCATGTCTGAGTAAATTGTCGCTACGGCCGAACTGCGTACCACACTTGTCATACTAATGATATGCAACAAGGATTCTTGGCACAGTTAAAGCGCCCATATCGCCGTACATTACTGCTGACAGTAAACACCATATTACAAAAGTGTCACTGATGGCGACACAGTGTTTCAGGCAAAGACTCGGACGGGACTGTTGGAGATGTAGGTGCTAGAGCTAAAGAAGCAGCTAACACCGACAATGGTGTTCTAGGTAACTCAGCCGAAAAGTTCGATGGCTCCACTGAAGATTTCGTAGGCATAACAGCTAAAGAAGTCGACGGTACTGTTACATCTGTAGATGATCGTGCTGCCCTGGTGTCAGTAGATGCAATATCCAATACACTTTAACGAGATATGGTATTGCCAAACTAAGCCTCTCAGCTTATCTCCGAGCTGCTTATAATATACACGTATGGAAGCCTTGTGACGTCATATTGACTTTGAACCGATCGTATTTCACATTGTGCAACCACCGACTAGCCAATCACCGAGTTGCCACGTGATTTCAGCTGGTCAGTCACGTGAGGTGGTGGTATTTGGCAAATTGGAATATTTAGTGCTCTTTGTGTTGGTGTGTGTATGCATATGTGTGTGCATCATAAGTTAAAATAAATCCCTCCTATTTTTAAATAAACATATAGTCCTACCTCCAAAAACTGAAAGGTGAAAACATTTATGTAATAATCTCGCTTAAAAAGTATATCCCCATGCCCCTCAGCATATTTCATCACATCCTGGGCAATCTGTGTTAGCACTTTGCAACAAAAGTGCCTAGAACTACAGCAGGCTCCCACCGCACTTCACCATTGGTCGACACACAACTTAAACTTTGCACTGAACAATGAAGCACCACGGCAGGCCACCACCATGCTTCCCCAACTGGTCGTCGCGCGAAAATGACTCTTCGTACGGACCGCCCTCACATGCCGATGAGCATTTTGAACATAGGCGAAAACTCGATCGCAGAATTGGGACTGGCAACAACCAATTAGCGTTGATGCAGGTCGCAGCTCCGTGATCGACGAGGTCGAAGACAGCCCTTTGTAGTATTCGCAGTTCATCTTCGCGGTATGGAAGCACTCTGAGAAAACCCAAATAATCGTTCACCGCGTAAGAAAACGGGCAGGTACTATTATATATAGGCCTGTATATAAGATGGGAATATACATAATTATGTATAGAGTTATATATAAGATAGGAATATACATAATTATGTATAGAATAAATTCAGTACCGAGTTTTCACCTATGTTCAAAATGCTCGTCGGTATGCGAGGGCGGTCTGTATGAAGTGTCCTTTTCGCGCGATGACTACTTGGGAAGCATTGTGGTGGCCTGCCGTGGTGCTTCATTGTTCAGTACAAAGTCAAAGTTATGCATCGACCAATAGCGAAGCGTGGTGGGAGCCTGTCGTAGTTATAGGTACTTTTATTGCAAAGTGCAAATACAGTTTACCCAGGAAGTCATTAAGTATTCCGGGGGAGCTAGATGTATACTTTTTAAGCGAGATTATATCATGAAGTGTTCAGCTTTCGGAGGTAGGGCTATATAAGTTTATTTTAAATAGGGGGAATTTATTTTAACTTGCGACCCACACATACACGTACACACACACACACCAACACAAAGATACCCGAAATATTCCAATTTGCCTACTACTACCACCACCACCAGTGAGATGCCTCCTGTTTTACCAGAGCCATCGACTTCTTCAGCTATGATGGCTACATCACTGGCAGCATCTACTGACACCAGGGCAGCACGATCATCTACAGATGTAACAGTACCGTCGACTTCTTTAGCTGTTATGCCTACGAAATCTTCAATGGAGCCATCGAACTTTTCGGCTGAGTTACCTAGAACACCATTGTCGGCGTTAGCTGCTTCTTTAGCTCTAGCACCTACATCGCTAACAGCCCCATCCGTGTCTTTGCCTGAACCACTACGTCGCTATCAGCGTCACTTTTGTGATATGGTGTTTACTGTCAGCAGTAATGTACGGCGATATGAGCGCTTTAACTGTGCCAAGAATCCTTGTTGCATATCATTAGTATGACAAGTGTGGTACGCAGTTCGGCCGTAGCGACAATTTACTCAGACATGCAAAGACCTGTAAAGGCGAGGCGCATTTCACATCAGTATCTCGGTACCTGGTTTGCTGCAAGCAGGTCTCTTGTGACTTCGGTACATGTTATCAAAGTGTAGTTACGTACATAACATGCCCTGCAAAGTGTGTCGGTGTAATAGATGTCATGATATTTTCGTACAAAGACAACACGGGTGTGAATAGCCAAATGATAAAAGACTGTAACCTACAACAAAGTTGTAGTATTGAGACATTATATTGAAGAATATTGTAAATTTTAGAGGCCATGTGCAACTGTATTAATTGAGTTATAATTGTGTGTGAAAAATATAGTATGTTTTATTCCATGTTTACCTAATTTGTCAGAATGTAATTAAAATTTTAAAAAGCACAGAAATTAAAATAAATTTTACTAAAATTATTGTACAAAGTAGCATTGTACTGTATGTAGAATTATATTATTAAATAAAAAATATTTTATAAAATTGTACAACTTTACATTTTTAATAAAAAAATATATATTTAATAAATTATGCATATAGCCAGTCTTAAACCATGCATGTAGATATACCGCTGATTGGAAACAACATTTTTTTTAAAATTGGGATGATAACTGTAGGTGTTTTGTGTATATCAATGTATGAGTGCATAAAGTAAGTTTTTCTTCGAGTTTTTGTTTTTAAAGTCATTAAAGATCATGGAGTCAAGGTCGCATGCATTCAATATGGAGGTAGTAATTTGTAATGTAATATAATTGTTGATTTTTATGCATTTTTCTCGAATTTTTGTTTTCAAGGTCATGGGGTCAACGTCAAGGTAGTCTGCATATGTAATGGTGGTTGTAATCTGTAATGGAATATGCTTTTTGGCTTTTATGTATTTTTCTCGCGTTTTGTTTTCAAGGTCATTCAAGGTCATGGGTTCACGGTCGAGGTTACCTGCATCTTTGTTTTCTTCTGAACTGCGTATGTGTGAATCAGAAAATTTCTCATTTATAAATCGGATTTTAAAATCAATTTTAGTCTTTCCTCATGTACTGATATAAATTTTCATCAGAATTAGAAACTATATCCTTTCTGAAATAATAATAATTAAAAAATTAGAAGTACTGATTTGATCCATTTTAATTGCCAACTTCAAAAATTTTGTTGAAAATACTAGTTTTTTTTTTTTTTTTTATCTGGAGATAATTTAAGAAATGTAGATATTAGTTTAGTATTTTTCAAATTTATAAATGAATATTTTAAGTTCATAGATTCAAATGTGTGCAGTGTTTCGTCATCTTTAATAGTTTTGTCCTTTGTGTGTAATACTATTAAATTTTTCACTTATTTTTAATTCGCATGTTAAGTAATATATTTTTCATGCAGTCTAATAAATCTTAATTTTTACCATATAAGATACAGGCCCACTATATATTTTTTTCTGAAATCTAACCATGACTTGGAAGTAAGTAGCTTTAAATTCGTTTATAATTTCAAGTACAAACGATTAATTCCATTGCTTTATTCATCGTAGTTGTTAGATGCTGAATTCTAATCTTAAGTTATGCAAAGAAATTTTTCACTTCAAAAGAACGTTTACATACACTTACAATTAGTTTTCAGAATTTTACTCCCTTATGCCGTTTCGCTTTCAGTTTTCGAAAAATGCACACAAGTCAAACTTCGCATGATTTATATTGGTTCTCTTTCTTAAATAAACTTGAATTTTTTAATTCTGAGGATTAATTTAATGGTACACGGAAGTAAAACTTGTAATACTTATTTTTGGATTCGGAAGATTTCATTTTAAGTTCAATTGTTTGATTCATGTTATGTTTATATTTCCAATGTATCTTGATATCAACTATAGGATTTTATAACATTTTCAAGGATTTTAAGGTCACAGCGATAGTCATATTACGAGTTTACTTCACATTCCAAAAGAAAACCCCGCGCCTTAGTGAATTTATGAAGCATGCTGCATTTATTTAAAGTATATCCTACTACACTGGAGGAACAAAATAAAACGAGTTTCTTTAATCGGTTTTTCTTACACTTGGTTAACACTGGGCCCTATTTTTAAAACGTGACAGATGTGACATATATGACAATTATGTCAAATCTGACAAATTTGTCGATATGTCATGACGATGTTATGTTACATAAATAATACAAGTTCCCCTTTTTTGACCAGCAAAAATGTGTAAATTGTCAGCCTTAAAATAACTGTTTCATAAACAAAACAATTATAGGCCTATGGCAAACCGTAAGTTTAATTTATTACACGCTAGATAGTTCTCAGGTGCGCTTACGATAATCGATCGCATCCTTATATGCTGATCATGAACAGTCTATTCCTACCACAAGTAATTATGAGGTAAATAATAATTCCACCCACATAACTTTGTTCACTCTAGCACCAGAGTGTCGAGTAATGTGGATAAGCTAACCATATTAAACCTGATCCGTGAGGAAAAGGTTGTGCTATTTGGCAAGCAATGTTTTAATTCACACACTATTGAAACTATTCCACTGCCATGTTATATAAATATTACAAATTACTGACTACTAGGAAAGCTTGCCTTTCACATCTGCAGTGACGATTCTACAAATTTGTTGATATGTCACCGAGTGATTATACTTATCTGTTTCACAAAACAGTCTGTAGTGTAATATTTGACACATTTGTCGGATTTTTACCTGCCAACTCAAAACTTTTGTGAGAAAACTATTTGTCAAATTGTCATACAATTCCATCACAAATTTGTCATGACAAACTTGTAAACTTGTCAGTTTTTATGAGACACACATTTCTCGGATTGTAAACCTGCCTGACAATTTCCTGTCGCCTGTCTAATTGTAACGTTTATGAAATAGATCCCTGGAAGTAAATAACATTACAGTAGGTTAATATTTCTCTTATCGACTAGAATGCCTGGTATCTCTGCCTGCAGCATCCATTGCAGAGCTGTTTTCCGATCCACCAGAAGAGTTATTGCACTCAACGTTTCAACAACAGTTGCGGAATGAACCAACGTGACACTGTGTAAAGCGGCTCGAGTTTCGGAATACATCTCCGGAGTAATGACGCGAATTGGGATTTCTGTTTGCTCGAGAAGGGAGCTAGCTTGCTCTACGAGATATCTCGAACAGAGCAAACATGGCATAGCTTGAGTTTCGCGCATGTGACGCAGGCACAGAGGTGTACGGGAGAAGCGAAGGTATAAATATCATGGGTCATCAATAAGAGGTCTTCCAGTTCTCTACGTGCTGTCGATGTGCAACATTCTTCTACTTCGGCAGCAAAGTCCCACAATGTTGTTCTACACTGCGGGAGTGCTGTTCATCAGCGTCAACAGCTATGTACGTAAATGCCTTTTCCCTTCGGCTGTAAAATTTTAAAGTTTTTATTAGTAAGACTTAATAACAAATTTACATACTTGTAACGTAGAACTGTCGTATTATATAATTTTTTAAAAATAGCCTTCTTTTCTCCAAGTCTGTAAAAATACTTTTTTTTTTTAATTATGGGTAGCATTTTCATAAACTGCTTCTTTTTTTTTTTTTTTTTTAGCTATGTAGCTAGCTGAGTTTAGATATCACTGAAAATTCCTGTAGAGTTTCTTTCTTAACATGTATTGACATTTCACATTTCAAATTTCAAAACACGTGTGTTAATAACACTTCTGTCATTGTTACACCCGGTGTTTGACATCTCCTGGAGAAGGCTGGCCCAATCGTCACCTTCCAATGTGACAGCAGACAACCAATGTGCAGTTGATATCGGTATATTTGTACATAAGACTGTAGAGTATAACCTACAAGTCATTGAACTCGCAAATTTTTCAGGCCTCTACTTATAACGGCTCACGCGCAATAGGCAAAAAGATTCTTTGCTTATTTTATTTTTGGTTGTATCAGTGTCCAAGATATAACGAACCTACTAAATATTATTTCGTGGCGACCATCCACGTCAGAATACACAGAATGGTGCTTATTTAAATGAATTCGGATGAAGTGGGGTGCCCTAATACTTTTTTCACCTCATTGCTTAATATATCCCAATTATGCCGATTTCAGAATTTTGAATGCATTATTTGAACTGTTATGTATTTCCTGCTTTATTCCCCATTTCTTTACAAAAACGAAAGTGGTCGGATCGCTTACTGCTAGGAAATTTTCGCGAATTCATCTCGGGACAAGATAGACGTCAAACACATATACAGTGAAGTCGCCTTCGCAATTGAATTATAGTTTATTAGATCCACCCTGCACGCGTCTAAGCCAATAACAGACTTGCAGGGAAACACCTTGCGAATCCCATAACTGCCAGGCGTGAGGCAACAGCCAATAAACGCACAGCTGAGGCTCCAGTATGCAGAGGACTTAGGAGTCTAGCCTACAGGTCATTGAACTCGCGAACTTTTCCTATCCCTACTTACTGCAAGAGGATGCCAAACAGATTAGAGTTCAAGAATCCCCCATAGAATGGCAGAATTCGGGTACCGATTTGTTAATCGCACGGTTAAAAACTCACTACGATTAGGAGGCACTATCGCCTTCAGCAAAAATACGGGAAAATGTCAAACAGGACACCCAGCAAAACACACCTTCGCTGATTCTCAGCTTTATCCAAGAGGTATATATGCGAAGCATTCAGTATGAACACTTCTGATAATATCAACACTCCTGATAAAGTCTGTTCGCGATAAAGTGAGCAATTTAGAAACGAACCTTAGTAAAGAGTCACTGCCCTTGCATGCATCTATTTTAATGGGCGCACTGAGCGACATTCGTCCAGTAAAGTTCGTAACGATGGATGGAAAGTAGTTCCATATGTAACGTGGAATACAAAATGTGTTACGTAACCATTTGTGATAACTTAAAATTATTCCTTTGGTTTTTTTTTTTTGTGCATCGAAGTGTAAAAATGAGCAGATTTGTGAAGTATTTACTTTCTTTAAAATTTCACGGTTTCATTTGACCGACGTATGAATGAAGTGATGAGACCCATTGCAATGGTAATTTTACATAAGGCGGAATAATACACAACTTGAATACAATTAGATCTTACGCAGGGTTTTCAAACGTGCTCATATTACCGTGAAAAGCCTATACAAAAAACAAGAATCGTAGAAAGGTGCCGTTATACCAAACAGAAGTGGGAATCTGTACATAGTATAAAATAAAGTCGCCAGGTCCGCGTGTGTGTGTGTATTTGGATAAGGCTTCTAAACTACTTGATGGATTTTGATGCGGTTTTCACCAGCATTTAGAGAATTTCTTGAGGAAGGTTCAAGTGTATAATACTTTAGTATTTTATGTAAGGATAGTAGAGAAATGTCGACGTTTTCTAATCAAGTCAGAAAGAACCGCATTTCGGGTACTTACATGACATAAGCTGACTAAACCATACGATATACGCCGTATTAATGTACTACATAAATTTAGATCTCAAAAAGGTCCAAAAAAAGAAGTCCCCGGCAGCATATATTTATCGTTTAAGGATGACACACAGTAACCATTTTTGTCTTTTTGAAAATAGGGGTTGACTTACGAAGACTTTTTGAATAACACAGTATTAATCCTATGTTAGTTAACTTAAGCATTTAGTGTATATACTTGCTGTAAGCCTAAACAACGCCATATTTGTAAATAGCGCCCAAGCGAGGTCGGGGCGGGTCGCAAGCTTGTATATAGTCTATTCGCGGTTTCTTCACACTTTTTTAATCCAACCTTTGAAAAATCACCCATGGATGAAGTGTTCGGTTGTTCCTGAAATATGTCATATATCACAAGCGTTCTATACTTACGTTAACATAAAAGTATCATATTTTTGGTTAAATCGGAACTTTGCATATATTTTATCTATGAATTAAAGTATTAAATTTATAATTATTATGAATAAAAACAGGGAGAAAATAGATGTTTTGGTAATGTCACAGTAAGAAATAGTTCTTAAGCAAAATATTATTATAGGTGGCTCACGATAAAACGAGCACTTTTGAAACCCTGCTTGGGATCTACTTGTATACACGTTATGTATTCCTCCGCCTTATGTAAAATTAACATTGACATGGACCTCATCATATTATTCATGCGTCGGTCAAATGAAACTGTGAAATTATTACGGAAGTAAATACTTTGCATCGAAGTGTAAAAATGAGCAGATTTGTATTCAAAAAACAGAAAGCGAAAAAAAATAATAATAATTTTAAGTTATCACAAGTGGTTACCTAACACATCTTATTCGACGTTAAGATATGGAACTACTTTCCATCCATCGTTGCCAACTTTACTGGGAGAATGTCACTCAGTGCGGACATTGAAATATATGCATGTAGGAGCAGTGACGTATTTCCAAGGTTCATTTCTAAAGTGCTCATTTATATCAACCGAAATAGTTAGTGTATGTAGAAGCAAGCAAATATTTAGTTGCATCAACCAAAGCTTACAGTGTAGGGGAACCAGATAAGAAGAATATAATAATTCGGTTTCAAAAACAAGATATTTAATCGTCCATACACAAACAATTAGTTTGGTCACGCCAAACAATCTTTGTTTGATCTTCCAACAATAATATTTAGTCGAATCAACTGCATATATTTGTTTGGTCACTCGTTTTCTTGCCTTCGTTCAGAAATACAGCTCGAAAGTTTTGTATTTTTTGTGACAATTTGAAAAGGATCCGTGATTTTTTGGTGCATTTTATTGATGCTTAACAATCATCCCAATAAAACAAGTTCAACAAGAAAATATGAAGTAAAACTGTAAAAATTGAAATATTTAATTTGCGCACGTTGGCACCACGGTAGCTGACCGGTTAGCCTGCTCGCTTCCCACCAAGGCGATCTGGGTTCAATCCCCGGCCGCCTCACTCCAGGATTTTCATAAGTGGCAATCGTGCCGGACGATGTCGTTGGTCGGCGGGTTTTCTCGGCGATCTCCCGTTTCCCCCCTGCCCTTTCATTCCGGCGCTACTCCATACATCAATCACCCTAATCGGCTCTCAAGAGTTCGACGTTAAGGGGAATGATCCACGAAAACCGTATGTTTACATAATTACGTCTTGTCTAGCCGAAAATTTCGATAAACCCTTTGGAAAACTACTTATATCGGAAATCGGGTAAATATACTGCTTTCATGTTCCATTCCCCTCAAGAGCCGTCCAAATCTATTCACATTGTCCAGTAATGCATATATTTAAATATATTCGAACTTTGCCGCTAGTCACTTTAGTTGAAGTTGCTCAGGCATAGCGCTGGCGCGCAAACGAAGTGAGTTCGAATCTTGGTCGGGTGTAAGAGAATTTTCATGTTAACCAAAACTGTTAAGTTGTATTGTATTATAAAGGACATTTTAACGTCCCCCGGTTTAATGCTTGAAAAATTTAGCAGGGGACGGCTTACAGATTAGCCTATAACCTACGTTAAATTAACATCCATGCCTTGCCCGGGATTCGAACCCAGAGCCTCCCGCACCCCAGATCGGTGGCGCACCAACAGACTGCGCCGCGAGAGGCCGACGAAACTGCTTAATGTAAGCACAGCCAAACACAACACAACTTTAGTGAAACCTGCCAAATTTTGGTTTGGAGCAACCAAATAAGAAGAACAAAATAATTTGGTAACTACAACAAAATGTTTACTTGCCGCTATAGAAACAAGTATCTATAGGCTGGTCACTGTAAACTGAGCACTTTTGAAAAGCCCTGCTTAAGATCTACTTGTATGTACGTTGTGTATTCTTTCGCCTTATTTAAAATTAATGTTGCAATGGGCGACTTTATTAATCGGTCAAGTGAAACTGAAATTATAAAAATAATATCTTACAAATATGCTCGTTTTTACACTTCGGTGCATTAAAAAAAAAAAACAGAAAGCGAATTAAATAATCTAAGCTATTACAAATGGTTGCCTAACACGTTTTGTTTGACGTTAATATACGGAACTACTTTCCCCCTCCATCGTCACACATGTCACTCAGTGCGCCCGTTAATAATATATGCAGGTAGACGCAGTGACTTTTCCCCAGGGTTGATTTCAAAAGTGCTAACCTTATCGTGAACAGCCTTTAGTTGACTGAAACAAACCTTCGTTTCATTGCAAGTAGTGATATGTCGAACCAGCTCTCGCTCTTGGCGGAGAGTCGTTCATAAGAGTCGTTCAAAAGAGTCATCTCATTCGCGAGTCAGTCAGGTATCAAAGAGTTGAGCGTATAGATGTGAAGAATAGCTGGCATCACTGCGCTGATATAAAGACAGTTTAAGATGCTGATTTAGTTACTTACTAAAACGATTAGAAGTATTTAATCCATTTTTTTGCACTGCTTGTGCAAGATGTATTTTATTATGTTGGTCACAACTGAAGGTAACGTAAATATTTCAAAGACAGAGCTAACACAAACATAATTTGCCGGAAACAGCATTCTGCAAATAAATTGTGTTAGTCAACTAGGTTCTAATTAAGCACTCCTAAAACGTCGTTCTAGAAACTCTCAAGAATAATGTAAGCTGTAAACATATTGTAAATGCCACCCGGCAAGCCTAAAAAAAAAAGCCAATGAAATTTTCTTTTTTGTGAATAAGCTATTTTATTTAACATTGAACACGGCGTGATTATTAACTACTTCAATGAAGAGTGTTTATCACAAAATAATCATTAAAACTATTATTTTTGTTTTATTCGACTAGGAGATTATTTTTCGTAATGCGTGTCTGCTGTTGGTATTAATCCAGGCACCTACCACCCACCCACACCCCTGTAAAAGACTTCAAAATAAGAAGATCGTTACAACATGAAAGTGTCCGCTCTTGTCTGCTTACTTACTCTCTGCGAGCGGCGACTGCAGTGGAGTGCGAAGGCGAGTCGCTGGATCACCTTCGGCGGGCCGGGCCGCGCCCAGGCGTGCAGACAGCCGGCGTCGTCTGCCTGTCCCCGCGCACTCCTACCCGGGGCACGGACAGCTAGCTACAGTGTACAGAAGCGAAACAGCCCGCTTGCTTCGCGAACTCCGGGCGTCACGCGCCAGCGAACTTTCGGGGGGGGGGGGGTGATTGCTCGTCTGTGAGTTCGGTGCTGACTCAAGGTGCCGCCATCTTGGATTTCCACTATTTTTGTCACAAGTTCCATTTAAGAACATTTAATGAATTCTTTCGCACGATATCACATAAATATTAGCTCCTTAAGCTTAATCAACATATTACATTTCCATATAATTTATTATTTTTTCACTGGTGATTAAAGGCAAGAAATAAATAGTTTTTTCTTGCTTTCGGTTACAGAAATGAACCTGGCAACAATAGTCTAGCAATACATGTTTTAGAACATGTGCCCTACGCTTTGTGGAAGCCCAAAATAAAATGCAAAATCTGTGATGCAATTTACGACGAAAATTCCAAAAATCCAAGATGGCGGGGTCTGGTCCATCTTTAACGGTGGACATCCCAGTCAACAGGGAATGTTTTGCTGCACGCAGTAATATCCAGTCAGACTCAAGGCTCATTCCTGGGCCTAAAGGCGATATTACACGATGCCAGATTCCGTAAAAGCTTGTGCAAGGTCCGCCATAGCGGCCGGTATACCGGGTAGCATGGGACCTGTCATGCCATTTCCCGCCTTGCATGGGCAGATTTCCTACCAAGTTTGGTGACACGTCCTATTTTCCGCAGCAGGTTCCATACCGTCTCTCGTACCTGGCCAATCACGTCGCAGTTTCAGAGCGTAGGGCGCTTCCCGTGGCTACTACTTGAAACGAGTTGATGAAGAAACTGTAAACGACGCATCCATCTTGATTTTACATCCGTGAGGTTGAAACTCTTTCAGATAGAATTAAAATACGACGAAGACGAATAATGTTGGCTTAGACAACTTTTAATTACTGTTTAAAATCGTTCTGAATACTTAAAACATTACCTACTGTATGAAAAATCAATTCAAACTCTTTACTATGTACACTATATAAACTCCAGATCTGTTGTGTGAACTGGTAGTACAGTAGTAAAGTCGCGGCGTCCGCTAATAGCATGTAACTTTTGAGTGTGAGTTAGACACTCCGCCGGACCCAATTTTTTTTATCATAAAATTTTACATGCTGATAATATCCTGCTACGTAGAGAAAAAACTATTTTTGTAACCTGTCAGTAATTTTCGTCAAAATTAAAAATAACACACTCGTACTGTAGTGACTTCACGTCATTTTCAAGAAAATGAATGAAACTATACTAATAAGCACTACATTTATGTAAAAGGCGAACAGTACTATAGTAATATTAAGATGTGCTTGTAATTTTTATAGGCTTACGCAAGTTACTAACTGGTAGCAGTTCTACGAATGAGGTTCATATTTACTACAAACCACACACTGCGCGCCCACCGAGGGTGCCAAATGCTAGTACGCGAACTGGTGTCGTGTAACATGAATCTTCCATGGCGGCTCATATAGCGGCTGGTATACCGGCTCGTGTACCAGGCCTTGTAGAAGCTTGTTCAAGAACCTTCCGGCTGCAGGTATCGTGTAATATCGGCTTAAGACTCGTGGGGCCAAAGAATGGGTACGCCTGCATCAGAAGAGCCGGCGCGCCATTTCACCTCTCTTTGTATTTATCTACTCTATGGCCCAGAGTCACGTCCCAACCGCGTTACTCTGGACTCTCAGCCATCCGTCGCAACCGTCCGTCAGGCGGTCACGCGATCTTCAACCAATCGCAGGGCAACTTTTTTTTTCTAGCCGTCAATCCTTCAAATATTTCTCAAACTTCAACTTTCGATGGACCGGCTGGATGGGCCACCGCCATCTGACAAACATTCAGTAGACGCGAATACGCACTTTGAAATAAAAGGCAAAGCGATGGATTTGTGTATGTTATCTTTGGTGGTAAATTATTTCCCCAAAATTTTTCTCGCTTGAAAATGTATTTCCAACCAAAATATACCTCCAACTAAAGAAACATCACGATTTTACGTTGTCACGCTGAAATTTAGCCGCACAGAAGTATTGACGGATGACGGATTGTTTTTAGTCCTTTAACGGGTGCGATGGGTGGTTTTGAGCCCAGCTTTAGGTCTGTATCGGACTCCAAAAATAAGATACTTCCTCAGAAACAGCCATATCTCCCGTGATGTATTACGATATGGCCCAACAGTAATGCAGGTTTAGCGGAAGAACATTATACACGTTAAACTTTAAACAGTGAGAATTGAGGCCAAATCAGTGAAAAAACTGAGCAACTGATAAACCAGTGCCAGATAACTAATTAACATTTTGATGAATTTCACTTATTTATTTGTGATTTCCACAGAATGTCAAGAATTGCACTTCTGTAAATCACTTGTTCCCAGTTATCTTTGCTTGATTCGTCCATAAACTTTAGATGAGGTAGACCGATCTCGCTGGCTGCGCACAACCAATCTCCATGTCCCAACACTGAGCTGCTTTTCTGCCTACACGTCTAGCGAACTCGGCATGGTTTGGATTTTAGGTCAGAAAACTGATTTGTAAAAAAATGATTCGAGATGTCTGTATACTTCGTCCAATCAATGTGTAATGTAGTTTGATTGAATTTAAACTGGTAAAAGTATTTTATTCATATAATAGCGCTTGTCATTTAAAAATTATGACGTAAACAAACACGTTCATCACTGTTGACCATGTGACTTTGACAGTTGTGTAGGATTGGGGTAGGTCGATGTTGGGTAGGTACATGCGCAGAAGACGAATAAGCGGTCTACGTCATATTTAGTCTATGGATTCGCCGGTCAGCAGTAGCTTATCAACTGACAATCTGTGAACGTTATTTCACTTGTTGATATCACTGATTAGGGATTTTGTGGTTGGCTAAGTACTTTTGAAGTTAAAAAATAAAAGTGTCTATAAATACAAATATGTTTATGTAAACACTAAAAAGTTGGCAGGGTACCAGCAAAAGTAAAGTCGTACTTAAATGTCTTAGCAAAGGTGCTATGTTTAAATTATTGTGTCCTGAGATCTGTTGGTTTCAGATGAATGCGAACTAGTGTAATAATTGGCTTTTGATTTTTACATATAGCGTAGGGATGCAGTATACTGGAAAAAAACTTAGCAGAGCTACCAAAGTGCTCAACTAATCATGACCAGCATACAGATTTGGAAATTGAAATCCTGCAACTTAAGACGATGTTGCCAGACTCAATTATTCTATACGCAACATTGTACAATATGTGATAGCTACCACTTTGAAATGCACCAATGTGAAATAAATTGCTCTGAAATATTTTAAGCTAACATGTTAAGTGTGCTACTTTATCTGTAATACCCTCTGTGATAGTGAGGGTGTAAATCTATTTGGTGTGAGTTGGGAGAAAGAATTATTATAATGATTTAATAGATTTCTGGGCGCCTTATTATCCGTGATGTGACCTTGGTCTTACCACATTGGAATCAGAAGCTCTACGGCGATGTTGTAAACCTCATGCAATAGAAAACACATTCCAACCTTCACAGTAATTCATTTAAATCAAACATGTGTAACCTTGATAACCAATTTATTAATGAAAAAAGTAAATAGATAAACTCAGACCCAAACATGTGAATAATTCAACAAGGTGCAAAACTAAATATGTGTGTGTGACATAACTCTCTTAACTCAAAAATGAAATTATAACGTATAATAATTAACATAAATGACACCACTATCCAAGTAAAAATAGGGATAAATCAAAATGCAAAATTATAATTAATTAAAATACTGAAAAATGCTGTGAAGCTTTAGAGCTGCTGTATATAAAAAAATTAATAAATATTTTACTTGAGATTTCAGTTCAAGGTATTAATCAGGCTCCACCGGAAGTAGCCTCCTCTGTATTTAAATTTCCAGAAAGTTTGGTAAGCTCTTACTTAAATTCTTAAATTTCTTGGACCACATTCACTGTTAATTCATTAAATGTTAAAAGTCAGCTCACCACTTTATTATCTCAAATCTGATACTTCACCAAATAAAATTACGCTGGATTTTTATTGAACTCACAGTCAAATCGTTGAAAAATCAAAATAGTAACTTTAGTAAAATAAGTTCACCTTAAAGTTCAATATTTGAAAAACAGTTCATGTACTTAGCTTTCCACACGTTAAATTGCATTGGCGTCACCTGAGGTCCTCTGGCGCTATCTCGTCAGTTTAACGCTCAAAATAATTATCTACGACTTAGCCTACAGCCTCTTCTTAAATACTGCTGCGGCGACTACCAAAAACTTAGCTTCTGGGAGCCTAATTTCTAAAATAAATTTATGATGGCGTTGGAATTTCAAAAGTAAAATTACAACGAAAATTTAGACGCCTTACGTGTTCAATGTCTTTCCCAGAAGCACCTTCTTCCGGCTTTCGACCAGCCAACATCCAATCACGGCTCGCATCCGGCTTTACCATCACTAAATAAAATTAAGGCCTAAAATATGATGTCTTAAAATCCGAAAACAAATAAATAATTTAACATTAAAAATTATGAAACAATTACTGAAAATAAAATCAAACACATTAATACAATCATAAAAATAGTGACATATCCGTATGTAGAACTCAGAACGTGTGAAAATTATCATAGAGTAGTGGACTGGTGGTTCACATATAGAAAAATTAAGGAAATGAAATGTTAATATAAAATATAATAAACACGTGAAAAGAATTATATTAACATTCCAATAATATGTGAAATCAATTAAATATCACTGTCCAAAATATATGTGTAACTTTAATGCATATAATAAACATAACCTTATGGTTCAGTGTCCAGTCAATCTGCGACAACATAAATGTGTGTTTCAAAATAATTTTTGCATAATATTTTTTGTGAAAACATAAAAAAATGTTTATACATACTTCTAATGGCGTGAGGAATTCGCTAACAGCGGTGTACACTGTAATTTTTTTGTATTTGTGCAATAAATTCTTTGTAAACCAGTAGCCAATGAGATTTTTGTAACACTACAAATATATTATAGTAAATTTCACAAAACCTTAGCTTGGAATGTGTAAAACCAATATTGATTTTTAACATGCAAGTGTTGCAGACTTCAAAATGTATTGTAAACATTGAGCTACGTAATTAATTTTGTATGTTTTCTAAAATAATGTGTTATAATATATAATATTAACCCTGCTTAAGATCTACTGGTATGAACATTGTGTATGTAGTCTTCCACTATATGTAGAATTAGCAGTACCATGGGCCTCGTCGCTTTATCCATGCGTCGGCCAACACATTTTCTTCAACATCCATCGTTACCAACTTTTCTGGGCACATGTCACACAGTGCACCCGTTAAAATAAACGCAGGTAGGAGCAGTGACTTTTTTCCTAAGGTTGATTTCAAAAGTGCTCACTTTATCGTGAACAGCCTTTACCTCAGACCTGTTGTCTTGGGATTCCGTCCTCGTTAACTCGTAGGTTTGTGATTGGCTCGGAATCCTCCAGGGCGGGTTTAACAAATGGCGATGCAAAAGCAGCAGCGACTCAGCTTTACATCTTTTCGAAGTACAGCTTGTCCTCTAATGAAGTCACGCAATTCTCCAGTCTTTAATTTAATTAATTAGTTAGTAGAGACCTATAAAATTCGCGTTATCACTTGGCATCAGACTAAACTTCACAGTGCTGTATATACTCGAGCCGGCGTCGTTTCTCCGTTGGCTGTTGCATATATGTGAAGTCACTCTCCCAGTGGTGTGTTGTAAGTTTTTTTTTACAGCGTAAACAATATATCAATCAAAGCCCCCCCCCCCCCCTCCTCACATATTTGAGTGTTTTAGATAATATTTGCTAGTGCCGGGCTGTGGTTCCATTTTCAATTTCTACTAACAAACGCAACTTCCAACTTTGCCTACCTTCTACATGTATTTACGGTTTTATAATACCTAACATTAGTAATAAAAACGGAAACGAAATGAATGTAATCATAATTAGACTGTATATTATTTAGAGAGCATATTACAAATTATGAGAAAATTCCCGTTTTCCGGAACACGCGCATCCACTTTCCAAGGAAACGAGAACTGGAGGACGCAAACAGAACGACTGCTTATCCTTGCGAGTTCGATTCATCGCTACTCGCTCCCGTTTGTGGAACTAAATACTAGATAGCAGCACTATGCGTGTACAGTACGGGAGTTACGAAAACTCTGTCGAATCGGAAACGGGAAACTCAGAATTAAATGTGTTTAAATTTAAAGTTAAGGCGAAAACTATAAAGGGTCAAACATTTCCAATATGTATATGGTAAGCATTGCTTACCTCGCGTCTATGGAATATACGCCACTGCACTCCCATTTGACTGAACTGCACGTTGTTTGGACTACACAACTGTCAAGTGTTCATTTACTGGCGCAGATTTACCCAGGGCATGTCAAAGAAATAGAGACGTGAAAAATTCGCGAGTTCAATGAACTGCAGCCTAGACTCTACAGTCTTATGTACAAATACGCCAATATCAACAGCACATTGGCTGTCTGCTGTCACAGTGGAACGCGACAATTGTGACACCGTTCTCCAGGGGGTGTCAAACACCGTGTAGACCAATGGCTAACGCTATATAAACGCACGTATTTTGAATTCTAGCTTGTCCCAAAAGGAATCCGCGAATTCTCCAGGTCTCTAAAAATAAAGTATGGTCCAATGACAAACGTATTTCAAAGGTACACGTCTTTGAAGTTTAACGTGTCTCCAAATAATAACACGAATTTTGCAGGTCTCAATTAATTAGATATTGCATATGATATATCAAAGCATGTTGGTGAACAAAAACAGCTCTAGTTGTCACGACACGGAGCTGCGATGGCTGATGGCTGATGGCGAAGACTCGGGAGTGGCATCGCAGCACGATAACAAGTGACGAAAGGGTCTGGTCAGGGGGGAGACACTAGACAGGGCTTACAATCGCGTTATTTGAAGTTAGTGCCTGTGGAAACACCAACATAGGCATTTTACCACTATAATTAATGATTTTATGGAACAGATCGGTTTTGAGTCAAAACTGTGAATGTTTTGTATCTCAAACAGATTTAACCTACATATATTTCAAGTGCTGATTTAGTTACTTACTAAAACTATTAGAAATAATTAATCCGTTCTTTTGCACTGCTTGTACAAAATTTATTCTATTATGTTGGTCACAATTGGAGGTAACGTAAATATTTCAAAGACAGAGGTAGCACAAACAGCACAGGTGTGTGTGTGTGTGTGTGTGTGTGTGTGTGTGTGTATATATATATATATATATATATATATATATATATATATATATATATATATATATATATTATATAATATATATATATATATATATATATATATATATATATATATATATATATATATATATTCTAATTAAGCAATTTTAAAACACCGTTCTAGAACCTCTCAAGAATAATGTAAGGTGTAAACATACTGTACATGCTACCTGCAAGCCTTAAACACGGCGTGATTATTAACTACTTCAATGAAGCGTGTTTATCACAAAATAATCATTAAAAACTATTAATTTAGTTTTATTAAACTAGGTGATTATTTTTCGTAATGTGTGTCTGCTGTTGGTATTAAACCAGGCACCTGCCACCCACCCACGACCCTGAAAAAGACTTCAAAATAAGAAGATCGTTACAACATGGAAGAGTCCGCTCTTGTTATCGCCTCACTTGCTCCGTGGGCCTGGTCGCCGACCAGTTTTGGCAAGCGGGATTCCCATGACCTCACATCCTCATCGGTCTCTTTGCCGCTTCGTTCGCCCGGAGGTAACCTGGATTGACTTCGACGATTGTGCCGCGCGCACAACCTCCCTCGCCGAACCTCTTACAACTTTCGCTACGTTCTACCCAGCTGGAGTAGTTTTTTTTTTTTTTTAAATCTACTCTCACGTTGCATATCCGTCGCGCGTTGTATCTGATTCACGACCGCAAACACCGCCACAGAGTACGCAAGTATACAGAGATGAAACACCGCGAACTCCAACCGCACACGCCAGCGAAATGGCCTCGCCGGCCCCGCAAGATGTCTGAACGCCTTTCGCCACTCGACCTCTGGCAGCCCACCCAATAGGCGATCTTCCGCAGTATGCAGTGGCCAATGCGAACACAGAGCCTGTTTCCAGAACCTCGCGAACCCAATCAGACTAGGTATACGCTGTTCACGGTAAAATGAGCACTTTTGAAAGCCCTGCTTAAGATGTACTTGAATGGAAGTTGCGAATTCTTCCGCCTTATATAAAATTAAATTTGCCATGGAACTAATCAATTTATTCATGCGTCGGTCAAGTGAAACTGTGAAATTATTATAAAAGTAAATATTTAAAAAATACGCTCATTTTTACATTTCGGTGCTTGAAAAAACACAAAGTAAAATAAATAATTTAAGTCATCACCAATTGTACCCTAACACTTTTTATTCGACGTTAGTATATGGAACTACTTTTCCCTCAATCGTTACCAACTTTACTGGGTACATGTCACTCGGAATGTCCATTAAAATATATGCAGGTAGCAGCAGTAACTTTTTTCTTGTGTTGATTTCAAAAGTGCTCACTTGATCTTGAACAGCCTTTTACAATGTTTAGTCAACACGTGTGTAGCTCCCGAGGTACGCGGAAACGAACCGAACTTTCTTGGAAAGAAACGGCGTTATCGTGGGACGACGTAGCGTCCTTGGATTGCGTGGCGAAGAATAACCGGATAACGAGAGAAAGAGAAAGAGAGAGAGAGAGAGAGGCGTGGATCCCCTCGCTATACACTCGGGTTGGTGTACGGGGATTTCCCTCTTGAATGCCGTGCATCGATGTCACAAGAAGATACTTTACTTTCAACGTGGGCGGGCTGCCTGCCGACTGACCTGAGTGGTGCCAGAACGTGGGAGATACACCGTGTCGTGGGAAATTCTGGGATTAAAAACGTAAGCGTGAGGAGTGAGAAGGGGAGTGAAGGCGGCATAGAATGACCAGCCAGTATTTCTCAGAAACAGCTCGTACCTGTACCTGTTCCTGTTCTCGGTCGATACCTGTTGCTGATACCTGTCATTTATAATACCTGTTATGGGTAAGCTGTATGCTAGGCCGCGTTGTTCCACCATCTCACCTTGTTCTCGAATACCTGTTATTAGCCATGTACTGGGCTGATATTTTCCGCTACCTCTATGTAGCGCATACCCTCCCCTCCAGGTAGTTGGATTCTTTCAACTACCTTCTGAAAATATTAAAAACTATTTTAATGTCGGCAGAATTAAAAAAATAATTGCAGAGCAGGTAAACACGTCAGGCATTATGATTGCCCTACCAGGGAAACATGACACACGAGAAGGTTAGGTATGAGTCTTCTGCGCATGACCTACCCCAAAGGAACACAACTGTCAAAGTCACATGGTCAACAATGAGGAACGTGTTTGTATCTTAATCTGCAAATGATAAACACTATTAGCCTACGCTATTAAAACACTTTTGCCAATCTGAATTTAATCAATCTGCATTACAAATTGGTTAGAGGAACTATACAAACATCTAAAAGCACTTGTTTACTAAACAGTGTTCTAGCCTCAAATCCAAATCCACGCCGTTTTTGCTAGACGTGTAGGCAGAAATACAGTTCAATGTTGGGAGACAGAATGGTTATGCAAAGCTAGCAAGATAGGTCTACCTCATAATTAGTCTACGTCATTAACAGGCAGGAATTGATGGTAACAGATGTTTCCAGAAGCTACGAACAGGCAATACATGTTCCTTCTCAATACCTGTTACTGGTAATAGGTATTGGAAATATTCTTCATCTCTAAGCCAGAGTGGTTGGGAGCAGCGAGACTGACAACACAGAGTACTTGAGAGTAGAGAAGTGAAACAGCCGCTTATACCGCAAACTCCAGCCGCGCACGCCACCAAAATGGCGTCATTGGTCAGCAATTACCGGAACACCGTTCGCCAAGTTTTTTGTGAAATAGTTGTTCGCGCGGATACACGTATCTCAGTAAATAAATGTTCTGCAAATACGACGATTTTTTGTCAGAAAACATTAAAAAAATATATATATGCCCCTATTTTTTACTTTTGTCATACTAAGTGTATTCTTGGAGAAAAAAATTCGTGAAAATGGTCAAACGTAGCATTTTAAAAGCTTGCATATGCAGTTTCCTTAAGCGGCAAGAGGCAAGTACAAAGATACGGGCGTAGTTTAATCTGTGGTCTTTCATAGCGTGTAGTAAAACCCCACTGTTACACGTCTAAATTGCATAGTACAGCGTCACGACGGAAACACTACACGCCATGCGCGTAGGAACGATGAGGCACTAGGCGTGCGTGTTAGTGTCTCCTGGGGAGGGGGGGGGGGTTTACCACCCCACCGGCAGTCCAGCCAATACGGGACCTTCCGCAGCACCCAGTAGCCAATTAGAAACAATGATGCAGCCAATCAGCGAATGGGTGCACCCACACCAAAGGAACGTCAACACAATCTTGTCTCTTTGAACTTATGTATTCTGAAGTGGAATGCAAAGGCGGGGGGAAATACGAGATCGCCGAGAAAACCCGCCGACCAGCGGCAGCCTCCGGCACCGTTCCCTGGTGTGGAAACACGGGAGCGACCCCGCCGGCGGGACAACGAACCCGGTTCACCTAAATGGGAGGCGAGTAGTCAGACCACTACATCGGGGGTCCCTGAACCCTCCGGGAATCGAACCCTGTTTGCCTCATTGGTATAGGCTGTTCACGATAAAGTGAGCACTTTTCACATCAACCTTGGAAAAAAGTCACTGCCCCTACCTGCATGTATTTTAACGGGCGCCCTGAGTGACGTGCGCCCAGTAAAGTTGGTAACGATGGATTCGAAGTAGTTCCGAAGTCTTAACGTCGAATAAAAAGTGTTATAGGCTGTTCACGGTAAAGTGAACACGCTCTACGACCCTCCAAACATGCATTAACCACTCAGGTATTATTCTGAGGGTGGTGAAATGTATATACTGTGATTATTGGTGAAATTGAAATGTTTATATTAAAAAGTGCTCACTTTACCATGAACAGCATATATGTAACCATTTGTGATCAATTATT
The DNA here is from genome assembly GCA_029891345.1 of Dryococelus australis. NCBI lineage: Eukaryota > Metazoa > Arthropoda > Insecta > Phasmatodea > Phasmatidae > Dryococelus > Dryococelus australis. The sequence goes on along the minus strand of CM057004.1, from coordinate 85,655,232 downwards.
TCTTTCGTTTTCTGTTTATCTTTAATGCATCGAAGTGTAAAAAAATGAACAGATTAGTTAAATATTTACTTTCCTAATAATTTCACAGTTTCACTTGACCAGCTCATGAATAAAATGATGAGCCCCACAACAATGTTAATCTTTCATACGGCGGAAGAATACACAACGTGTTTGCAAGTATATCTTAAGCAGGGCTTTCAAATGTGCTCATTTTACAATGGGAACAGCCTATAGGCGAGAAGTCCGACTGGTACAACACCGCAGTCCATTCACGCAGGCTGAGAAAGCATATTCTAGTTGATGTGTGGTTCGAGGTAAACGCGCATGCGCCGAGGTCGCCGAAACCAGTCTTCCCAAACTAAGGAAAATAAAGAGTAGTTTCCAGTTCGTAATATTCGGAAATGCCGGCAAGCTTCTACGGCATCATGCACTCAGTAGTAAACAAAACACAAAATCTGCCAAAAACACGTGGTTCTGAGGTGGCTACAATCTGGAATCGAGTTTGATTGGCTGGGCTATTAACCTGAGAGTAGGATACCAAGCGCTTTATTAGCAAATGGCGTTTAACGTTTTGCTGGCCCCCCAGTGACGCCATTTTTTCTCGCGAGTGAAGTTGGAGGATGCGCTGGAAGGGGCTGTTTCATCACAGTAGTGTTACATGGGACGACTCAGAGCCTATCTGAGTTCGCGAGGGGTGAAAGTCTTAGAAAAAATAAAAGAAAATAAGTTTGATTTGTAATTTATTCTATCAGCTATTTCACTCTTTTTATTTAACAGTGAGCGCAATATTTGATACCTATTTCAACTCTAATTAACGTCCTTCTTAATTATCTCTACTGGTTACAGTCAACTAACACTCGAAATTAACACGAGTTCAGTCTGTCTGTTGCCACCATTTGTAATGCCTTTCACTCACGCATCTAGTCCAATAGTTAAGCCTGCCATCCGCACTCTTCTCTGCTTAATACTAGCAGTTGCAGATTTCCCTTCCGCTGGTCACTTCTCTCGCTGCTGATCTTCTATCGCTCGGAACTCAGCCACTCATTCTCTCATCAACTACTCGGCTCGGAGGCCTGTCACAATTTTATATCGTTCGCCCTGACCACCTGGAAGGTTCGACGCACTCCGAGTCACGCTGAGAGAACGAGATCAGTAATCAAGAGCATTCTTCAAATAATGCAGAAATCAATAGAACCAGGGTCAGCGGCGAACGCCGCAAAAGAGATGATCGTGTCGGCTCGCTTTTCGATCATAGATACGTGGCTCTTGGTTTAGCGCGCGCCTGTGATTCATAACACTTCATTGTCTTGCCGCCGCCATCAAATAATTGCTGCCCGTGTTCACTTACACTCTCGCGCGGGGCGGGCCAGCGACACATAACAGTATTCTTAAGGCTCAGCTTTCCTCCTTTTGCATAAAGTATTTGCTTTCGTGTCATAGTTTCAGTTTCAGAGGTATTCTTGGATATGCTTGGTTATAGAAAATTTACGATCCATAGGCTTTTCGCGGTAAAATGAGCACTTTTGAAAACCGCGCTTAAAATCCACTTGTACGCACGTTGCGTATTCTTCCACCTTATATAAAATTAACATTGACATGGGCCTCATCACTTTATTCTTGCATAGGTAAAATTAAATTGTGAAATTATTAAGAAAATAAACACTTTCCAAATCTGCTCATGTTTACACTTCGATGCATTAAAAAAATTGAACGTGAAAGGAATAATTTTAAGTTATCACAAATGGTTACCTAACACTTTTTATTCGAGGTTAAGATATGGAACTACTTTCCCCTCCATCTTTACCAACTTTACTGGGCTCATGTCACTCAGTGCGCCCGTTAAAGTATATGCAGGTATGGGCAGGGACTTTTTTCTAATGTTGATTTAAAAAATGCTCACTTTATCGCGAACAGCCTTTACTAATTCTTTAATACTCTTGCATCTAATTTTCACTGTGTGTTATTCCCCACTTGAAAAAAGGCAAAACTTATTGATAGAATTTAAAAAAAATTTCGACTTCTTACAAACAAGCATGTTACACACAATTAAAATTGCACACAAAAATATAAAACCACTAGAAAAATGTTAGTTTTCTATGATCGTACATTGTCAGTAATTACTATGAACCCGAAATAATGGCGCGAAAACTAAGAATTTCTGCAAAAGACGTGTTTGAAGTACTCATTTTTCCAATAAACTATTAAATGTGCATCCACTGTGCTGATCTACAAAAAGAAAATATACTTCAGACAAGGTACTGCTGAGTGTCTTTAAGACGTCACGTGCGTTAGAAACACCATTTTAGAGTACCTACTCCAGACGGCTTCTCCAAAGCGCTGAATCTCAAAATATACCTTCGCGTCAGACCCATTCAAAACTACTAAAGGAGCCTGGGAATACAAGCGAAGGCGTAAAATAATAATAATAATAATAATAATAATAATAATAATTTAAAAAAAAGCCGTTAAATTGGACAGTTTTGAAAGCCATACCTTGGATCTACTTTTCTGCCCATTTTCTACATTTCCGCTGTTCGCAGTAATATTTTTTACTGTGTGATGGTTCCAGTCACTTTATTCATGCGCCTATAAAGTGAAACTGTGGTGCTTTTAAGAACGTAAGTGAGTTTTTTAATTGGCAATTTTTACCTCTATGTTTACGAAACAAGCAGAAAATAAGTGAAATGAATCCAATATTCACGGTTTTTGTTTTACACTTCTAACGCAACGTTAAAACATGGAACTAGTTTTCACGCATCCAGACAACATGCAGTTAAAAGCTGTTCACGGTAAAATGAGCACTTTTGAAAGCCTTGCTTAAGGTCTACTTATATACGTGTTGTGCATTCTTTCGCCTTAGCCTATGTAAAATTAACATTGCCATGGGCCTCATCACTTTATTCATGCGTCTGTCAAGTGAAACTGTGGAATTATTAGAAAAGTAAATATTATACAAAACTGGTCATTTTTAAACTTCCGAGAATTAAAAAACCAGAAAGCGAAAGAAATTATTTAAGAGATCACAAAGGGTTACCTAACACTTTTTAATCGACTTTAAGATGTGGAACTACATTCCATCCATCATTACCAACTTTACTGGGTGCATGTTACTCGAGGCGTCCGTTAAACGATGTGCAGGCGGCGGCAGTAACTTATTTCTAAGGTTGATTACAATAGTGCTCACTTTATCGTGAACAGCCTTTAGCGGAAGAAGTTTCACAGGTCATTTATTCGTGAATCATCTATGCTTGGGATTCGAACCCGGTATCTCGCGGACCGAGCGTGATGCCTCTGAGAGGTATAATAGTCATCGCTTTCTTATTTGTATGCACAGAAACTTATTAGGATCTTAATCATGTGCATGGCAATGGAAAGATTCGTAATAAGGGGGTGCACTGGAACGAAGATGAAAAACAATCTTGGGGAAATCCACTCATTCTGCACTCAACTGTTGACGTACAATTGCTGAGCAAATAACGGAACCACCGCCTAAATTTGCGATAAATTATCTATCAGACGGTAACTAACTCCATAACGTGGACATTAAGATTTCTTGTAGATACTTATTAGCAGAGGCCTAAAAAATTCGCGGATTAATTTTGGGACAAGCTAGAATGCAAAACACGAGCGTGTATATAACTTTAGCCATTGGTAGGGATATGAAAATTTCGCGAGTTCAGTGACCTGTCGACTAGACTCCTCAGTCCTCTGCATACTGAGCTTCAGCTGTGTGTTCATTGGCTGTTGCTCTACATCTGGCAGTTATGGGATTCGCAGGATGTTTCCTTGCAAGTCTGCTATTGGCTCAGAAGCGTGCAGGACGGGTCTAATAAACTGTGATCCAATTGCGAAGGCGACTTCACTGTTTGCCGTCTATCTTGTCTCGAAATGAATTCGCGAAATTTTCCTATCCTTAGCCATTAGTTCACGCTGTGTTTGACACCTCCTGGAGAACGGCGTCCAATTGACACCTCCCACTGAGACAGCAGGCAACCAATGCGCAGTTAATATCGGCATATTTGTACATAAGATTGAAGAGTCTAACCTGCAGGTCAGTGAACTTGTGAATTTGCAGGTCTCTACTTATTAGGGCACGTCTTCACGTCTTCTGCATGAATTCGTCGCTTCGTGGGCCCAGGACTGTGAAGGGGCTCACGCAAGCGCAACGGGATTTGGGGGGCTCGCCAGAGAATAAAGGGGGTACGGGGGAGGGGTTACTGATTGGAGAGCGGGGTTCCAACACGTTAACAGTGTCCGAATTCGTTGTTTGGTAATTTGGGGATTTGGGGTGTTGGAATTCGAACGACATTGAGTAGCGCTGCTAAAGCCTCTTCACGATAAAGTGAGCACTTTTCAAATCGACCTTAGAGAAAAATCGCTGCCTCTACTTGCAAACATTTTGACGGGCGCAATGAGTGACACGTGTCTAGTAAAGTTGGTAACGATGGGGGGGGGGGGGGGAAGGAGGGAGTAGTTCCACATATTAACGTCGAACAAAAAGGTTATGAAAACTTAAATCATTTATCTCGCTTTCTGTATTTTTTTTAATGCACCGAAGTTTTAAAATGAGCAGATTTGTTAAATATTTACTTTTCTAAAAATTTTGAAGTTTCACTTGACTGACGCATGTATACAGTGATGAGGCTCGTGGCAATGTTTATTTTACATAAGACGGAAGAACACACGACGTTCAAAAGTGCTCATTTTGCCGTGACCAGCCTATATGGTGCGGTTAAGGGGGGTGAGTCCCTGCGATCTTGGATTTACGTAGTTTTCGCTATATCATTCAAAGCAGATTTTAGATTTTATTTTGGGCGCCAACGAGGCACAGGCAGGGATAGGAACATTTCGCGAGTTCATTTCAGGACAAGATAGACGTAAAACTGAGGTTGACTTTGTGATTGGATCGCAGTTTATTAGACACGCCCTGGACGACTCGGAGCCAATAGCAGACTTGCAAGGGAACAAGTAGCGAGAGGCATACTGCCGGGTGTGGAGTAACACTGGCTACTCTCTAGGGCAGCAGACAATGAACAAACATCTGAGGCTCGAGTATACACATGACTGTGGAGAGGTCATTGAACCATCGAATATTTCCTATACCGCCAATGGACTATAATAGTTACCCCGTATTACAACAAAAAAAAATTGCGGCAGGAAAACGGGAATTTCCATTGCGTCGTTCTTCACGTCCCTCCGCGCTTACTTCCGCCGAGTGGTTGCTAGACCGCCCTGGCGCATCACCACAGAAGGAAGGCGGGCAACCCCCCCTAACCCCCCCCCCCACCCACCTTCATGACGTCAGAGATCACGCTCGTCATACCTCGGATTATAGTAGCGCCGCTGTTGACTTCACAGATAGAGACCCGAGAAATTCGCGATTTCAACGACCCGTAGGCTAGACTTCAGTCTTCTATACTCTCATATAGATATCAATTGTTTATTATAGGTAGAGATGACGCGGTATACCGCGGGAAAAGTTGACTGTTTGCTAACATTCAACATACTGTACACATTTCCAACAGTTTTCTTTCCTTATCGGCTGTTTTGCACGTATAAAGATACTTTCCCCTTTTTCCTGGACCAATGAGGATTTTGATTCTATAAGGCAGAACGTTCGTGATTGGTTTGCAAACAACTTAGCCGAGTCAAAACCTTGTGCATCTAACGATGAAATATTAAACTAGTTAGAGTGTTACAGAAGATAAGTTGGCTCAAAAATTGTTTGTGATTTTCCATCTCTAATTATAGGCTGTTCACGGTAAAATGAGCACTTTTGATAGCCCTACTTAATATATACTTGTATGCCCGTTGTGTATTCTTCCGCCTTATGTAAAATTAACATTGCGATGGGCTTTTATCACTATATTCATGCGGCGGTCGAGTGAAACTGTGAAATTATTAGAAAAGTAAATATTTCACAAATCTTCTCATTTTCACGCTAGGCTGCATAACAAAACAAAAAGCAAAAGAAATGATTTAAGTTATTAGGCTACAAACAGTTGCCTAACACTTTTTATTCGGCGTTAAGATATGGAACTACTTTCCCTCCAATATTACCAACTTTACTGGGCGCATGTCACGCAGTGCAGTGCGCCCGTTAAAATATCTGCAGGTGGGAGCAGTGACTCTTTTCTAAGGGTGATTTCAAAAGTGCTCACTTTACCGTGAACAGCCATTAGTTAATTTCTGTGGTACTAAAAGGCGGTGATTGGGCGCACAATTTCTTGCATGTTTGTTATTGGCTTATTTATCTCCAGGAGGTGTCAAACACCAAGTCGACCAATTACAACCGTAACATGAACGTACATGTGTGTGAATTTCCAAGTTGTCTAGAAATGAACACGCAAAATTCTCGGGTCTCTATTCATAGACTAAAAATTAGGTACATCGATTATTCGTCTTCTGCGCATTTACCCAACACTGACCTACCCCAAATCAACAAAACTGTCAAAGTCAGATGGCCAACCATGCTGAACGTGTTTGTTTATATCTAAATTTTCAAAAGACAAGCACTTTTATATGAATAAAAAAATTTAACCAATTTCAATTTAATCAAACTGCATAGCAAATTGGTTAGAGGAAGTATACAAACATCTCAAAGCATTTAAAGGCTGTTCACGATAAAGCGAGCACTTTATAAATCAACCTTAGAAACAAGTCACTTACCCTACCTGCATATATTTTAACTGGTGCACTGAGTGACATGCGCCCAGTAAAGTTGGTAACGATGGATGGGAAGTAGTTCCATATCTTAACCTCAAACAACAAGTGTTACGAAACCATTTCTGATAAAGTATTTCTTTCGTTTACTATTTTTTTTATGTATCTAAGAGTAAGAATTAGCAGATTTGTAAAATATTTACTTTTCTAATAATTTCAAGGTTTCGCTTGATCGACGCATTAATAAGGTAATGAGGCCCATGACAAAATCTTACACAAGGCGGAAGAATACACAACGTGTATACAAGTAGATCTTAAGCAGGGTTTCCAAAAGTGCTAATTTAACCGTAAATAGCCTATAGGTACATTGACAGTGTCCTAACCCCAAATCCCGTCCAAGTCGATTACGATAGTCGTGTTGGTAGAAAGAGAGTTCAGCGTCGAGACATGAGTCTGGTTTTGTGCAGCCAGCGAGATCGTAGGTTTGTTCGGGTGACCTGAGCTTTCTACTACTTCTGCTATTTTCTTGCGCCTTTTCATTTTAAGCGTTCGTTTGACCGGAAGTGTTTTTTTTTATGGCTGTCCGGGCGTCAGGAGCACTGCTCCTTTCCTCACAAAGAGCATGAACTTCCTGCTCTTGCTGTCGAGGAAGAGCGGAGGAGCAGTGAGATAGAGAGCAAGGAAAAAAGGTGCCAAATTAGTATGTTTATAGTCTGGACTACGAGAAAGTGCTAGTTTTGCTTCAAAATCAATTCTGTCACGTTTATTTATTTTCTTTGCGAATATGTTTGGTTATTCTCTGAGAACAGCATGTAAATGTAACTGTAGATAATGATGAAAATATTACTTTCATCCTTGAAGGAAAGTGTTATGACAGTCGCAGTGATTATTAAATACTTGTCATAATCAATCACAGACCACTTTAATGTGCCACGCAATAAAAGACCCTGAATTGCCCCCAATAACCAATACCATTGGCAATAACTTAGTTTTTGTTTTATCAGGCGTCGCAAGGTTAGGGTTATGTCGTTAATTACGACTGTCATTGCATAGCCCATTTTACAGTACTTGGTGCTATAGGCTGTTCACGATAAAGTGAGCACTTTTTAAGGTCCTTCTAACAGGTATTAATAGCTAGTAAATATATCTTATTGCAGCCTCAGGCATTGAATTTTGATGGTGGTGAAATGTATACAATGTATTTATTGGTTACATTGCAATGTTTATATTAAAAATCAGCAGGAAGATAGAAATTGGATGAAAGGAAAAATTTATAAGGGCCTTAAAAAGTGCTCACTTTACCGTGAACAGCCTATAGTAGGGTTACCAGGCATCCACTTTTAACAGAGTATGCCCTTTTTTTGACGCCTTGGAACTGTCCGTCGCCCTACAATGCCATACACAATTAAGTTTAAAATTACAGACTGACGATGTTGTGATCAGCTGATTAGTCGTAAACAGTTCCGTGGCTTTTGGCGTTCGGTTGGTAGCAGAAAAGAGCAGTGTACTTTTTGCTCTTTCCTGCTCTTTTCCTGCTATCAGAAATTCTTAACTTGCTCTCGAGAGTAAAAAGCTCAGGTCGCCCGAACAGACCTCGTTCTACCCATATATGCACTATACGCGTTGTAATTTAGGACTTGCGGTTTCTGCCTATTTCTGGCCACTTCTCCCCAGGAAAGAAGACCGTTGGTAGAAAGCGGCGTTGTAACTCCTGGACGGGAACGTTCTTATGTCCATAACAAACTACTCTTCCAAGCTACCCCCTTCCCACCTAGTTTTAGGCCACTGAGTCCGCATCAAAGCCTGTTCACAATTGCACTATCCCCATGTGTCTTAGGGCGTGTTTACAGGGTGATAGTACCTACCACAATAGTAGCTATCACGATAGTGTGTGAAAGGAACTGCCGTGATAGGTCCTGTTTACACACGATCGATACATGCTGTGATAGTTAGCTCCAAAGGGACATACCCGACAACACTTGTGTAAATACATTGATAGACCCTACATTATTATCCTTTTGTCAAGGGGTTGGTCTTTGTTGGGGTAGTTAAATATAGTGACAGGAAATTAATGACGTGTAAACATATATTGTTCCCGTGGTTTATTATATGACAATAAATACGGTGTCAATACTGTTCTGTCATACCGCTACATAGTGTAAGAACAGCTACAGATATTAACCGAATCGAAATAATTCTGCAATGCAACTCAAATTTGTGACCCCGCACTATCACGATGGTGACGCTACACGGTTTACACTAAGATAGTTACACGATAGTTGCATGTTCTGTCATGACAGTTACTATCAACTATCTAGCTCGAGCTGATATCGCAATACTGCTATCGCGATGGTGCGACAGTAACTATCGCCATGTAAACGCACCCTTAATATTTTATTTATTTATATTTATTTATTGCATCCATTTGGTCTTTTTTCGAGTACAAGTTTGTGCAAAGACATCGGACAAGTCAGAACACGAACACATTATTTACAGAACAATATCAAAGTATTATAATATTATCGAATTCTAAAACAAATGTAAAATAAAATACAAATAGCCTTGAATTTTCAATTTTCCATCTTCATTCTTCAATTTCTTCTACACATCTGTGCTGAGTCCCGGGCCACTCCAATCTATAAAGAAATAAAAACTAAAACAAAGGCACACATTCCAATGACTTTACACAATACCTCACACTGAATACCCATGGGGGTTTCTAGTCTTGATTTTTGTAACTAGTGGTCAGTATATTTTGTGTTTATGATAAATATTCGTCTACAGAATAAAAAGTTTTGCTTATTAAGAACTCTTTTAGTTCTATTTTTGAAGAGTTTCGAATTTGTAAAGCATAATTTCTACAGGTGATGGGGTAGGTTGTTGAACAGCTGACTTGAAGAGCAAGAAGGCCCCTTTCGGGACATTCTTAAGTTGCCAACAGGTAAATGAATTAGTTCTTTATTTCTTGTGTTATGTTTATGGAGAGTATCATTTTTTCTGGAAATGAACATAACTGAAGAATAAATACATTCACACGCTAGTGGTAGGATTCTAGCACTTTTGAACAAATGCCTACAAGAATCAGATTTTTTTTTTTTTTCAAATAATGTCCTTAAAGCCCTTTTTCTCATACGAAACACTTTATTGTTGTCGGTTGAGTTTCCCAAGAAAGTTACGCCATATGTCATGATTGAGTGAAAGTATGCAAAGTAAACCATTACAGCAGTCTCTCTCCTTAAAATGTCTACAATATTATGCAGGGCAAAACAGGCAGAGCTGAGTTTTGGTAAAATTTGTTCGATATGAAGTTTCCAATTTATGTGATTGTCTACATGCGGCCCTAGGAATTTGGTATGCTCAGTTCCACTGACTTTTTCTGCATCGTAGCAGATGTTTAAGTATATTTCTTTGCTATTTTTAGTACGGAACTGGATGAAATTCTATACAAGTGTACAACGCCCAAACACATTAAAAGTCGTCGTTTGGTTTGTATCACGTGTGGGACAACACCATCAAGTAGGAAACAACTCTACGACGTGAAAGCCCACGGTCTATTCGGGCTTATAACTTGTAAAGGCTGTTCACGATAAAGTGAGCACTATTGAAATAAACCTTAGAAAAAAGTCACTGCCCCTACCAGCATATATTTTAACGGCCACAATGAGTGACATTTGTGTCCAGTAAAGTTGGTAACGATGGAGGGGAAAGTAGTTCCATCTATTAACGTCGAACAAAAAGCGTTAAGTAACCATTTGTGGTAACTTAAATTATTTCTCTTGCTTCCTGTATTTTTTTTAATGCATCGAAGTGTAAAAATTATCAGATTTGTACAATATTCACTTTTCTAATAATTTCACAGTTTCACTTGACCGACGCATGAATAAAGTGATGAGGCCCATGCCAATGTTAATTTTTACATAAGGCGGAAGAATGCACAACGTATACGAGTAGATCTTAAGCAGCGCTTTCAAAAGTGCTCAGTTTAATGTGAAAAGCCTTTATACACAATACCATGGAATTGCTGTACGAAGGAGACGAGCAAGCTAGATACCAAGCACACTCGCAAATCTGGCGACCTTCCTCGCGACGTAGTTAACACAGGACTGGCCACAGCTAACATCCCCATGAGAGGTGTTGCCACAGCCCGCCGCGTCGACCAAGGAGAATGGGCCCGACGCAACTGCGCACCTCGCAGCGATAGTAACATGCCTCTTGGCGCAGGTAGGAGATTCTTCTGAATTAGGGCGCGTTTACACGGTAACAGTGATAGCAACTGTCGTGACAGAACATGCGAATATCGTAGTGTAAACCGTGTAGCATCACTATCGCGATAGTGCGGGTGACAAATTTGTACACGTGTTCACTTCGACAGTAACATTGCCGAATTATTTTGACTGTTAATATCTGTCGCGGTTCTTACACTATGTGCCAGTATCGTATAGGTATGACACGACAGTATTGCCAGTATATGTATTGTCATGTAATAAACCACGGGAACAATATATGTTTACATGTCATTAATATCATGTCACGATATTTAACTACCCCCAACAAATACCAACCTCTTGACAAAAGGATATAAATGTAGGGTCTATCAATGTATTTAAGCAAGTGTTGGGCATGTTCCTTTTGAGGTTAACTATCACAGCATGTCTCGATCGTGTGTGTAAACAGGACCTATTGTGGCACGGTAGTGTCACACACTACCGTGATAGCTACTATAATTGTGTAAACGCGCCTTTATTAACACGTCTCACACTATTCTGACAGGCATTGGCTACGTGCTTCACTCCCGCAAAATTCATCTATACGGGCAATCGCAGTTTTAAACCTAGTTGTTTTAAGAGGTCGCGGGATAATCCAGCTTGTGACCGAAACGTGTGCTGTGCACGCAAATGCAAAATCAATGCATATTGCCCGGGCATTAACTTTTATACGCGGGGCAGGAACGAGTAACTTATACTCAACTACATTAAAACACAAGTCCTGCTATAGGCTGTTCACGGTAAAGTGAGTACGTTTTTAAGGCCCTCCCAAAAGGCACTAACCCCTAATAAATAAATTATATTGCAGTCTCAGACGTTAACTTTTGAGAGTGATGAAATGTATACACTGTGTTTATTAGTCATATTGCAGTGCTTACTTTAACAAGTGACGGAAAGGAAGAAATTGTTTGAAAGGAAAAATTTTAAAGTGCTTATAAAGTGCTCACTTTAACGTGAATAGCCTGTAACACTGCTCGTACACGCCCGGTCAACGACAAACACGAACTCGCTGGCGCATTTAACCGAATCTCCACTGCACCGCACATTCGACTCACGCCACAGCCTGATCTAAGCGGATCACGACCTACCGCAAAGGGTAATAGGAACAGTCGCGCTCCAAACGACGGTTATTCGAACAATATTAAAAAATGACGAAGAGTATCGATTGTCACATTAAAAGCCATATGCAAATAAGCGTAAATAATTACATTATGCTAAAAATATACCGTACATAAAATAGATAATGAACGTAGCAGCGATTTATATTGTGGCCAACGATAATAACAATTTATATGGAATAATCTATCCAAATAAATAATTCACACAATGAGGTGTTGCCAACCTTCGCATTTTGCGACCAACTCACTACAGTGACGATCAAGTCGTCACATCGCAAACATGACATAATCAATACTTTAGCAAATTAAAAAAATTACTATGAAACAACAAATAAAGTACCGAATTTACTGCGAATTAGTGTCAGATTCTGAAAGCTTGACATCGCATTTGTAGACCATATTCGGACTGCGTCAATGTGACGTCACTTGACGCCGAGTTTCGAACACGTCCACTTCCACAGGAACGGCCGATTTAGACAGACCTTTACAGACCCTCGTCTTGTCCTCAGCTCAGGGTGGTATTAACTTGCAACTTCGAACTCACGCCCACTGGAGTTAACTGTTTCATATGAATTGCATACAAATTGTAGCATACTTGTGGCGGACGTACGCAGGATGTACCTAGTGTCAACCAACAAACTTCGGCTCGAGGTTAAGCACGACAAAAGAAGTTGAAAACATAGGCCTATAGTTAGGGATAGGAAAATTTCGCGAATTCATTTCATGACACTATAGACGTCCAACACATGCACGCTGAAGTAACCTTTGTAATTCGATCACAGTTCATTTGACACGCCCTGGGCGTCTCAGCCAATAACACACTTACAAGGAAACAAGTAGCGAGTGCCATACTACCAGGTAAGTAGTAACACTGGATACTCTCTGGAGGAGCAGCTGCCAATTATTTTCAGGCGAGAAAAACATGTTAGTCTCTGCATTCAATAATTCATTAACACGTCCGTACATTCCATTTATATTTCTTACACGATTACGGCGATTACGCAGTTTTGAAGTTCCCTCCAAATGAGGTTCGCCGTCTGTTTACAAAAAGTATTTTCACGATGTGAACATTTCGTTGTTGTCAATAGTGACCAGCCTGTTACCAATTCAACCCGCGAAAATATGCCTATTGGTACTGTAACTACCTAGTGCTTTAGGCCCAACTTAACCGTGTACAGCCCTTAGAATTTACTTTACACATAGTCTCATTATGTTCTCAACTTCTTTTTTTGCGGTTAATTGATGTCGAAGTTCGTCGGGGTCGAATTTAGATACATCACATACAAACAAACGGAAGACAGGATACGATTAGAATGCATATATTATGTACTCACGTACCTCTGCCCTAAAATGGGTCCTGAGATAACTAACATGTGGGTTCACCACGTGGTACTTACTATAAGCTCGCCTCTCAAGTTGCCTGCATTTGGCCGTCGGCACGGCCCGTCTCAGCTAGCGGTAGCTGACATTAGTGACGGCTCGGCTGTTTACAAAAATATTCTGCGCACATTGTCAAAAGCGCAACTGATTATTTGGAAACTAATGTTTCTAGCACGGCAGTTAGGCTGCGGCAGGCTGCGCGCACATGTATCATTCCCATAGTTGGACGCACCCTGCTCCCAGTAAATTCACTCACCAGCTGTTGTGGCACAAAACAGAAAGAATGGGGCGATGTAATAGCTTATACCGCAATCTACAGCCACTCACACCAGCAAAATGGCGTCGCTGGCCAGCAACTTATAGGAAGGTTGTATGCGTCTGGTGACCTACTTACCAGTCAGCAGCCCAGTGAACAGGTAGGCTGTTGCAACATGCGGTTGCCTATCTGACGCAAGGCCGTTCGCAGAGCCTCGTGAAGCCAATCAGCAAATGGGTAATTTTTTTTTTTTTTACATGAATACATCTTTAAATTTGCAACCATAGTGGGAGGCAATCTAAAAAATCAGATAACAAATTTGGGGGATAGAGTTTGGCATTTCAGCTCCGAATCTGTCGTCTACATTCAAAATTCAATTATACCACTTGATTGTCAAAGGATGAAAAAATATGTTACGTTGAGTGAGGACTGCAAAGCATTGCACACAATGTCTCATAACTTCAGCGTAGTATAACTTTTGACTAGGAGAAGCTACAACACTCTTTTAAGTTTAAATCGACAGCTCTTGTCAAGATCAATCTATTGCATGTATAAAAACATTTGTGTGGAATGGTTATGGTGAAATTGTATGAGTTTAATGTAAAAAATTAAGAAAACAACACAATGTCATCCTATACTCATTAAAAAGTAAAGTCGAAATACATAAATTGTATACGGTTGGAAAGAGCATCTCAAAAGCAATCCAGTGATACCCATAAAACCCCATATGATCGAGTAAAGCAGTGCCGGGAACATAAAAATCACATCAAGGCGTTTGAGCGTGTCAATGTAGACGTATTCATGCAAAACAAACAACTGTGTACCCAACACATCCATTCCCCATCTTTATATATATAATTCTTCTGTGCGTGTGTATGTCACTGAACTCCTCCTAAACGGCTGGACCGATTTTGATGAAATTTTTTGTGTGTGTTCAAGTGGATTCGAGAATGGTTTAGATTCACAATTCGGTAAAGAGAGGGGGAGAGATTTAAGACACATGTACGGGACAACGTCTGTCGGGTCCGCTAGTTTTATATATTATCTGGCGAGCCCCCAAATCCTACTACGCCTGTGTGTGCACCTTCACAGTTCTGTGTGCCCTCCTGCATGTTAGTAGCCAAGACGGTTTGCGAACGGGATGCATCTCAGGGCAAGCCTTTTATGCCTTAGGTCGGGTTTATGATGATAAAATGGACGCATGTATCGCTGCTATAGCAGAGCTGTCCGGTGCCATGGCCGCTATTGTAGCCATGGACACACCCCGAAATAAGAAGTGTCTAGTAGATGGAAGAGCATAGCAAACCAGGCAAAGCGAAGAGGGCTGCACATTCACATCAAAGGAACGTCAGCGCAATTCCACCTCTGCATGTTTATTGATTCTGTGTCCGTATGTGATGGACAACTTGAAATGGGGAGATACCTAGTAGGTGGTGGAAAGTAGCTACTCTAAAAAGAATGTGTTGGTCTCGTGGGAACTGTGAGATACACAGTTAGTTGAGCACTTTAAAAAATGGCCAGAAGAAGTATAAAAACTGCTCAAAGCATTTGTTTAGATGAATAGTGTTGTATCCTCAAATCCTATCCATGTCATCATTTATAGTACATAGTTGTAGTGGCAGAAAATCAGTCCAACGTAAAAATCGGGAGATTAGTTGTGTATCGGCTCTCAAGACCCCAATGTTAATAACCATCCAGATCTCTCAACTCCATTCCACTAGTTCTGCGCAGCCAGCGAGATTGCTCTACATCAAATTCACTCTATGCTTCTGATCTCCTAACAAAGCAAGAATTTTCGAAAATTGATCGGTAGATCCACCCATGTTGGGTAAACCGGTGTACACCTGAGGCATTTTTCGAACATCGGGTGGATTTTCAGAAGTATTTTTGTCTGCTACGAGATGCAAATTAATATCATCACACACAAATTCTAAAGTTTTCATTGCGCATTCAAAAAACTCTACGTCCAAGTTACTTTTGCATATTTTGTAATGCTTCAAAAGTGTTTGAAAATTCACCGGTTGTTGTTTATGTGCATGTCTACCAAATACACCGGATTTTCAGGCCGATTGAACTGGTGGATCAATCGGTTTAACCGGACCCAACCAAAACAGTAGTTTTTGAATGTTCGGTGTACATGGATGGATGCACTGGTGAATTTTCGAAATTGTGGAGTAATAAATGAGGGAAATAGGTAGAGTTACAATTCAAAAGTTAAAAGTTGAAAACTTATGTTTACTAGATGAAGAAGTAGGGTGAGTTCCAATGGAGCACTGCACCGGACTGTTCCAAGTAGTAGACGCACAACCTGAATTTTCAGAAAATTATATATGAAAGAAGAAAGTGCATATTTTGTAACATTGTAAAATATTTTGCTAGAATTTACGTACTATATTTAAATGTTTTTTTAAATTTTTATTAATAACAAGATTTTATTTTTAGTAAAAATTTATGAGCATTTCCATTCTGGATGCTTCAGCAAGGATATTTCCCTCCTGAAAAAAAATCAAGCAAGAGCACCAGAATATTTTATGTAATGAAAAACTAGTAATATTGTTTACGAATATTTTTAATAACCAATCCATTTCAGCTACAAATGTTGTTACTTTTACAATTGAAATGGATGTCCATAAAATCAGTTTATAATGCATATCTGAGTTCAGCATAATACATATATCCATTTCGACTGCCGACTGCGCACTGTAGCATAAACTACGCACTGTAAAGGTGGATCACAGAGTATCAACCTGTTAATTTGTATCTGATGCCCACTTGTATCAGGTTATCAAGTACCTACTGTAAACGAATACACTGCTGAACTAACAGATATTTTTTGTAACAGTTTAACATTCGCCAGTGTGTTGCTTCTGCATTCCATATGTAACAAACATTGATACAATTTTAATTATATTTAAAATGTGCAGTTAAGATAAAATTTAATTTCTTGGGTTATATTTGGCAGCTGAATAGTTGAGTGTTTCTTTATATAAAAAAAAACTAAAAAAAAAAAAAACCAATTTACAATTTAGCATCCATTAAAAAAATTTCATACTATAGCAAGTTTATCATCATTTCTAAAAAAAATTACATGCAAATGAAGTCTTTTTTTCTGCTCTTGTTCTTAACCATACTTTATTTCTCTGTTAACAGATACCACACAGTACCTACATCAACCCGAAATATGTACTTGATAACGTGTGTACCTTTTAACTAAGACAGGAAAATTTTGTGGATTACTTTTATGACAAGCTAGACTTTAAACACATGTACATTTCTGTTATGTTTGCAATTTGAGCTCAGTTTATGAGACATGCCCAGGTGAACCCTCGAGTCGATATCAGACCTGTAAGGAAACAAGGAACCAGACCCACGCCGTCTGATCTGAGGTAAAACAGGCTACACACTGGGGCAGCAGCTAACTAACAGAAAGTTGTAAGTTCGAGAATACATAGCACGGTAGAGCCTAGTCTACACGCTGTTTAAAACGTGAAATAGTCCCGTCCTTACTAATAACACACGTACCTGATAACGTGTAGCTGACAAAATGCGCGGACTAGGCCACACGAAACTGGCAGAGTAGTGATGTACACAGGAATTCTTGCGTCCCCACAACTAGTGCACTGTGAATCAGGCCTAACGTCTGAATTTGGACAATCATGCCCTGCACATCTCGGTGCCAGGAAACTGACGTACAGTATCACACAGGTAAAGAAAACGAGTGATGAACTCAAAAGTGTTAAACAAAAAACTTAACCTAGAAAATTTCTCCTTTTTTAGTTTTTATTGGTGCTTTGCAATTTACATAAAAATAGGTTGCAAAATGGGGGAGGGAACAGAGCCCACCAAGAAAGTTTTATTTTTTAGTTTTATATTATGTTGTTACTGTTTCCACATTAAATAAGTTACTAGTAGCTTTAAGTTTTCTGTACTCTTAATTATACAGTTGTTTAAACATACTTGCGACTTGAAATTTAATTTGTAGTATAAGTAAAAATTACAATAGGCGCTCTTGTTAATGGGGGCCATGGTGGTGTAGTGGTTAACTGGTTAAATTACTTGCCTTCCACCTAGGCGAACCAGGCTCGATTCCCGGTGGGATCACTTCCAGATTCTTGCATGTGGGAATCATGCCGGATGATGCCGCTGGTCGATGGAGTTTTTTTAGTGGATATCCTATTTCCCCTCGCCTTTGCACTCTGGCACTGCTGCGTGCTCACCTCACTTGACACTCATTGGCTCTGAAGACCTCAAGGTTAAGAGTAGCACAAATCTCTCCACTCCCACTCTCTAAATTATATAATTTGATGTTGTTCATATGTATGGTATTGAAATACTATTAAGAACTCGCATTGCTTACATATTTCATGTAGGCTAATATTTTTTTTTTTTTTTTGCAGGTGTGTATGGTGAAGGCATATCCCCAGTCACTAAACCAGACTTCAAGAGGTATATATTTCACATTATAAACATCACCACGTTTATAATTTTATGCATGTCTGTATAAAATGGTTATGGTTGAATTAGAGTTATATGCTAAAACAAATGTAACTAAACTTATTTTTCTTTATTTGTTTACCTAAATAAGTATAACTGACACATGAGGTGTTGAAGGAATCCTAGTGTTAATTAATTTTGCACACTGCATTCCTATAATTCAAGCATATCCATTCAGGTTTTCTGCCAGAACCTTGTAACTTTAGCATAACCAGCTAGCTTCATACAAAGATTGTTTTAAGTTGCTAGTTTATCGTAATACTGTTTAATTTGCAGTGTCTAGTTTGAAAAGAGGTTAAATGTCAATAGGTTGAATACACAGCATTATCATTTTAAGGGTATAGAAGAATTGTCCACTGTCCTTTTAACTTAAAATACTAAAAGGTGATAAATTGTTTTTAGAAAATATTTGCATGAACATTGCATCAATTTGCACTCACCTGCACTGGTGGAGGGTCTAAGTACTTTAGCACTAATAATGCACTGTCAACAGCATCTAAATTCCTCACAGAACAAATGAGCACATTTCTTATATAACTCCATGTACCTAATGCCATGGTGATACAATAGCAAACACACTACAGAATTTTCAAGTACTTTTTTATAACTCTTCATAAGTAATGTGTTCACATTTAGCTTCTGACTGACTTAAGAGTATCCATCTGATTAGGTCCAAGGTATGATTCATTTGAAAATAATATCATCCATTGAAATGATTACAGTGTATAAAAATTCTGTGATGTGAAAATTTTTCAGCTGAATAAAATTACCAGTCAGAAATGCATATGATTGGACCTTTGAAATGGCCACAAATGCATACTGTCACAGTTTATTTTAATATGACAAAGTCATACCAGTACCAATCAAAAATGTGCGGTACAAAAACATTAGTTTATAAAAATTGAATTTTTGCAAGAAATAAAAAATATACATAGGCCTATATATCCTGGAAATAATAGAAATCCTGGTAATAATAGAAAAGTTTTTGCAATCCTCAACTATAAGAATTACCACAAAAACAGTACCTATTTCAGTGTGGCCATTTTATATTTCCGTAAGTACTCAGATAATTTAGACTATTTTCAGTTTAGATTCAAAAGTTGATTGATTAACTGTGTTAAAAGTTAATATACGTATGTATCTGGCGCAAGATACTCAACACAGTTAAAAATCTGTTTATGCAGGGCTGCAATGTTGTATTTGCAGTCTAACTTTATGTCCCATGTGAGCCCTGCATGTGGAGGGTTTCAGAGTAATGCCTACCAGACACTACCACATGAAATAACAAATGAAAGCTTTACAAATTTAGTGTTGGCTGTGAACACATTGTACTGGACACAATGTGACCATGACATAAGTCACATAGAGAAATCTAAGAAGTTCAAAGACATAGTTTCGTTATTAACACTTTGGTACATACGCATACAAACTTGATACACTGAATGAACACTGAGTAGTTACAATTACACTTGAAAATGTAGTATGCCTTGCACAAGTATTACAGTACTTTTATGCCTGTCAAAATGGCTAGACCAGTACGCCACCCATGAGAGCAAAAAGCAAAGGCATTTGTAATTCATCAGGTAAATGGAATTACATTTTTGTGAGTACAAAGTGCAAGATATAGTAATGAGACATATTTCCACTTCAGGCAAAAGTCACCAATGGTGATGGTTAGCTGATGTTGACAGTAGTTTTTTCTGGTACCGATATGGTCATCAATAGAAGTGTTGACAATAAACTGCAATAGAGGTGGCACTTAGCATGAGAGAGGGAAAAAAACTAGTGGAAGGAGATACAATCCACAAGAAGAGCAAAACTCATAGACCACATAAGGCACAATCGAGCTGATGCTTGCGAATGGAGCAAGACCCAAGGATGGAAAGGGGTCAATTCACTACTTGTAATGGAAGCAAGATTTGGGGAGAGGAAGTTGCAAGAGCATGGCCACTGTTCTAATAGGAGAAAGATTGCAGTGATACACTAAAACTTAAGTCAATCAATTTACCTACATTACAGAGTTCAGTATTAGTAGACAAGGATACTGTTAATACATGCAGATTAAATTACAAATAAAGACATTTTGCCTCTAATGCCAATGATAAATAGTCTCAGAGAAACTGCATGGCTTCTTTGTCCAAACATAATAAATATTGCAATTTACACTTAATTAACATTAATTGCAATACATATTCTACCAATTATTGGTGTACTCTACTTTATCAGTTGCAGGTGTTTTCCTGGGTAATTTATACAAACTCTCTGAAAGTTATGCGTGAGATGGGCAAGATCACTATGGTCCAATGTCAGTACGAGAGACTTGCGAGTCTTCTGGTGAAGAATACTGGTTCCTGATGTGCATATACCATGCCAGACCCAGGATGGTATGAGAAATTAAGGTTATGGAAATGCAAGTATTTTGACGCATTACATCCGAAGGCAGCTGGAGGAACGCCATGGGCCAAAGGCGTTTTTGGTGGGTGCAAGAGCAGACACACCCGGGGTTAACATGCTTCTAATCCTGGAACATGCTTCTAATCCTTGCGGGGAACTGGTGCGCAACCAGTGTACAGCACTGGCCTGGTTGCTTTCCAGCAGGGCATGAAATCTGGTACCACAAGTTTGACTTTACGTTTTGGCGGGACCACCCTCACTGGTATCCCTGGGCAACGTTTGACCTGTTGAGATTGCTATGTTTTGGACAGTGAAACACTGGGGTGGGCTCCGGTTTCTGGTGTGCTGGGATGGAAGTGCTTGTAGGTGCTGGTTACCGCAGGCGTCGACTGAGGGAGTGGGGTTCCCCAAACGCACAAGTTGGCTATGCCATGCGTCGTATCTCTGCCACTCAGATAGGCTACGAATACTGGGTGGGTGGAGTGAAGAGGGCTGGCTCGTAGTCAGGTGAGGCTGGTCTCTTGAAGCGGTGGAGGGCTTCTGCTTGCTCCCGGGGACTGAGATGCTCAAGTCCGGTGATGATTCGGCTAGACTCCGGCTGGTACTTAGAGATAGTCTCAACTCTTTTCACCCTCTTGCAGGAGTAGGGCATGAGGAAAGCACAACTACGATCAGACCACGTGGAGGTGGAGCAGGTAACTCTGTGGTCCTACTTCGTACTTCCACGTATCATGTCCGCCAAACCAACGTGGTATCCCTATCTCAGTATCCTGTACCAGAAGTGTGATGGATACTGAGAGTCAGGTCTCACTAGCTGGCGGTCCCAATACATGGATGAGCAAACACCAAGCTGACAAACTAATCTCAAGAGGAGGAGTACCTAGTGTCAGGGCTCTACCAGGGTGCACAGAGTGGGTGGCCGTCCAAGGTCCGTGTGTGTACTCTACTGATGTGTTTAGCGGTTGAAGTAAATTTCCTGGTCACCTGCTGTCCCTCTGATGGGACTGATGTTTACAGGGAAGGGTACTACGACTACGGGAAAGATATCCTTAAGTGGACTTGTTTATTCCATTTTAAGGAAATAACAAGGTGGTGTTGCACTACTTCCTACCAGCTGGAGCTGACCTGTGATTGACAGGTGAAGGTGACTTGTTCCTAGGCTAACGGGGTAGGTAGACAAAGTGCTATTAAAACAACATAAACTTGAAACTTGGCTAAGCTATGTGTTGCCCTGAAGGGGCCGGAAGTGTCCAAGTGTTTAATGATGAGGTGATGAATGGTGAGGACTGGTAGAACAGTAGGAATCTTCAGCACCAGGAGTGTGGTGAAGATGAAGGTAGAGGAGGGTCTTGGCACCAAGAGCGTGGTGAAGACCAGGAAAGGAGTCAATGGTTCCTTCTGCACCAGGCAATGCATTGAAGGAACAGAACAGACGGGCGTTCCAAGGGATGTGCCCCGCTATTTATACTTTGACTGGCTCGCCCTTGAGCAGGTTGGAGAGGAGGTAGACGTGGCATAGATCCTCTGGGCATGTGACGTAACTGGCCGGTGCTGGATCCAGGTGCATGTCTTGGTGACCGTACTAGTAGGGCCACCTGGCGGCGTGCTATAGTACTTGGATGATCTTGATGCATAGCTTCGGTGGCTCAGCCGGTGAACAGAACAATTCTTCAGGCTTGAGCGTGCGTCTTTTACCATGGCAAAAGGTACAAGTTATTGAGATCAGCTGTTGTACTGCCAACCAAACTCCGTTGAAGATGCGGCTGAGTGATACGAATTGATGAGTAGAAGTCGATTTAATTATAAGTAGGAAGACGTCACTCGCCAATTTGTTGCCAGAAATATTAATATAAAAAAATTCAAAATACTGGCATATTACCAAATATTAGTTATCAAAATGTAGAACAACATAAATTGTGTAGCAGCATATCATAATAGTTTGAAATGTAAAGCAGATATACAACTCACCTATCAGAGATGATGTTTTTGATAATTATTACTGTCAACAATGCAAATTCTAATATTCACTGTCACTTTTTTGCAAAACACTTTTATTGTTATTTATATGAGAAACATTCTCATGCACTTGCATCTTGCATGTGCACATGACCTGGGAGTTGATTATGAACGTCACATACCGCAAGATTCAATTTGCAGGGAAGCAATTTTTTCCATGTGTAACACACTTGGCAAGATGGCTCCACTATAGCTGTCTCCTGGCATTAGGGTGTTCAAATGCACACGAGCATGCACGTGTGAAGTGGCAGCCTTCCTGAAGGTGTAGGCTGCAGTCCAATTCATAAAAAAGACATGCACTAGTAAAAGCATAGATGTGGACTTGAACCCTAGTCCGTGGCTAATTGCTATTCTTGGAGGTAACACAATCAAATCTGCCATTATTAGGCGGCACTAGTGTGTACACTTGCATGACCAGGTGCAAAGGTTTTATTACCCATTTGCCCTCTTGATAGTGCTGGTTCTGCAATACAAGAAGAGTCCACGAGTTAAATTCTCAATGAGGCCCCTATCCTTTTTCTTCTCACCAGTAATATGAAGGCTTCCTGTGCTGGCATGTGAAACACTGCTGGTAATAAGTACTACGTATTGCCCACGTGGGAAATGAGGCATTACTGGAAACAGTGATTCAATAAGGCCGTAGCCACGACAGGCAAGGAAGTGGGCATAGGATCCTCCTGTCCTGGTGGTGTCTTGTTATCATGTCTAGGGTGGACAATGGTTTGCAGATCGGCACACTTGATGGGACATTCTCCACACTGCAGGTCACTTAAGCTCCTCCTCTGCCATCTAGAGATAGGCTCCATGAAGTCTGGCAGTCATACCATCGCTGATATGTATAATACAAACAGTTTCTAGATGGATTTTGAACATAGAGAGCAGAGCTGTCAGAGACTTATCGGGTCATTTTTTTCTAGGCCTCTAAGATGTGGCCAATTATGGTGTCCACCATGAATCTGAGGTCGTTGATAGCTGGTGGAGCACTGGAAGAGAGTTGCTTAGTTATATTCCAGGGAGAGAGTGAAGCCCCTTTCCTCACGTGGACCAAGAGTTCAAGAAAAGTTTGTTCATCTCCTTCCAAAAAAATGGAACAGAGATTCCAAGGGAAAAAAATTATAAACATTAAAATGTCCACAATCCAAAGGTGGTCACTGTTTCACAAATGACTACATGCAAGACCAACTTTTCAAAATCAAAAATTAATGTTTTACAGCGTTATGATCTACTACTGCTTGTAGACAGCTCAATATTTTTAAGTAGGTTCTCAATGTGACAGCTGACAGTTCGTCATCATGTAAAGAGCATGCTTCCAAGAGATGGATACATGTAGGGAGGCAAGTGTGCACAGCATGACTGGTCACACCTCTTCCATTATTAATGTTTATTTACATTGTATACATTATTCATTATAGACACACTATTTGAACTATGCACAATTACGTCAACATGGGGTCAAGGTCAATGGAACAGTTAGTTGCCTACTGAAAAGAATGGAAATCACAAGCATATAAATGCAATCAAGTCACCAGATTTCAGTACAAAAATTATTAACATACTCAAAAACCAGCTATCACTGCTTTGTCTAAATAATCTTAAAATTACTCTCTAAACTGACATTTTCCATGATCAGTTTATTTCATTTGACTTATTCCCAAATTCGCACCACTTAACAGTGTAAGGGATGATACACCACTTAAATCGTTTTCCCAACAATAAATAATTATTTTTCCACACACATTAAATTAGAACAACCTATTCTTAAAAAGGAAGTTAAAGAAGAAGTATTAATTTTTATTACTGGTTCTGAAGTAGGATAGTAGGCACATAATACATGCACAGGAGGCATTAAACTCTTTTAAAGTTCTGCATTTGGTATGGTTGGTTCAGTGGTTACCTACAGTGATGGATCTATCAACCAATAAAGAGAAGGGGCTACTGGGGAGGGGGCGGGAGGAATTTTTTAGCTCACCCTTGCTAATTACTTTGTTGCACACATAGTATATTCATGATAATTTTTTTAAACTTACATTTAAGAATGATTGTGATAGAAAAGTTATCAGCAATATTTTTTGTAATCATGCAGCGCATAAAAATGAGCAATCTCACACACACAATGCATAAATATTCAATTCATGCATGTCAACGGTAAGTAACTGGTCCAATCCATTCTATATGGGTGTTATCATCTGGCATTACCCATTGCATTAAAATTACTTTTCTACGAGAGTGAATGCAGTTTTAATGCTGAACAGTCAATATTTAGTGAACAAATGTTAACTGATGACTTTTAAAATTCTTTGTTACTACACTGAGTAAATATACTAATATGAAATTATTAAAAATTTTCTCAGTTTCAAGATTTCTCTCATTTTACATCCTATAAACTCCAGCTAGGTGTGGATCCAGAAAGGGGCGGAAGGCGCGATCCCCACTCCCCCCAACCATAAGGACATTGACTTACAGACAACGTTGACTCCAGCTTTTGACAAAACAGAACATGGTGAATTACCACCTGCCTGTTTCTGTTAAAAAAATGTTTAAAGATGTTTTTATAAAATTTTATTGCAAGAAATTCAAGCTCTATATTTTCAAAATATTTCTTAAGGGACCAAAAGTTCATTCACACCAAAATACCCCGCCTTGCCGTAGGATTCAACTCTGAATCGGTGTCTGTATGATAGTGCTCCAAGGGTTAGAGGCTGATGCCATCTTAGTCCCCTCCCTAGGTCTGCCACTGTTTATGGATCACCAGGGTAGTTCAGAGAGGGGAGGGTCACAGCAGACATGAACCCCCCCCCCCCCCCCCAAATAAATCTCCCTTTGACATGAAACTGTCATGTAATTGTTTACAACTAAACTGAAATAATATCTGAATTGTTCAAAATACTTATTTTATTTGAGTGATTAATATTATTTACTAAAATTATGACAAGACCGTGCCCTTCTCCCATGCCACGACTCTAAAGTCTAGATCTGCAATTGCACAATGGAAAGGCGACACCTCCATGGCCCTCCACTCACAAACTGAAAGTCTATATCCACTCCTGTGTATCACTATGAGAAGAAAACATCTCTTCACCATGGAAGTTGCTAATAATTACATAATTAAAACTGTGCTTGTGCATTTAATTACAGAAAAACACTTTTTTTATAGCCAGTTGGTAATGAAATTTTATTAAACACATCATACATTAACAATCTTTTAATCAGTGTTACATCACAGCTTGCTTTTTATCATGTCCATGTACAGCAGTTCCTTTACACTCCCACTTTCTTGCTTCTTGATGTTGGCAACATCTGAAATTAAGAGACAGTATTTTTTTTCCCATGTTCAATACAAAATTATGTACATTTAAATATTTCAGTTTGATATCTGACCACTGCAATTCATAAATATTTCTATTCAAC
This sequence comes from Dryococelus australis, assembly GCA_029891345.1. Lineage (NCBI taxonomy): Eukaryota > Metazoa > Arthropoda > Insecta > Phasmatodea > Phasmatidae > Dryococelus > Dryococelus australis. The sequence continues at coordinate 85,629,238 of CM057004.1, read as the reverse complement.
AATTTTTTCTTTTAAAAATGCTAAAAAAAATTTAATCTAAGATTGTGATGTGACAGTAGTAAATATTATGTAGGTAATCCATGATTTTTTGCAGAAAAGATAACCTGAACCAGATACATATAGAATTACAGATTCATATTGTAAATAAATTTACAAATGTATTACAAATTTCAAATTTTTGTAAGGATAAAATAATTTTATACACATTAAAAAGAAAATAGCAGTTTTTAATTAACTTTTATTTTAAGAGCATGTCAATAATTTTATTGAATTGCATGATATATAAAATTAATTTGCACATAAATATGTAACTTATGAAAAGAAAAGCATGTAAAACTTGTGTAGGGTTGCTTTAGCATGACTTATAATGATAAAAATTTGTAAAATTAATATAATGTAAACCTCTTTACTATAGCTAACAAAATAACTTCACTAACCATTTTATTATACAGCTTAGCATGTAACAAAATTCTGAATGCATGTTATGAACCACATGTGAAGTCTAAAAAGTTTTTGAGTGTACAAGAATGGTAAATGGGATGAATGCAAAGCTTGTATACAATTCATTCCATGAAAGCTGTATACTAAATATTGTCTTGCATGTGGCAGAAGACTGAGATGCACTAATAAACTCATGGTTAGTGAAAGACTGTATGATTGTTTCTCAAAGATAAGTGTCAATATTTTTTTAGGATTCGGTGAGTCTATACAGAATCAGCAGCATCATGCAAGTAGTGAACAAACTTCCCGCTCAAACCGGTACTCGGGTCCCACCATCGGCCATTTACCCCCACCAGCCCAGAGCTTTGCAAGGAATCAGCGACGACAGTTCCCTGTTCAAGAATTTTCAGAACCGCCAACAGCAGTCGGCTCGAGACGCCTTCGCAATGACAACAGGCCACCAGAGCAGCAGCCTCATAACTATGGGCATCAGTTACAACCTGAAATAAACTCTAGGCAAGTTCTACCACAACAGACGTCCAACTGGCCTCACAGTACCCAGCAAAGTGCTCACCGGACTCAATACAGATCCATACTGCCAAGGAGTGAAGACGTGCCAAATAATAATTACTATCAAAACAGAATTGAGAAACCTCGCACCATCATTGTCAACAACAACCATGAACAATCTGTGCCTACAAGCAGAGCTTATCTAAGCCCACCTGAAGGAGGCCACAAGGTAGTAAACATACGGAGGTTCAGCGAAGACCTCAGAATGCCACCACAACGTTCCCCACCCTCACATTCTAGGGGACAAACAACAGCACCTGTTCAAGGGAGAAATGTAACTTCTGTCCTTCAGGAATTTACACAAGATTCTTCCAAGATGCCAAGAGCTCCTCCGGGATCATCAGGTAATGCACAGTCTCATATACCAAAGAAGTAGCTACACACAACTGATTATTAATATCCACGCAGACTTTCCAGAGATTATAACTGACATGAACTGAAATTGTGAAAACATTTGACAGTATTTGACTGTCACAATAGCAGAAGATATGCCATCCTTCGTTTGCAGACTTTCCTCACCTTAAAATTAATTTGCTTTGCACCAGTCTGTTATGATAATTCATTTCCCCAATAAAAAATAATCAAATTTGAATAAAATAGTTATAGAACGCGTATAGAATGATTTGAGAAAAACTTCTTTTTTTTTTACTCTTGTTTTGGTAGAGCATTATTCAAAAGTTAGTATACTATTTTATCAAGGTTCTGTAGTTTGTGTGCTCATTACAAACATTCCAATTTTAACATAACTATTCATAAATTTTAAAAAATTGGATAATGGGGTTAATGCCACAACACACACCAAATCTAAGTATTGTAACTTGCAACCATATTTTACAAATATTTCCTACAGATTTGCAGCCCCTGAAACTTTCCCCATCCTTTCCCTTAAGACTGTTCCAGTTCATGATGGTCCTGTCCTGTTAACTAAATAAAGTATTAAGGCTTAAAGAGCATCTTGTTTAAGATGAGGTGCAAGATGCACCTCATCTTAAACAACTTTACTCATGATTATGCTTGCACTTAAACAGGTCTGCCTAAACCAAACCCCTTAAATCTCAGTAACACCCAGATTATTATTTCCTGTCAATACCAAATGTTTAAACTTAAGGATTTTAAACATCTACAACTCTGTATTTTAAGTACACTGTGGTCTGTGTCAGTTATGTGCATGGCTGCTTGAACAGTTTGTGTAAATGTGTAACTAACCATGATTAAAGTAATATCACAGAAGACAAAATATGTTCTTGAATATGTATAAACAAAAATATTGCACGTGCAACTTTCAGACAGTGAAGGAAATCAAAGCTAAGTAAACAATATTCAAATAAAATAGTCATCACTTTGCATCAGTTCCAATTTCCCAGGTGTGGTTTACAATTATTATTCTTGACTGCCTCTCTCTCTCTGCATTTTTTGTTTTGTGGATGCTGTTTCTGTCTTGCTCTCGATTACCAAAATCTTCCTTGAACTGCTCCACTCAGAACATGCATGAAGATCTTGGTCGTTTCACTTTGCTTTCAGTGTATAATACTTTCTCACTTTATTTACACTGTCCTTTTATTTAAGCATTCTTTTGGGGCTTTAGCACATTATCAACATTTTTCTCTGTCCAGAAAGGCAATCTTATCATTATGTCACTAGCAAAATTATTGTAGAAAAGATATAAGCTATACTCTATTTCTTCCAGAATCAAAAATGTTCATTGCTAAATGATTTCTCAGCACTCTTGTCAGTCTTTTCCATCATTTTAAAGCCGCTTGCCAGCAGGGCTATTCCCTTGCAGCTCTTTCACATTTTGCTGACTTAAAGTGGAAAAATTTAGTGTATTCTATACTTGAACCTCAATGCTCACTCTGAACTGTGTGTCAAAAACTAACCAGTGGAGCCTACCCCACAGTGTATAAGGCATACTTGCACCCCTTGCAAGAAAGAGCAATTGGGAGGTGAGGTTATAGAAAGGGGGGTACAACCTCCCTCCCTTTTCTTTTTTTATTTTAGAAAACTACAGATTATCATCTGATTTTACTCACAATGAATTAACTGTTCTCTGGGTACTAATGAAATAATTCAATATTTGATATCTTAACACAAACAAAGCTAGGACAAACTCTTCTGGAATATGGTGTTTGATGCACAGCTCAAACTTACATATGATCAAGAAAGTGCATTATTTATTTCCTACATTCAGTAAAAGCATACAAACTAATAATGTTACTGCCTTCATATTTTGTTTTCAGATAAATCTAATAATATTCACCTATGCAGTTTCATAGCTTCATAACTCAACCTGCAACTGATGGAAATTAATACTACAACATAACGCTTTGGTTCTCGGAATTTTATTTCATACATATGTACTAGAAAATTTTAAAATTTTTTTTGCTAGTCATGTGATATGTCATAGGATCAAAAAACGTTAACTAATATGGTATGACATATTACCACAACAGAATAGCAAATAGCAGGTTTGAGGCAATGCTACAATGAGTTATAGCAGTGTAAACATCTGCCAAAATTTTGTTTTCAGTGTTACACCGAGTTTCATTATATGACAAATCATTGCTAAGTGACTGCAAATACCTGTAATTTCTTTTAATGTCAAAATAAGTCTACAAATTGCTCCAGGGTCACTATCACAAACAAATGATTGGAATTAAAAAACAATAACATCAAAATGCTGAACAGTAATGGCCATTGCTAATTCAGGGTGCCTTACTTTAGAACTTATTCATCATGTATCTATATTTAAAACTTGTTTCAAATGATTAAAATAAGCAATACTATTGCATGATTGTTAGTAAGCATTATATATTTATTTTACAAAAATCATGGTTTAGTCATACATGAACAATAAAAGAAAATTCACACTTGCAAAATGTGAACTCTTCTACTCATTATGCGTCAATTTGTATTTTTTAGCCACAGTTTAGTTGAATTAAACAATGTCAAGAAATTGCAACTGACTGAATTTTCGTGATAGTTATGAAGTGAGCTAGAATGCTGAATGTCATTTTGCAGGTTCTGAAGAAGGCATTGTATTCCCAGATCAGAAGATGACAATACCTCGGTTAGGAGAAAACGCTCCCACTTGTGCGAATGGCCGCACTTACTGTGAAGACGCTGAAGGCTATCCAATGTACGTACTTTTAAGCTGAGAGGCTTATGTGAATGTAAGTGCTGCTCTAATTCAAAGCTTTATACTAGGTTTAGTAGTTATAGAAACAATTAACTGGTTGCTCTTAGCACAACCAACAGTTGCATGCTGATGCAACAGTTCTTGCACCGGATGCCAATGCTGAATCACGTGCCGCAAAGTAGAAGTTGTGTATTCCGGCTGTAGGAAATGTGCTAACTGGACTGGTGCTAGGTGTGCTGAGAAAAATTGCACTCTACCTTTGTAGACTTTACAACACTATAACAATGAGCTCATTTGCCTCATAATCATTGATGAGATTCGTGCACAAGAGAGATGATGCGGCTAGCCTAGACGTTAGTTATTAAACTGTGCCAGCCAACCTGAAAAACTGCCTCCAATTGGCAATAAGGATCCCAGTGGCTGTGCACTTAGCGAATAGGCTTCCTTCCCACCATGCCATGGCGATCCAGATACTATTACCAATGGGGTCACCTCACATTTTGGTACGAGGGAAACGTGGTGAGTGTTGCTAGTGGCTGACAGGTTTTCTGATGGCACTCTTATTTCCCCCCACCCGTGCATTCCACTATTGTTCCAGCTTACGAGAATTCATCACATGCACAACATTTTTACTTGTGCTCGGCGGCCAACTGTGATTGGCTTAGCACCCTCCGGCGAATGACACAATCAAAGACAGCAACACTACAGTAGCTATCAATTTCCATTTCCCAGAATCTACCCACTATTTATCTGGCTCCCACCAAATTGCGCCCACATTTTGCACACCTTTAAATACTCTTCTAAACAATGCAATGCCATACTAATTTTTTTTTAACTTCAGTGATAACAGTGGTGTATAAAGTGATAGAAGATTTTCGTTAAGATTGTAACGGTGCTTCTAATTAATGAAATTCAAAAACCATCAAACCTGAACTTTTATAAAAATTTTGTTTAATATACCTAAAACCAAACAATTATTTTGATAAAAAATTAAAATATAAAAATTACATGATTCTTTTCATTATAATTGTTACTTGGAACGTTGTTAATTGAAAGGCTGCTGGAAAATTTTTCTGCATTAAGTATTATGTTTGCTTTTTTATGTACGCATAAGCTGCAAGAGCCTATAGCGCACAATTGTAGCAGCTGTGATGAATCCTGTAGCATCGCAGCTCTCTCTCTCTCTCTCTCTCTCTCTCTCTCTCTCTCTATATATATATATATATATATATATATATATATATATATATATATATATATATATATATATATATATATATATATATATATATATATATATATATATATATAAATTGGTATATTCGGGAAGTATTTCCATTGTCTATATTTCAGTCAAGGATAGTAATTCATGTATTATTTGAAAGGTTGTGGGAATGACAACTTGTTTGTAATTCATATATTTTCGTTTTTCCAAATTTATTATTTTTCTTTCATTTCATTAGTAGTAACAGACCTCATAAGATGATAGAGCATCTTTTCCTTTTCACTGGGTTAGTAAACTAAACACATCGCCGCCAACATTGTCAGACAAGGAAAATAACAGAGGTCACCTTTAGCTGACGTTACCGACTGCTCGAAAACAATACATCCGAATTCAGGAAAATACAGCACCCAGCAATGCTAGGATTGGACCACTTTTCAATGAGGAAACTTTCAATCAATACATAGGGAAGCACGACCTTTCTCGGGGTCACAACACATCACAACAGTTCGTCGTAGCACAATCGTTTGTCAGCTGTCAGTCGGACAGTCTGCAAGGAGTGATCACGTTATTCGCACCGACCAGAGCCCGCGCCGTTAACATTCTTTCGTATTTCGGACATTTCAGTTCAAATATCTATTAAATTTATTTTCTGTTGGTGTGAGGAGTCAATAGGGCGCCGGGAGAGAAAAGTAACGATTCTCTCTTGTCTTTGTAACTCTTGAAGTGAGAAGTTTAGTTGTATGAAGGCTACCATTCTGTCTTATTTTTTTGTTTGTTCATCAGAGCTGTGAGTGTCAATTGTTTGTTTTTGCTACGACGACAATCAATCTCCAGTAAACATTTAACTTCTTCTTTTATTTATTGGCAATCCTGGTATCAACAAACTTTCATTATTATGTAGTCAAAGTCTCCAACTCATGCTGAGCTAGTTAGTTGGTGTTTACTGATAACTACAACGAGAGAATAGGACAGTAACCTGTTACAAGTGGCGCCCGACATTTTGGCCTGGATTTCTACACGTGCCCTGCAACATGAAGAGTGCTGACATTCATCCTTATCAATTATCCAAGAACCTGCCACCCCAGCTGTCGCCGGCGCATCTGAGTTTTCATAACTCGTGTTCCAGGGTGAGTGGAACTGTGTCAACCTCTAACTTCCAAGTTCCAACAACGGAATCCAGTTGACACACCGCCCACTGTTTCCAGTTAACGAACAAAACATCAAGGTAACTATAAACGTATTTTTCGCAGGATTGTAAATGTCACTTTTTTTTCTGTTAAAAATATTTGTGTATGTATTTTTGTTTTTTTTTTTTTTTTGTTTGTTTACTTTGGGCTGGTAGTGCCCTAGTGTAATAATACAGGTCAAATATTAAAGTAGTTCAAAATGGTGCGTCAGGAAGAAGCACGAGTAAATGAAGACTTTCTGGGTTTTGAGTATAATGGGGCAAATATGGAAGCCAAAGTTAACGTGTCAATGTTGTAGAGAGCCCTTCAGGTTCCGGTCTTGGAAATTGTTCAGGTCTTGAAAATACAATTGGGGAAACTCGGAGAACAGAAGTGTCTGGAATACGTGAACAGATTTGCTTGCTCATAAAACTGGCTACAGAACAAAGGGCAGAATTTCAGGGAAAATTTGTAAAGCGTTTAAATGACTTTAACAATTTTAAATTGACAGCAAACAATATGTAGAGTACATTATATAGTACTACAAAGTATTAAAGATTGCCCTAAATGTCGAATCAACAGAGGTTAGGGAAGAATGTGTAACTAATGCAAGTCAGGGTGGAAACAATTCTGTAGAATTGCCAAATGTTCTTAGTAGTGGAAGTAAAGTTGTAAAAGATCAAAACAAAGTTGCAAATTGCCAAAGTAAAATAGACACTGTAGAGCATGATTGTCAAAATAAGGTGGAAATTATAGAGTACAAATGCCATAATTTAAAAATTGAGGCAAATGAAATTCATGTAATAAAACAAAAAATCTGGAGAGTTAATCCTCAAAAAACTCTCTCAGAATTAAAGTTAAGTTTATGTTCAACGGTTCTTTTGAAACAGCCAAAGGTCTCTCCAATTATTTGTATCTTTGGTGACATTACTGAGACTACAACAGAAGTAAATTATTATTCTGAAAATGGGAGGTTAAAAAGGAAGAATTATGCTTGTGTATTAGTGACGATGTTGAAGAAGGTGTAAAATGTGTTAAAGTGCCTAACTTGTTTAGTATTCATGAGTTATTCAGAAAAGAAACTGTAAGTCAAAAAAAGAGAAATAAAGGCAAGATTAGGGGGGTAAAGAAGAATTACAAGAGAAAAATGAAATTAAGTTTCATGAGGGTTAGGTGTAATGAAATTGTGAAAGATGTTGTGAGGAAATGTGTTAGGAAGAGAAAATTGTGTAAAGTGAGAATGATGAGGAAGAGAAAGAAGAAACACAGTAGTCTGTGATTTCATGTAGGCCTACCTAATATGATTAAGTAGTGTCAATTCATATGTCATTTTTATTAATAATGTATGTAAATACACAGAGCCAACTGGCATGTCTCATTGCGGCCCTGGGGTTGAAGAGTAACATGAAATTATATGATAGTGGGTGATCTAACCTAATGTTTGGGTTTTGGTGTATAAACGAGACGAAATTGTCCTAATTACATAATAATGGTTAAAAGGTGACGGTATATACTACAGAGGCTACCTGTTATTGTAACTTTCATGTAAGAGCATACTAAAGGATGTAACAAACCTTGAGTTTAGAGTGAGACCAAATCTAATGTAATTTGTTCTGATTCTATTAGTGTTTATTCATCTAATGTCAATTTATAAGGTATTAACATTTGTAATTGAACTTGAGAAAGTTGTATTGAAATTTGTTAACAGAAAGTAACGTGATTATTTTGTTACAGTTGAATTTTTTAAGGCTAGTTTGGCCTATTATCATTAGTCTGAAGAATTTATTTTATTTTCATAAATTTAATTTATTTTGTAATAACTATTTGCCATCATGACATGTGACCGAGGGTAACGTTGTTCACGGAACATTGGAAAGTGGAGTGAAGTAATGTCTTTTGTGAACAAGAGTAAGACAATATAAATTTACAATTATGAGGTTTTCAAACATGATAGGGATTGGAAAGTTTAGGTAATGATTATTAAGCTATAATTTAAAATGAGTGATAAAAGGTTCATATGAAGTGAATAATGCTGTGCTTTATTATATTTTATGTAATTGAAAGTAAGGGTGTATTGTAATTAAATCAAAGCACAGTATGTTTTGTGTCATAATGGAAAAACATTATAAATTAATTTTTGAATTTTGTAAATGAATTTTGATCATTCTCAAGAAAGATTGCTCGTATGTTGATGTGTATTACATGTTGATTTTGAAAAAATGTTGAGGTATATTGCAGATTAATTTTGAAAACCAAGAAAACATCATTTAAATGTGTACTTTATTGTAATGATGGAATGTGAACTTTGGTAAAATGGGTATTATTTATACTGCTCCTGTTATGATATCCATGTTTAAAAATGTAATTATTTTGCAACAAAAGAATAGTTTTGAAGCAAATAAAAACTATTTAAATTTAACAATGTATGTTAAATTAAAGGTTATAACCAACATGAAGAGTTTTTCTTTTTTGACGACGAATAAATGTTGAGGTGTTGTTGTGTGTTTAGTTTTAAGAACATAAAGATGAAGTGTGGCAAGATTGCTCCAGTGTGTATAATGTCCTTGGAGCTTAGCAATAAGAGTAAGTTTTTGGGTGTGACAGGTCTGAGTCCCTTTTTGTTAACACTGACCTAGATATTAAGATGCTTAAAGTAAATGTGGCAGTGGTTTTTATAGTTTTAGGGGCAGGACTGGATCGCCTTATAGATTTTTTTTGTGTGCTGATCCAAACAAGGAATTAAAGTAATACTGAGCAAACCTTGAAGCAACGTGACATGTGTAGTGGGTACCACATCAACTTTAGATGGAAAATAGTAACTTTAAAATAATTAAAACGGTTTTGTTTAAACTAAACCAAATAAACTCCCTTCTCTAGAGTTAAATAGTGCTGACCTCATATAATAGGTAGGAGCTCTCTAGAGGCCACTTGAGTTAAATTTTGCACTGACCTAAAGTAAGGCAGTAGCTCTCTTGTTGACCAGTCCTTGGATTCCCTTTTACATATGTCTTGAGTATTGAACCATTCAGCAACTAACGAATCATGTACCTAAACCAAAACTGAAAGTGAATGTAACATTGTAATGACTTTGAAAGACATACATGATGTGCACTAAAATTTTGTAACTAGTTCTTATTAATCTACTTTGTGGAATAAAGTAATGGAATGTATTTTACAGTGATACAAACTTTGTATGTGAAGTGTATTATCATGTAAACAAAAATTGAAAGTGAATGTACTATTGTATTTAATTGAAAAGAGACATGTAAGGTAGACAAACATTTTGTACCACGTTATGATTAATTTACTTTATATGATATTGCAATGAGATGTATTTTATTGTGACTTTAACTTTGTATATGGATGTATAACCATGTAAACTGTTAAATTTTCGAAATGGAATTGCAGTCCAGCCTGGATACACGACATCCATGTAGGTTTCAATTTGGGACAGGTTTCTTCAAAATCATCTCCAAACCAAGGGGGGTAATGTAGCATTGCAGCTAGATATATATAATTGGTATATTCGGGAAGTATTTCAATTGTCTATATTTCAGTCAAGGATAGTAATTCATGTAATATTTGAAAGGTTGTGGGAATGACAACTTGTTTGTATTTCATATATTTTCGTTTTTCCAAATTTATTATTTTTCTTTCCTCATTTCATTAGTAGTAACAGACCTCATAGGATGATAGCGCATCTTTTCCTTTTCACTGGGTTAGTAAACTAAACACATCGCCGCCAACATTGTCAGACAAGGAAAATAACAGAGGTCACCTTTAGCTGACGTTACCGACTGCTCGAAAACAATACATCCGAATTCAGGAAAATACAGCACCCAGCAATGCTAGGATTGGACCACTTTTCAATGAGGAAACTTTCAATCAATACATAGGGAAGCACGACCTTTCTCGGGGTCACAACACATCACAACAGTTCGTCGTAGCACAATCGTTTGTCAGCTGTCAGTCGGACAGTCTGCAAGGAGTGATCACGTTATTCGCACCGACCAGAGCCCGCGCCGTTAACATTCTTTCGTATTTCGGACATTTCAGTTCAGATATCTATTAAATTTATTTTCTGTTGGTGCGAGGAGTCAATAGGGCACCGGGAGAGAAAAGTAACGATTCTCTCTTGTCTTCGTAACTCTTGAAGTGAGAAGTTTTGTTGTATGAAGGCTACCATTCTGTCTTATTTTTTTGTTTGTTCATCAGAGCTGTGAGTGTCAATTGTTTGTTTTTGCTGAGATGACAATAAATCTCCAGTAAACATTTAACTTCTTCTTTTATTTAGTGGAAATCCTGGTAATCAACAAACTTTCATTATTATGTAGTCAAAGTCTCCAACTCATGCTGAGCTAGTTAGTTGGTGTTTACTGAGAACTACAACGAGAGAATAGGACAGTAACCTCTTAGGCTTCATTACTAAGAGACCTACAAAATTTGTTTTATTATTTGGTACCACACTAGACTTTACCGCTCTGTACCTACTTGAGCAATATTTGTGATTTCATTGGCTACCGGCAACTATATATGAGTGACCGTTTTACTGGATATTGGCTGTTCAACCTCTAAGCCTTTATTATTGGCTCAAAGTGTCCTTGGAACAAGGCACACAAGTCTTCTGCCAGTAGTTATAGTAAAAAAAACACAGATCACCCTGGAGTTTAGTCTGCCGCCAAATAATAATGCATATTTTTCATGTGTCTACTCAGTAATTTCATTCCTTACAGATGACAGTGTGCCTACATGTCCTGTCTTGAAAGCCTGCAACTTGGCGAGTGTTACCACCCTCTTGGAAGGCAGGTGTAGCATGTGATCCTCGCAGTTGGTATCAATAAATAACAGTGCATTAAAAATTTAGTTTCTTTAAAAGTCAAGTTCTAAGTATGACAATATATGCTCATTCAGGGCTATTCTGGACTGTGGGATAGTCACATTAATTTGTAATATTTGAAATTAAGTATTATTATTATTATTATTATCATCATTGTTATTACTATTGTAATTTTATGTTTGTTTTGCTGAAAAAAGCAGTTTTCAGTGGAGTAGTTATAGGAGGGGATAGGGGTAACATGTCCCTTTATTTTGGATTTTAATTGACATAGTTTTTTTATGCTGACAGCCATGCATCATTTATTTTTAGATCCATGTCTCCTACGTATTCTAAGATGAGAAAATGTTACACTATAAATCAGGTTCATTTTTAACGTATCAAGTTTCCATTATCTCTTTCTTGCATGTCAAATATTGTCTTTTGTTTTTTTGGGAAGGTGTCCTTTTAAACTATGTTTTAAGGCATAAAACATAACTTTTTCAAATGAACAGTTTAAATAAATACATTTTATTTCACAACTCACATCATCTTGTCCCCTTTCAAGAGAAACTATTAACTATACCACTGGTTATTTTGAATATGAAAGAGTTGAATTTCATATGTTTATTTTCTTAAATCAACACCTGATAGACTGTGGTTGATGTTTCTTGTTACAGTGAGTACGTATCCCATCTGATCAAGAAACAATCAAGCCTCTACATATCATTGTTTGTCACAGATGTGGTAAGTTGTAAAAAATTATTTTAGTAAGTGCAATATTTTGTTTTTAATTTTATCTATTTGAGACACAACTCAATCTAGCAGTCTAGAAAACACAGCAGTATGACTATTCATTAACTTAACATTGAAATAACTGCTGGAACTTAGATGTGCAATGTATCTTGGCACAGTACTGCCAATATTTAACTCCAGGAGTAAGATTTTAGTTGCTATCTGACTGCATTATATTAAAATTAATAAGATGATGTGACAATATCATAAGTAAACTGACAGAAACAAAAAAAGAGACTACCAAACTGTACCAAAAAATGGGTTCCTTTTACCAGTGTGGGGAAACTTTGATCTTTATCATACTAAATACATGTGCAGTATTACTACCACTGTTTTACAGTCCGAGCGCAAAGTAATGCAGACACAGGTAATACATGACAGGGCTGCCAAAAGTTGACAAAAAACTGTTTAGTTCACTTGTGAACAAAGTATCCCCACTAGACAAAGTAACTTCTTCCGACAATAAACTTTTGTAGTTTCTGTGGTGGCTTTTTCTGATAACAGATAATTAACTTTGAGCAGCCATCCAAATGGTTTGGAACCCAATGTAATCAGATTATTTGAAAATCTTTAGCTGCTGTGCATGCCATATGACGTAAGCCCAAACTTCAAATTCCGAGATTGTATATTGAAAGAAAAGTTGAATATTTCCCCGGCCCTAATTCTCTTAAATTAAATGTCTCTGCCCACACTGGAAAACATACAATTATGTTTTATGTTTGTTTTATACAGATACTGAAATGAATTAAAATACAGGAATTGCAAATGAACCAGTTAAGTCAAGGATAAAATGGCCAATGGGTCTCATACTTGCTTGGCTTAAAACTGGCCTTGATTAAATTCCACACTGCCAACATTGTGAGAGGTATCAGAAACTTATACATACAACCACAGAGTACTTAAGAATACAGAGGGAAATGGCTACTTACTCTGCTAACGCCAGCAAAATGGCGCTGGCACTTGCCCGCATCATGTCAGAATGCCGTTCACCAATCAATGCCTAGTAACTAACTAACCAGCCAGCAGACTAGCCAATAGGGATCCCTTCACAGCACAAGGTAACCAGTCTGAAACAAGATTCGGTATCAGAGCCTCGCACCGCCAATCAGCGAACGGGTATGCCCACGGCAAATAACCACCACTCTGTAGTGTATATAATATAGAGAATTTGTAATGCTGTGGTTGGCAGCACGGGTCAGTGTAAAGATGGCGTCTTGGCAAGGAACATAACACACACCAATTTATGTCTGTGTACTTGTCAATTCTGTGATACAACAACTCCGGACTCAATTTTAGGGTTCTCACAAGTACTGCATTTCAAAATCTCACACAGTTACAAATTACACATTGGAGAGCATTCATGTCATTTCTATCCGTTGCAAGTTATAATCCCACATTTTAGGAAATTTCAAGTAGGAAAACATTAATTTTACAGTTTGGAAAGCATGTAACATCTGGTTTCTGAAGATACACAATGCATTATTCCATGTTACGTATGGCAGTTTGCTGTCTTGACTCTGTTATGATCACGGTAACTGCCCACATGGCCCTACACTAGTTATGGTACTGGCATTATCAGTACCAAGATATGCATGGCTAACCAAAGTCAAGCAGCCTTGAACTTTGTGAAAAATTAATGATTACAATATTGCAATAGGGGTAATAGGTTGTGGGGCTGTCGTGTTCTCACCCTAACCTACTACACAACAGCAATTGAGTAGCATCCATCATCCCTCTGATGCCACGTATTCTGTTCTGCATCTTCAGTCACTTACGGTCCACACTGTAGCTTGCACTACCTTAACAAACCGCCATTTGTCCATTCACACTCGTCGCACACACAGGCATACTAACTCTTTCTACTGTCATTGTCCATCACACAACCTATATACACAACACTTCCCCCCACGATTACAGCACATAGTCTTGCAGCCTGTCTGGCACCTTTCTCACCCTGCTCTATCTTCAGATCTGCGGTATGTGGTCCAATTCTATGTGCAGTCCTTTTGGTTGCTCTTGTACCCGGCCCTGTTGCTATTCCAACCCTCTGAAAGGGTATTGACTGTGGTCTGGTGTTGGTACCCGAACTGGTGACTCCCGGTGTTCACCTTGCTGGGCCGTTGGTTGCTTTGCCGGCTGCAGCTGTGATGTTCATTCATTCTGTATCGGCTGGTGTTGAACAGTGCATTCGTGGCTAGTCCCATTCCCTCCATGGTCTGGAATATGTTGCTAACCATCAATCCTTCCAGAACTCTTCGACGGGCCTGCCTGTCTTGCCTTATCTGCAGGTTCCCTGCTCAGTAGCTGGTCAATATGACGTACCCGTGATTTATTTTGTATGTTACAGGCCCTTATTTAGCTACTATGCTTTCTGTTATCCATTTTGTGTCCTTCTGTAGTCACGGATAAGCACCTTCTGCCCCCACGGTAAAGTGGCATACTGTTCTGTTGCCCGTGACCTTTTCACAAGATGGCTCCAACTCTAAATTGGTGTTGGAGCGTATCTGGTCGAGCGCTGTTCTTAATGGTATCCCCATGAGAAGTTCTGCTGGTGTCTTCTGTGAGTCCACTTTGGGCATTGTGCACAGAGCCAACAACTTTCTTGCTACTCATGTCTGCCAATCTCCCACACACATCTTCCTGAGCTTACATTTTATGCTCTGCACCATTCGCTGTGCTTGCCCGTTTGTGGCTGGGTGGAATGGGGGCACTCGAATTAGGGACACTCCATTCTTCTGCGGAAAATTCTCAATTTTTCGGGACATGAACGCAATTCCATTGTCTGACACCACGTACCGAGAGATCCCATAGCAACTGAAAATCTCTCGCAATGTCTAGATAACTGCACTCTACAACATGCTATGTATTTTCCTCACCTCCGGCCATTTGGAGTGTGCATCAACCACAATGAAGAAAACCTGCTCCTGAAATGGTCCATGGCCCGCTACTGTTGTCCATTTGACCTCCTTCACCTTAGGTGGTTTGGCTCATTATTGTTGGCATTCTGGACACTGTTCTACCATCTGCTCAATGTCCCTGTCTAAGCCTGGCCACCACATATAACTACGAGCGATCTTCTTGGATTTAACAATGAACTTCTGGGATAACCACAGGAGGCAACCCTTGTGTAAAGAAAATTCTTCCCTCCTATTCCAGTACGGGAGGCGTAGCTCATCTGAGCCCTTGTCGCCTTCCTGCCATCTCTTATGCGTGTGCTGCTTGACTAGACACAGAATGGGGTCCGAGGCTGTTATTTGGGCCAGCGTGTTTGCATAGTTTGGTGGGCTGGGCATGGCTTACAGCATGAGTACATTGCCCGGCAGTATTTGCACTTTCTCTGTGGAAATGGGCAATTGGCTGAGGGCATCTGCATGGCTTATCTTAGTCCCTGACTTGTAAACTAACTGATACTTGAACACTGAAACCCAAAGACTCCATCTCAAGAGGCATGGCGATAGGATCTCTCTTAGGATCTAGTAGGCATAGCAGTGGTTTCTGATTGGTCACAATTAGAAATGGTCTGGCAGTTACATAGTGCCTAAATTTGATTACACCAAACATAACAGCGAGCACTTCCTTGTCGAGCTGAGGATAATTCCTCTCATTTTTTTGCAGGGTGCGAGATACGAAAGCCATGGGTGCTTCTCTGCCATCCTCTCTGGTGTGTGCTAATACTGCACCTACACCATATTATGATGCATCACACGTCAGGGTGATAGGCTCTTTCACGTCATATGATGTAAGCACTTGATCGGACTGCAAAAGGTTCTTCACCTTCCGCAACGACTCAGTGTGCTATGGTGTCCAACCCCACTCTACTCCTTTATCTACCAGGCGATGCAGTGGTTCCAAGACAGTTGCGTTATTTGCCAGGAACCTCTCGTAAAAATTCAGGCAGTTCCTTCTTACACTTGGGGATTGGGGTGTTCTGGATTGCTTCCACTTTCTTGTCTGTAGGGTAGACTCCTGCTCTATCAATTTGATACCCCAAGAAAATTACAGAATCAGCTAAAAACACACACTTTGCCCTCCTAAGCCTCAATCCCGCTTTATCTATCCTGGCGAATACCTCGTGTACCATCCTGGCGAATACCTCGTGTACCCTGCTCCAATGTTCCTCCTTGTCTTTCTCAGTGACCAATATATCGTCCAGTAGGACCACACAACACCTGTACGCCCAGCTAGCAGCGTTACCATAAGATCCTGGAAAATAGCTGGGCAACTGCTTACCCCAAAAGATAGACGCCTTACCTTACTCAAAACAGACCTTTCTTCGTATTCACTGTCAATATTTCTGCTGTCGTGTCATTCACTGACACTTGTAAGTATGCATCCGTTAAGTATAGCTTTAAGAAGACCGTCCCTCCCACCAAGCTAGCAAAAGCCTCATTTGTTGTTGGTAAGGGATAGACGTTAGTTTTGCATACCCTGTTCACCGTAACTTTGTAGTCTCCGCAGAGCCGTATCCATACATTCGCTTTCCTAATGGGGACGATTGGAATAACCCAAGCCGAAAATTCTACTGGCTCATAAACTCCTTGGTCGACCAGCCTATCAAAATCTCAGTGCTTACCAGTCCCATAAAGAGAACGGCACACCCCGGCTCCCTAAAAATTGGCTTGGCTTCTGGTTCAAGCTCCACCGTCATGGGGGGCCCATATACTTCCCGATATCAACACTGTCAAACACCCATACATGATGCTGCATTGCCTGCGTCACTTCCTGTTGTGCTAGGTGGAAAATGCCTTCCACTTTGATTCCCAATGGTTGTAGCCAATTCCTGCCCACGATACTGGGCCCCTTCCCATATGTCACTAGAATCTGTAATTTGCTTTGACTTGTCTTTACCCATACTTCTAAAGTCCCACTGATTCCCAACCTTTCCTGAGATCAGGAATGTCGGACTAAGTTTGCGTCTGCTAGTACTGGTAGGTCCGGCCACAGTTTCTTGTACGTCTCATAGCTGATAATTGAGAAGCTCACACCTATGTAAACCTCCATGAGATTGTTCTTTCCATCCACCCAAACATCCAGGTCGATCGGTGGTTCGCTCTTATGGGTGATAGCCGTTGTCTGAAATACGCTACACACTGCTGACTTGTCCCTTTCCTCTGAGTCAGATTGGTTTGTTAAGTTGTAGCCTGCCTTGTTGCTGTTCCATTTCCCATAATTTTGAATCTCCTCCTGTTCTCTCTCTTGTCCCTTCTCCTTTTTTTCCTCTTCGTAATACGTGACCGTTCCATGTGCCCAACTTTTGCACAGTAGTTGCACACTCTGTGAACATGGCGACGGTGGTTGTGGCTGTGGTCCCCATTGCACCTCCAGCAGACCAACCTGTCACCTGTGACCTGCTGGTCATCACTAACCTGACTCTGTTTAGTTTGGGAACTGGGGGTTATCCTTTTTGTCATAATCGGTGTACCCTACCTTACGCACCATCCCAGACGAAGGACCTGGCTGTCCTAGCAGATAGTTTATGTTGCAGCCTGTTGCTTCTGTTGTTGTTGCCAACTCCACCGCATCCCTGAACGTCAACTTGTCTTTATTCAGGTTGCAGGTTAGTGTCACGAATGCCACATACCACCCGGTCTTGTAACATTCTGTCGAGGTCTGTGAAGTTGCAGTGGATGCTTAGTCGCCGCAGTTCTCTGCTATGGATTCACCTTACTGTTGGTTTCTGTTGTGGAATTTGAAGGATTCCACTATCTCACTGGGTTTGGGTTCAAAATGCTGTGTGAGCAATGCCAAAATGTCGGTGAGTGCCACCTGTCATGGATTTCGGGGTCACCAACGAGGCAACTAGGTTATACAACTCAGCTCCACATATTGTGAAAAATATTGCTAGTTTTTCCTCACTATCTTTGATTTTATTGGCCAAGAAATAGTACTGCAGGTGTTCCAAATACGTTTTCCACGTGTCTTGCCCTGGGATAAACTTGTCGAACATGGGAAACATCGCCATCACAGTGTTTGTTACCTTTTACGTGCGCGCACGCGTCCAAATATGAATACTCGTCACCACTGTAGTGTTCTCACCCTAACCTAACACACAACAGCACCTGAGTAGAATCCATCAGCCCTCTGATGCCTCGCATTCTGTTCTGCATCTTCAATCTCTCATTCCCGATCCGCACCGTAGCTTGCACTACCTCAACAAGCTGCCGTTCGTCCATTCATACTTATCATGCACACAGGCATAACAACTCTTCCTACTGGTATTGTCAGTCACCTATGAACACATAACCTATACACACGGCAGAGGATGTAAAAATAAAACTGTTCAAACAATGCAATATTGACAAACATTACACTTTTCTGTAACACTTGTGAACTCTGCCAATATATGTACAAAAGTTCTGATTCAGAAAATGATAATGTTATGTGTAAATCTAATTCATACCCAATGAATGATCATGAAACATAGTTTTGTACAAAAAAAAATACATGTATATCTTGTTTAATCGTAACATGTCACATAATATTAAGCTACCTGCTCTACTTGTTTCATTAGTTAAGAGAGCAATTTGTTTTGTCTGAATATTAGAATAACTCTCAGTGATTAAAATTTTGAAATATTTTAGCTTTTATTTAATTGTATTAATTCTGACACACCAACTGTGGTTGGTTAAATCCTGATTCTCAACTCACAGGTGTATGTATCCCGTGTACAATGTGAATGTTATAATTTAATTAATGTAGTCATTAATATATTCATTTACCGAATCTAGTGGTTGAAATGATTTTGAATTGTGCAACAAAAATATTTTGTGAACATTAATTAATCATGCCACTGAAATGTGTAGTTAAATAAGTGAGTCAATGAATATAAATACATTTTTCAAATGGTTTATTTTCATTATTTATAATTCAGTGCTTTGGAATGTGTACTAACATATGTGTGTTTCCATGAAGCTGGTGCCAGAAATTGCGAACCGGATATCACCCGATGAAGAACTTTGCAAATATACTGTGAGTAAAAAATATAATACATATATCACACAATTATCAGTAAAAACTGCCTTTTATTTTTATGCTTCTGTTTGCTTACACATTAAATGAAATTGCCACAGAAAAGACTTTCCTATAATTTTTACAGAACAGCCACTTGATTCATGACATTTTAAAAGTAATGTATTAACAAGAACAGAAATGAATTTACGTCATGACACGGAAGTCAGGCAGGACCTTTGTTCCTCCTCCATTTAACAAAACAAAAATATCAAGAACAAATTTTGACTAGATAAGGCCTTTGTTTCCAACAACAAACTTAAGTAGTTGGCTACACCCGAACATGAAGCATTCAAGTATGCACCTATACGTCTGTTGCATCAATCCTCAATGTAAACACATGGAATTAAATACACAGACTGCTCTTCTATAGAACACATCTGATAGAAAGGTGTTTGTGGTAACTCATAAACTTGCTACATTCAATTACATGAATAAAAAGAAGTGAATGAGTTAACCATGTTATTCATAATCTTTTAATGGTACTTTTAAAAAAAAACTGGCAAAGAAAGAAACAATGGACCAAAAATTAGGAAAACTGTCTAGGAAAAACTGGCCTCAAACAAAACTTTTTCCCAAAATATATAGTAAGAAGAACATTATACACTCTTAGCACCAAACAAAATAACATCTATTAGGCAATGGAAACATCCACGTTAATGGGGATTCCTAGTAAAGAACACCTCAAGGTCATATTTGGCCATGAAGAAGGATTGTGATGGTGACGGGAAAAAGTATATGCAAGCTTTGCATGTGTTCTGTTTCCTCTGAATTTTAAGTGGTGACTAGGGTTTTAATACTGTAATATCTTCACAAAAAATACAGCAGTATCACTATAGTTTAAAACACTATTTTGCAGAAGACTAGAGATATTGTAAACACAGGGCTACTTGCAGTAATTTTTGCTGACTTTGATACTTTCAAACTACCACATTTATGAATGGGCAACATAATATCAACTTTCATTTCAGTCCTGAAAAAATATTTACATTGATATTTCCATGGTTTTTTCTAAGTTAGAATAGACACAATTGCATACAGTGGGGACAACTAGGCAGGCCTTATTGTGTTGTCGCCTGGCTGGTCTGAATGCCATGAGGCAGATTCCAGGGCCACAACAAATGCAGTAGAGACGAAAGTGTTGAAGCTACAAGAAATGAAAACATTTACTCAGGTGCCAACTGGCATTACCCGGCCAGGACGGAGAAATCTCAGATCACAATAATTGATGGGTGATTCTTGGTGGACACAATAAACCCCATGGCATGTATGCACAGAGGTGGCCCACAGTTGGCCTGCTATTCTCCAACACATTGCTCATGCCCTCAGGGTGAGAAGTAACCAGCGTGGTATCGCATAACATACACAACACAGTGGAAATTTTTCAGAGACTTTATTGACCCATGTGGCTAGCAAACACTGCACATTACAAAAATCATACAAGTCCACTGCTGCCCACAAGAAACACCTTAACTACCTTAGCAGCAAAGATGACTAACTGTGCAAGTTGTTATTCATTAAGAACACTACTTCGAAACTAAATTGAATTTGAATTTTTTACACATCACTGCAACGTCAACTGTTAACTGTTTTATATTGTACCATATTGCTATACGGTTAGGGAGAGAAAGGCTAAAAGAGATGACACTTCGTGACCACCGAGAGCTTTCTCCACATAGATAATAGGCTGACGCTCAAATTCTGAAACATACCAATCAAGGATCTCAAATCACAACTGATAAGCCTTCTTGCCATGAGCATGCTGCTTGAGTAATACATAACTAAAGAAAGAACCTTAAACAGGTCAAACCCATGTATTTATTCTTTCATTGTAATGCACACATGTAATGCACAAAAAACAGTAAGTAGGTAAGTTGTGCTTGTCGACAGTGAGGTCATTATAAACAGAGGAAGTTGCTCAGAGAAGCAGGTCAGGAACAGGGAAGAAATTGGCAGTGGACCATAGTAAGGAACCATCATAGCATTAGGGTTTCACCTGAAGCCATTTCGGGAAATCATGGAAAACCAAAATCAGGATGGTCTGACTGGGAATCGAACTCATTTCCTCCAGAATGTGAGTCCAGTGGTTTACCACTATGCACCTTCACTGGGTACAGAAAAGTTGTTATAAAGACAACTCTCCAACATCTTGCATGTGTAGGCATTGTATAAAATCGTTAGGCTTAAGGGAGACAAATTAACTTTCAAGCACTTGGCTGTTGCCATCTGCACAAGTAATTCTAACCAGTTAGCTGATTAATGTAAATGACATTTTTTAGCAAGAAAAAGGGTTATATTGACTGATTATATGTACACCATTTGTACAGATATTTTAAATATTTTCATACCATTAAATAATGATTAAGGAGTGTTAACAATATATTACCCAACAGCTCTGTCTTTTGTTTGATTAAATACAAGCGTCAAAAGTTTATGGTATCATTTAAAATAAGTAAGTCACATTTGGTTGGGTCTATAAGCAACAATTTGCAACTTTCAACTGTTTTTTTTTTTTTTGCCACAACATTACGCGTTAATAAAATTGTAGTGATTGGAGGATGATGACCATAATACAAGTTACAGTAAATATGAAAAAGACTTTTTTGTGAATTTGTTATATTTATTATTTTCAGGAAGAAATATCTTATCCAAAACGTGCAAAAAATAAGGATGATCAGTGGACGTGGATTGCAAACACGGAAGAATTCAAGCAGGGAGTGCGCGTCGAAGTGTGCCAGTAAGTTTCCACTTTTCATTCAATTTTTGCAGTTAGTGATGCACCTTGAGGCAGCAGAAAACTGTTACCGTGGTCAAACTAATTTATTCTGTATGTGTTCTTATACCTTATACCAATAAAGGGGGATCCGGGGGTGCTCACCCAGGAAAATTTGGATTTCAAAGTGCAAAATGGTGCTATTTAAGCATTTTTCGTACCTAAACCTTGAATGTATCGCTGGTAAAAATATTAATATTTTTAACATTAAATTTGTTTGAGTTAAGAATTTTACAAATATATCTTATCAAATCTGAAGCCTCCACTTAATATTTATATACAATTAGAGGTGTGCAAAATAGCAAGCTCAAAATAATAATAATACTCAGGATTAAATTTAAATCAAATAATGTTACATTCCTGCAAACCATTTTTCTGCATGCTCATTTTTTTATATGTAATTATAGTGTGAGCTGAGAACTAACACACCACACTCTTTAGTTGTTAACAACAAATGCTGCATGTAATTATTTTAGTGAAGCAAAAATTATCTTCAACTGAAAGAGCTGAACTATATATTGCAATGTTTATAACAATGAATTTTTGACACAAGTCTCTTACAAAAAATATTTGACAGTAATTGGAATTGCTGTATTGTTTATTACATTTTACCAAAACCTAGTTTCAAGTGATGCAAAGTCACAATAGTGTGATATAAGTTCGTAGGTGATTTGCATTTTGTCACTGAATGCCGAACATACATTTCTTTTTGGTAGTTCTGCAAACAAATTCATTCATCGCAATTCTATCGTTTAATGTTCCTGTGCACTTTTGATGTATATGAAGCAGTGATAAATGTGTTGGACGTTTTTGAGACATTTCTGCGCGGAGATATGTCTTAACTCGTCACAAAGCACTGAAAGATCTTTCTCCTGTAGAAGCTGAAGCTGGGGTACAGAGATCAGCTGAAGCTGGGGTACAGAGATCAGTAGGCACACTAGTCTCTCCACCTGATCAAAAATAATTCTACCTCGGTGTGGCAAATCTCTCAGAGCATCAACTATTTCTTGTGCAGAGCAGACTCTCATTACGTACAATAGATGGCAGCATAACAAGTTGAGCCGATAGTTTGAGCAAATAAAAATTGTCTTTGTATATACCGATATGTTGATCTAGTTCTTTGTCAGGTATGCACTGCCCTTTGCTGCATTAAGCAAAACACTTTCCAGCGAAAGTAAAAGCTTCATTCCTGGTTGGTCAAAGCGATCTTCAATTTCATTTGTGAGCCTGTCTAAAACCGCAAAATAATCTTTGTGCAGAAATGTTCTCTCGTCTAACCTGACAGGTGACCATGTATTAAGAGAACATTTGTAGCGATTTGGTGGAACTATTACTCGCGATGCTTTTGGCATATTTAGTTTTAAATTCTCTCATCTGGATTCCACTTCATCCCACAAGTCATCAAAAGTATCATCATTCAGGAGATTCACCTTAGTGGTTTTCAGTACACCTGGGGCATGTTTTGCCCCAGCAGCGATATAATCAGGGCTCTGAATAGCTGTGGCTATTTGTCCCCAGGGTCCGAAAACAAGTGATGAAATCTCTTGCCAGAAGTGTTTCAAATTTCTCTAGTATCTTCAGGTAACCATTCATGATAATGCTTTTGTCTTCTCTAGTCGTACTTCTATCTTGAAGAATACTCCTTGTTGTTACAATTACTCGAGAGTAGTAGTCAATATATCTCTTGATGGATTTTTGGCCTCACAGTTCATCGGGTTGTGCACAGGGGCAATATACATTTTGTTCCAATGGTAGTGCTTTCACTGGTTTCATTACATGGATTCAGAACCACAATCAAGTAAGTAGTTTTGCGCTTTGCAGATTCCAATATGAAAGTAGAAACATCCTTCACTACTACGAGCACATCACAAATTGAATTTTTTCTCCCTATGTCTTGCAATGCTAAGTCCAAAGCGTGATATGAGCAGTGGACAAATATTGCCTTGGGCTGAACTATTGTTATTTTGATGCAAACTCCTGTTTTACACCTGAAATATTCGCTGCTCCATCAAAACATATTCCTCTGAGGTTGTTGGTGCTAAGGTTCATACGTGTGAGGAAATCAATGATAACAGAAAAGAGAGTGTATCAGCTCTACTGCCTGGACAGTCATACATCCCTAAAAATACTTCTTCGACCACAAGTGAAACCTGATCCACATATCTCAGGCAGAAAGTAAATTGCTCTTGCGCTGATATGTCTGTGGTGCTATCTGATATAAGACCATAATATATACACTTCTTAACATCTTCTACTAACTCGCGTTGGAGCATGTGTGCTAGTATTTCAATTATTTAATTCTGTATGTTTCCACTCAGCCATTTGTCACGCTTGCAAGCCAGTTCTTAAGACAAGGCACGTCTTCACTTTGTTCTTCCATGAGCCGCATGAGATTTCCATTATTGTGTGCAAGACCACTACAGACTAAATAGCGAATAGAACTGAATATTCTTCTTAAAGCTATCCTAGCAGCTTCTCTCTGTTGATTTCTTGTTTGTTCGCTAATTTGTAATATGACAGGTGTACCGTTGAAATGCTGCAAAACATGATGCACAGAATCCGTATGACGTTCACTTTTCTCATGAATTTTAAATTTCTTGCATGCTTTGCTCCAGGTCTTAAATCTGTCTGTTATAAATGCATTTTCAGGACAGGCAGTATTTCGCTTCCCAAGTTTGCATGCCAGCATACATTGGTAGCAGGGCACATGGTCACATTTGGGCACGTAGTGTAGCCATTTGTGGTCTTCAAACCATTCACGATAGCGCAGCTTCCGTTTTTCGGAAAATGATGTGAGGGCGGTGGCACAAACTGGTCAAGGACTTCATTGTATACTGCAGGCTGGTTTTTGTTTTCCTCATCCTGGTCCTCTTGCTGACCTCGTATGACATCTATGCAAGGAGAATCTATATTCTGTTTTTCTACGAAGGTTGAAGTCACCAAAACTTTGTCAGATTTTTTTAAGGTCTCGTTCACCTAAAAATCTACAAGTACTGAATTTTTTCGAATGCTGCGCTACTAACAAAATAAATAACTTATATGTTGATAAAGTGTTCATGTCTAATAGGTAGAGCAATGTTGATTCAAAGGTCTTATAATAATTTATTTTATGTATGCTTAGCAAAATTCATTCTACAAAAAAATTAGTGCCAGCCTAAGCTACAAATCGAAAACATGCAAAAATGTCAACATACAAAACAGTGCACACAGACGATATTAAAAGTTATAAAACTGACCTAAATAATGTCGAAAATACTGTAAATATTTTTATTGTTATGCTCTTTGAAATATGCCAGCATTGTTGGGGCAACTCAATACTGTAAAAAAATTATTCAGCAGTTGAAATGTTATACAAGCCTGTAACACTTTAAAATGTATGTCGTTTTACTAATATTATTAACATACCATTTTATTGTTTATTTCTCACACTTTCAGTTTTGCATATTATTTTCTGTACGAACATATGTAAATTTAGTCACACATATAACCCAAGCAATTTTAATATATGTTGACGCTGTCGGCTGAGACATGTAGACGAATGATGACACAAATATTTACTGGTAATTTGGGCGCCAGCGGTGCTTCCCAATCACCACACTATTGAGACTCAGGGTTCTCAGGGATGCTGTGGGTTCTGTGTGTCCGTCTCACCCATGCGTACAAACGCATAGGCAATACTAAACTTTTTACTAAACGTCACTGAAAATAAACAGTGAATAAAATATATGTGGCTAGGACACTGTCACTACTGAATAAAAGATTTAAGTTCCCTGTAGACTGGTTTTTATTGATATTATTCATACACATCAACGTGCCAATGAAATAATTATCTCGGTCATGACAAGCCGATTCCGCTTGGGTGTTCCCCAGCCCGTAATTAATCTAGCGCACACCTAAATGGATGAGCTCACTGAGGTGCGTGAAAGCATAGCCTTCACAAAGGAAGAGGGCCGACAGCCGCTAGGGTGGACTGATGGTTTTTCCCTGAAGACAGGACATGGTGGATTGCAAATGAAATCCCTTAATACATATTAACACGTGTGATTACTCGGCATCACTAACACAAACTCGTCGGGGCTCGCCATCCAGCACGTGGGTAGTGTGGTGACTGCCTATACACAGCCAGCTAGGACGAGAATAATTGCTCCGTACACTAATTACAAAATTACAAAGACCCTTGGATAATACATTAAATAAGATGGGACATGAAATGAATATTCACAATAAACACACACATGTGTGAAAACAAGTTTAGATGGCACAGATGCCGCTGGATGAAGTTCGTAGCGGATCACGTGGTGCAGGTGAAATTGCATTATTTCTGCGTGGAAACGTCACACAAAATTCAGGTAGAATATTATTCTTGTTGAGAAAGTGATTCTGTTTACGATTAGAGTGGTTACAGGCTTGTAACATGCCTGATGGCATTAAATCAGACATTAACGTGACAGCGTGGTCAAGTACAAAAAGCATCAATTTACGTGAAAAATACATTGAACCCTGAATAATATTGATGTAGAACCTTGAAATAAATTATTGCACATACAATGTTACATAAATAATCTTTTAAAGCGCAATGATGGCGTATACAAAGACTTGGCTTCGGTCGGCCACGTGGTTATATGTGATGTTGCCGTAAAATATTCAAACACGAAAATTACCCTCAAATATATACATAAAAACAAAGCTCTTAAAATTGTGTGTAGCAATAATTCAGAAGTTACAATGAAATGCCATAAACATAGGTGGATGGTGCCTGATTCAAGTTGCGTGGATCGTGTGACCTCTCTGACATCTTTCTCCTCCTTCTCCTCGATTAAGTTAAAAATGCCACAAGGGCGCAAGAAATTAATAAAGCGGAAGCATAATGCTGGGGAAAATGTGTGGCAAAACGTACGCAAGCAAAGGTTAACCGGTAAACTAAATAAACTATGGAAACCTAAATCAATGAACAAAAGTTGTAGTGCGCACGTGACAGTGTCTACCTCGCCAGCTCTCCTTGACAGACTGTCCAGATAAAAGCATCACACGGACCTATCATGGCCGCCTACGGGGTTCACATAAGCGGAAGTGCTATGCACGCAGAGTAAAATATTTTATATTGAAAATAAAATGGCACAAATTAAATAAAATATTGTTTTACATTTCTATAATTTTCTTATGGAGTTCAATATTATTTTAGTGTTTCTTTATGATGGTGTTCATGCCGGAACATTAAGTGTTCTTAATCTCAGTGCCGCGGGCACTTTGAATTTTATAACCAAACAATTAAAAACTAGTACAAACACTTTAAAACATATTAAACACTGCAAATACAAGAGCACTCATTTTATACTGGAAAATCACATTTATATTAAAGTTCAAAATTATCGTCTTTTCTACGCACATGCGGGACACGTTACACGTGCGTGGTGAGCGCCGTCATGGGCTCTAGCGCCGCTGGCTGTTAGCCGACATCAGTATACTTATTTATTTTCTTAAATTTTTTCTTTTTTCTTTCACAATTAGGATTTTTACATTAGCTGTACGGTGCCAATCAAACATTGTTTAACTTAATTAGGTTAGCTAGCTTATGTTTTGTATTTTTCTTACAGGTAACTAATTTAACGTTTCTTTTGGTCTAATTTTTGTGAATATTTCTGATTTTTATTACATTGTTGTATTTACTCTAGGATTTAAGCTGTTAAGGAAGTTTGAAAGTGGTCCATAAGGCGGGGGGGGGGGGGGGGGGGTTGTTCAGTATATTCTAGCTTATTATTGGTCCTCAGGTTTAAACCCTGACTTGTGATTTGCTGGTATGTCAGGCCCCTTATATTAGTTTGAGTCAATCTGTTCTAACGTGCCCTCTCCCTTCGACAGCCATTACGTACAGACACAGATGTAGGGCCCTCGTTCGTAAGTGATTGGAGGTTAGGGTTTTTATTTTAATTTTAGGGTGTATTAGACTTCCTCCTGACTTCTATGTTGTGCTTTTAAGGTTCCAGTGTTGAAAGAGTGGTTTAAATTTTCTTTCCCTCTAGGTTAGTTGTCAGGAGGTAGAAGTCAGTTAGACCGACATAACGTATTTTTCTAGTTATAATTATATGTTGTATAGCTTTATTAGGAAACCCTACCACACCTTGAGAGTCACCTACGAAACCGTCATACGTGTTAAAAAGTCAGACAGCTGCGAGAGCGACGTGTTACCTGCAGAACCAGGTGGAAAAGTATCTTTTATTTGTGTAGCGGAATTGACGGCTATAATAACGCATATCAGCCGCCATGTTGAGTCATACACACACTGCATAAACCAGCATTAAAATTTTCTCACGGGAAACCTGAGTTAGATTCCCTGTGCCTACCTGAGCTAGTTACTGTATTTAGAAGATTTTTTAATACTGTACAATTTTATTTAGACAGCTGAGAAACTATACTTTATTTTACACGAGAACTTAGACATGGGACCTGGGAAATAAATACGTTAACTTGGGGACAGTTCATTTTAGTTATGGCCACTTATTAGCTGTCGTAGGAGTGTTTTGTTGTTTAATTTCTCGCTGATTGCCATCAGGATTTTTCGAACCCAGTTGCTTAAAAAGTTGAAAAGAATTCTGAATAAAAATTAATGGTAGAAGAAATTCTGCCAGGCGTCCTTGTTTCTCAGTTGCATTTTTCCTAGGTTCCTCATACAAGGTGTTTTTGTGTTAATTTTTGATTAATTTGAAACTGTTTAAAAAAAAAAAAAAATGTTTTGTGCACAAATTTTGTATGATACAAGAGTGTTGTCTGTTGGATAAGGTCTTCAGCATCAATGGAGTATTTCCTGTTCGTCCCAAGTTAGCACTGGGCATTAGTAATTACTAACTGGGTCTGCCGCACGCTCACGTACAAGCAGTCATCATTATTTTTCACTACAATTGGGCCTGTATTTTCTAAGATAATTACATCTACACATGCTCCCCAGCCTTATAAACTGCAGAAACATTTATTATTAAACAACTGCAATTTTATGCACTTTACAAAAGTTTATACAGCCATCCATTTTGTTTACGAGGCTTAATAAACTTAATTTGATATGCGATGCATGAAATTTTGACCCCTTATTGCTGTCCGCTATCCAGAGGCCTGGTAAACTAGAATTTTATTTCTACTGGCCGACGTTACAATATTGAGATTATATTAATAGATTTATTTTACAATACAAAACACTTTTATGATTAGTTCCGGGATCTAAAATAATACTGATTTCTGTAGTATTTCTGTGTTCATTTAAAAGGAACACTTGAAAATTTATGTAAAGTTATTCACAAAACTATCCTGTGAATGGCTTAAGTCACAAGTGGCATCCAAGATGAGATTATCTATAAAATAATTTTTTAATATTAGTATTATAAAGAGTTTACAACAAACTACATTGACTAACAACAAAGTTGACAAGATCTGACAGGCGCATAGGCGTAGTACAGACTTAAAAAAATTGTTAAATAGCTAGTTCTTTAAATAAAACATTTTAGTGCCTTTACCTTGACATCTCCGTTAGTATTTATCCTCTTGAAAAATTACACTATTGTTTTTTCACTAGGCACCTCCAACCTGGCCTTCTTCATGGTGTACAGTTCGCTCAATAAAGATGAAACAATACATGAATACAACAATGCATCCGACAAACTGCTAAACAAGATGTGAAGACCCCATAGTGTCGCTTTAGTCTTGAGCCGTGTAGGGGAGTCAGATTGGGAGAACAGGCACACCCCCTCCCTTAATCCACATTGCTACATACTTCCGTGTAAACGTGGACACTCGCCCCACTTAGCAGCTGCTTTTCCCCGGGACGGGAGTTGGGACAAGTTGTCGCCAGACTGACCACAATCAGTCTCTACATATCTGGCTTTCCTAGTAACATAAAACATTCACGGCTCATGCAAACAATTCCAGGGCAATAGTGCACACCAGAGACGGAACTAGAATGCTCTGCTTTCTTCTTCTAAATTTTAAGGCGTGACTACAGAGTTACAGCAAGCTGTTCACAAAATATGATGCTTCGTAGCTACCTCTTTGACAGCTGTTGTAGAGAAGAATGTTAGGGCCTATTTGTAACATGGAAATATTGGGGTAGCAAAAGTGGCTCTTTACTATCCCACTAAATAGTTGGGGTAGCAGCTACTACCTCTACTGCCCCTGACTGCCCCTACCTGCATATATTTTAACAGGCACACCGACTGGCGTGCACACTGTAAAGTTGGTAATGATGGAGGGAAAGCAGCTCAATGTGCTAACATTGAATTATGAGTGTCAGGTAAACATTTGCGAATATTGAAATTATTTATTTTGCTTTGTATTCTTTTAGTGTATGGATGTGTAAAAATTAGCAAATTTGTAAAATCTTTAACGTTTCTAATTATTTCAGTTTTGCTTGCCCGATGTATGAATCAAGTGACCAGGCGTATGGCAGTGTTAATTATTCTTATGGTGGAAGAATACACCGTGTGCTTGCAAATAAATCTTAGCGGGGATTTCAAAAGTACTCAGTTTATTATGAACAGCCTTTAATATGGTTTTCTGATTTCTGTCAAATAATCTGAATTACCTGTCAGTTCCTAAATGAATCAATGGTGTTCTGAATTTTAATGATGATGACTGAGTTACTAAATGATATACCCCCAAAGGGAAAAATTAAATTATTTAATTTACAGCTTTAGTTAAACTCTCTTGAAATGTTTCCGAAGAGACTGAACTAGGCTCATTATCCAGAAAAATAATTTCAGAAGGTAAATTACTTTGGTACTTATACACGAGGTGCAAAATTATTGTAAACTTATTAAGCAGGAAAACGTTTTAAAGGGAACTTTTAAGAAGGTTTCACTGTTTTTTTAATATACAACTGTTTACCGTCAATAGCCCTAGTTATGCAGTGTTCACCATAGATCTCAGAACATTAATACCGGTTTCCACATTTATAATAAATATTATTGGATGAATACATTCTGAATATGAGGTGTGATTGTGCAGTAACTACTTATAGATTGCATACTTTGAATACTGGTAGATCCTGCAACGACGATTTCAAAGACCTGCAGCAATATCTGTCCCATAGTTTCTATTACAGTCTTCAAGTTCAAAGCGAGTTTTGCTAAGCACTCTTGTAATCAACCTTTGAAAAAATGAGAGATCCGTGAGAAAATCCACCAACCAGCAGTATCATCCAGCACAATTCCCATATGCAAAGATCCTCGCCTAACTGGGAGGCGAGCTGTCCAACCACTACAACAACGCTGCCCCTCTGTATGTCGTGCAGTTGTCTGTTGTTATGCACCATGCCTGTCTGCCATCGCTGTTTTTATCCTGATACAAATCTCTACATGTTGAATAGACCAACACTACATAGGTCTGCAGTGTTCCTTCTGACAGACAGTAGTAAACAGAATAGAAGATTACCTGTCGTGTGCTTAACTTAATTTGATTCCCTGCTTCAGCAGTTACAAGCAGATGCAGCAGGAGCCAAGTTTAAGTTAGGCACACAACAGGTAGCCTTCTATTCTGTTTACTTTCCACCAGGTTCCACTTTGAAGTGTTTTCCACATTTGAGAATGAGAAGCTCGGGAGAAATAAGTGCTACAATGTTACGTGCATCAAATGTGCTATTGTCACTAGACATACGGTTCTGAACTGGCGTGCAGTGATCTCATCATGCATCATGCACGCACCTAGAGTTTTTTTGTGTGTATCTGAAGCATATATATTGAGATGCAGCGCTTCCTTTGAAAAGCAGTTTTTTAGCTACATTGGTGTGCTTTGAAATGGTGTTTCTAATGTGCATGATATCTTGAAAGACGGGCCTCGTCTGAAGTATATGAGTGAAGAGATTTGGGAAGCTCTTAACAACGTGGTCTTGAGAGCCGATGAAGGTGATTGAGGGTGGCGGAAACGGGATATCCCCGCAAAGACCTGCGACTAACAGCATCGTCTGGCACAATTTTCACACTCGAAAATACAGCAGTGACCTGGCCGGTGATTGAGCCCAGTTTGCCTTGGTGAAAGGCGAACAGGTTAACTGCTCAGCCATCGCGGCACCTGTCTCAAATATGCGTTCTTCTCGTAAATCAACACATTGGGTGAATGTTTAATAATTTTATGGGGGAAAAGTGCATTTCAAACACTCTGCAATGCAGTTCTAGTGCTGAATGAACTAAGAAACATTACACACATAATCATTGCCACAGGCAACCTTACTACCAAGCATGCCTATTTCTGATGTAGCCCAGCTGAAACTGAAATTTAACTCGGAATCATTGAACCTGAAAAGGAACTTGCCTACTGCTGTTTCCACATTTCTTGAGACAGAGAGTTAAGGTGGCCACCTGGTCAAAGAAATTTTAACCGTCTTGAGGCCTAAAAGCTTGGGAGCGCTAGGGGGACAAATACATGCGCATCAACTCTCTCATCGGCTCTACGTGCAATGCACTGAACTGGCATGTAGTCTTGCCGTTGATAAGCTTCTATGAGACTTTCAGTGGGTACCCTACCATTTTATGATGTAATATTAAAAATAAAGGTTTGATGCACATCTATAACACTTTTTGAATGTTTTGTACCAGAATGTTCATACCTAAAAATGACTGTGAAAACACTAGTTTCAGCCATTTTCACTATCACAAAAAATGTTTTAGAGAGAAATGGAGGAACTGAAAATCATATACAGGCGTGTAACGTTTCTTAAGTGCTATTCGTAAGCAGACCTTACTCGGACATGTGGGATGGTTTTTTAATAAAAAAATTTCTGCTGGAGTTCTGCACACCGTTGGGCGGCCTACCCAGGCAGACACCGTAACAGTGCTAGTGTCTTCTTCCTTTGAAATGTACCACAGTGTGCTTTCATGAAATGCTGCTCTTCAGAGCCGTTCATGTAAAACTCCAAATTTGTAGCTGTTTTATGCTACTAATGTACTGTATGTGTTTGTATTTACCAGTGGATTAATTTTGTTTTGGCAGCTTTGTGCAGGTGATCTCAACACTCGTACTTAAAAATACATAGACATATTAATTAGAAAAGTAGCATAGTAGCATAGAGAGTATGCACACGCCAGCTCCTCAGATATTTTTTTGGTGTTTCGTAGTTCACTATTTAACTTAATTTTTCGTATATAACACTTCTTACAAGTATTTCATATACAAGTATATTATTTTTATTCATGTCCACAGATCAGAAAACAGTGCATGTGATTTTGATGGCTCCCTGCCACTTGGATATACAAACTCATGTGTGCAAAAGTACGTAACGCGCAGACTGCTGGGCATCCAATCAAATGATGGGAGTGTTTATGTTGACACATATTGGTTTCCTTCTTGCTGTGCTTGCAAGATATCCTCTGGAATGTTTGTGTAGTGATTATACACTTAAGCTGAGGTTAAAGTCTGAAATAAATATTATGTGAAATATGTAAATACTATACAAATTAAGGTTATTATTTTTTAAATAATTCTGTGCCTGTGGTAAAACTTCTGGCAGAATGTTTCAACTGCCAGTTGAATGATCTCTATCTACACTAAGCATCAAGCTTAGGGTTTCTTATTTGTGAGCATTTATGTACTGCTAGTCGTTACTTTTGGTGCTGTTTATAATACAGGTGAATTAAAACCAGTCTAAAGCTGTAGAGACAAATTAGGTAATAAAAGTGAAGTTTTACATATGATTAAGGAAGTTAATGATCATCTAATAATATACTGAATTAATAATTGTTAGTTCAGTATCCTAGTTATTAATTTTTTAACAAGCACAATTATTTTAAGAAATATTATAAATTATTGTAACATATTTATTTGTAATTTTTAAAAATTTGCAATAATATAAATTAATTATTTAAAAAGCTAAATAGATAAATAATTTATTTTGGATAGTTATTTTAGTTTGTACACAATGGATGGTATACATATGTCTAAAATCAAATTCCAATATGTTATATAGACATGATTTAGATATTCGTTTTAGTCACATCTTTATCGATAAAGTTGTTTGTGGCCAAAGATGGGCTGTCCCAGTATGAAGCATTTGTGTTTCTTTACTGCTACAACTTGTGTGGAAAATATAAATGTGACATGTTCAAATCAAATTAAATATTTTTAATAATTAAAAACAACTTCTATATACAAACTATTTATGTTTTTGTATTATGTTTACACTGTAGCTAATAAAATGTATTAGCTCTATACTGTAGTGCAGTTTAAATATACCAAAATGTTCTACAATGATTAAAGTAATTTTTTAAATATATATGTTTCCAGTATGTAGGTGGTGTAGATTTAATTACAAATAGAAATAGATGTCACAAAGCAGTGAAACTTTCAGTGGTGGTTTGCAATAACACATCAAACACACTTCTTCACCAAAAACTTATGAATGGATTTACTTTATTTATTTATTTATTTTCTAGTTTCATTTCTTTACCAAATTGCTTTCTAAGTTTCAACCCCATTTGGTCACACATTAATTTCAGAGTTCATGTGTTGCAATCACTAAATATTTTGGTGTGCGCTGAATTGGGTTCAGCATTATTTTTTCTTACACCAGTGAACAATATGCTGCATGCTTGATGATATCAACACTAACCATTCATGTCTAAGAGGTGTAGATAATTCCACAAATCAGATTAGCCACAAGGAAGACTCAAACTGGGTACTGATCCCTGGCTCTGCAAAGTAATGGTCATTAAGTCTTATTCATTTGCAACATGTCCATGATTATGGACACTGTGACCGAACGGGTTGAAGCAGAAACTAGGTGCTTCTTTTGGTATCCTGAGGAGAGCCTGTGCATGAATGAACTGCATGGCTAACAGTGCTGTTGTCTTGCAATCATCTATGTACTTCTGTGATGCAGCATTGGAACATGCAAATGCAGTGATCTAGATAGTTTTTTTGAATAGAATGCTGCATGTAAACTAGATAATATTTTTCTTCTCGATTGACATGCTCACATACTCTCTGGTTATCTTGCTTCTTCTCAAGCATGGTGCAGTATGACTAAAACATGAATAATACAGAGTTCAACCACAAAAGTGAAGCGACTGCTTATTTAACCCTCCATCATACTGGCTAAATGTTTTTTACAAATACTTTCACAGTGCAATAATTTATTGAAGTGTCGAGTATGCGTAAACTGCACTTTTAGCTGGTGTCGCTGTGTTAATCTACATCATGAAAAATTATCTAATGTATTTGTAACTTAAGAATTAACTGAGGTTAACAAGTTTCAAAATGGTTTTTCTGTAGAATAGATGTACCCACCACAACTTGACTCGATGACCCAAAGAACCTCTCCCCCCCTCCCCCCCTTCCACTCGTGGCATGCATACAGGAAACTCGCCACCTCCCCTCATCTTCTAGGTATGCCAGAGCCGGATTTCCAATCAGGCCAACTAGGCCCGGGTATAGAGCAACATTTTTTTGGGGGTGACATCAAATGACAGGCAAAATAGCAAAACAACATGTTTCAGTGCTTATTGTATAGCTGTGTGATAGAATTATATATATGGAAGCCTGGAATACCGCAGGGCCATTCATGTCCCCCTGACCCTAATAAATAAAAATAGTGGAAAGCATGCCATCAGGAAGGCGTGTGGTCTATCGTGTGGTCTATCAGCGGGAGGTCATGAATCGGTGACGTTGATGGATGTGGCGGAGAGAGCGGATGCACACTCTCCCTTCTTTCAGCGCAGAGATCTATTTTACTGATTCATTACAGCCAATATTGTATGGTTTTTCCGTATTCAATTTTGTTGGCGTGGTGCGATGTATTTGACAGAAGAATTTCTAGTGGTCCTTTTTTTATGTGATCCTATTATACCTGTTCTGCTGTTTGGTTGTAAACAGGACAAAAAAATGTTACTGTAGCAACCTTTCCATCTTATCTGGGCATTGGATTAGTGTGGGGGGATGGCATGGCTACATTCCAAAGCGTTATATCATACTTACAAGTGACCTGCTGTCACACATTTACTGGCACTTACAAGTTAACATGAAATGTGCATACATTGTAAAGCGTAACACACATAAGCAATTACAATTATTCAATGCCAAAATGTTTAACTAAAATAAGTTAAAATACGCTGGAATACCGTTGTATAAGGGATGCAGACTTCTGTGGCGCATTCGGTATAAAATTGGCGTGCAATGCGAGGGGCTCTGGATTTAAATTCTGGGTAAGGTGGGAAAGTCATTTACAGACCTATAATAACAGACCTATGGAATATAGTGGTATGTAATCATTATAATAATAATGTTGACACTTTAATTATAATGTGTATATAGCAGTTATAACAGTAGGGATTTCCATTTTTGGAAAAAAAAGTCCGAAATTTGAGGCCGACCTCGAAATTCATGCTTCTAAGTCATTTACATGCCTATAAATAATCTCCTATGGAATATAGTGCTATATAGTCATTATAATTATGATGTAGACACTTGGATTATAATGTATATATACCGGCTGTATGGTATGTCTTCCTATTTTCGAAAAAAAAATTCCAAGCAGACGAGGTATTGTGGACAAGGCTTAATGCAGAAAAACAGCCTTTCTTTGCA
Source organism: Dryococelus australis (assembly GCA_029891345.1). Classification (NCBI taxonomy): domain Eukaryota; kingdom Metazoa; phylum Arthropoda; class Insecta; order Phasmatodea; family Phasmatidae; genus Dryococelus; species Dryococelus australis. Next base: position 85,592,755 of record CM057004.1, on the reverse strand, counting down.
TGCCACAAGTAATTAGTTTTTTTTTTTTTTTTTTTTTTTTTTCCTTTGTAAAATGCTAATCAGATGAGCAAGCGACATGTTTCACAACATGTGAGGCACTGATAGATCCCATCTGCAGTGCAAGCGTGCTTCAACCTCTGTTTAGTTTTACTTGACATGAGCTTCGTTTCTCATTCTCATTTCCTCCCAACCAGGCCCACCAGCAGGCGGGGTGTAAACCCCATTCTCCAACCCGTGTGACAACTCACAGCAAACACCGCCCTTGGTAGAATAAGTAAATCCTCTGCCTGGAAAATGCAGTATTTTTTTGTTATTCTTGCTTGAATGCATGTGACCGTTCATCACCAGCGCGTTTCTCTTCTTCTGTTTCCCTCCCGTGGGTGCTGTCAAGTCCAGTGATGCAGATAAAAAAAATAAAGTTCTGATAGCAAGGGATTAAACATTTTACGTAAATAACAACACTTTCCCCGTGTTTGATAGGTGCCACACCACATTAGAACACAGGCTTTTATTTGCTGCTGTACTCGGTCACTCTCAGAATAGGGCGGAAAGCTATAACGCGGGTCTGAGTTATGTCCCCCAACAGCCGCGTTATATCGAGCTTTTACGTGTGTGTGTGTGTGTGTGTGTGTGTGTGTGTTGTGTGTGTGTGTGTGTGTGTGTGTGTGTGTGTGTGTGTGTGTGTGTGTGTGGTGTGTGTGTGTGTGTGTGTGTGTGGTGTGTGTGTGTGGTGTGTGTGTGTGTGTGTGTGTGTGTGTGTGTGTGTGTGTGTGGTGTGTGTGTGTGTGTGGTGTGTGTGTGGTGTGTGTGTGTGTGTGTGTGTGTGGTGTGTGTGGGGTGTGTGTGTGTGTGTGTGTGTGTGTGTGTGTGTGTGTGTGTGTGTGTGTGTGTGTGTGTGTGTGTGTGTGTGTGTGTGTGTGTGTGTGTGTGTGTGTGTGTGTGTGTGTGTGTGGTGTTCTCCCCTTAAATATATTTAATTAAAGCAATTGGTAAGCGTTTGGGAGTCAATTTTTTTATGATATTAATAAAAGTTCTTGTTGCCTCCATACCTGCCAGTGCCAGCTTCAGTTTATATTTATCAGAGGACAGAAACTGGTATAAATGGAGCATGAGACTTTGTAGTACGGTAGATCTTCGTTTAGTTTCAGTTTTTCAAGTTTCTCCCCACTAGCAGCTGACGAGTGATTTTGTTTTCAGTTCTAAAAGCAGTTTTATTTATTGCAATACAAATAAAGGTGCAAAGTTTGTTATTTATGGTTAAAAGGTTTTACTGATAATGAAAACTAATTGTAGTGTGCAAAGTAGCTGCATGCGGCCAGATATTAAAATGGAAACAAATACACTTGATAGTAAATTAGCACACACAATTCTGCATATATTATCAATGAAAGCTATAGAATTGTGATAGCAAAAATAATTTACATGAATTTTATTTGAGCTCATAGAGAAATCTGTTTACTGTGGTAAAAAATTTGCAGTAATTACCTAATGAACTTGAAACAAAGCATTTCACTTAAACCTCCATCCCTCACAAACTTCGATATGACTTTGGTATCTCGCAACAATACAGAAACGTGAATTCTTATCCTCCAAACCTACAGTGATTCAACACTCTTTTCTTCCCAGCATTTACAATCACAAAGTTGGTCACATGGCTTCTTATGTTACATAGACATATCATATTTTGTCACATAGACATAACATATTTTATGTCACATAGACATAGCATATTTTGTCACATAGACATAAAATTTAGAGATAGTATAAATATTAGTATTGGTGGAAAATACTTTAAAAATGCTGTCACTAGCAGTTACCCAGTGTCCAAATAGCTGTTGATTATGACAAGAGATAAGTGGTCTGCACAGAATAAAGGTGTGTCATACTGACTTTTACTTGTCTGAACATGTCTCCAACATTTCCTTATGGTTTGCCAATAGTACGTTCAACATTATGTGGTATAACAGAAACATACGGATTGTTTAAATTTAGTTTTACAAAAAATTCAGAGGATGCAGTGATTAGATCACGCACCTTCCACGAAGGCAGGGTCAATACTGGATCTTAGCATGTGGGAAAAGTGGCGGACGTCGCCATTGGCTGGTGGGTTCTCAGAGTACTCCCACTTCTCCCACAGTTACATTCCTTCTCTCCTCCATCTGCACCTCACTTTACCCTTACTATTGCTGAATACAGCTGTTCAGTACCACTATCTCATCACCAGACCCGTGCTTTTACACTTCAAAAATATCTATCTTATATAAATGTACCATGGTCACATTAAAATGCTCAAGAGGAATTGTAAAAAACTTTAAAAGTACATATTCTATGTCCTGTTTGCATCAAATTGCAGTCAGTAAATACAGCTTTAGGGCACGTCGTTGTTAACAACACAGTTTTCTGTATGACTTTGTTGCAAATTTAAGGAAAACATAAAAATTTTTCTGTTATGAACGTCTTATATGTCTTTCGAGCAGCTTACAAATACAGTATACAAATTTGTTAAGGGGAGAGGGAATTTTTTTTCTAACTACCCTATTACTAAGTGTTAAGTGAAAGCCTGGTGGGTAGGGTGGGATCTTATTGTCTCTCAGGGCTAACCCCTTATGCCTACAAGTAAAGGACATCATGCAATGAGACATGCATCGCGGTAAAGAGGGATTGGGCAGCCATGACCACGAATAAAGGCCAACACTATCTCCCTGAGTGTACCTATAGTTAAGACTATAACTAGAAGAGACTGGGAAAAACCACCATAGACAGCTTAGAAACCCAGTCGACAGAAAAGAATTCAAAATTATTCATGCATTAAACAGAAATGCTACAGGAGACAGTGTAACATGCTCTTGTTAGTATGGATGAAAAGCTGGGAGAGGGAAAAAAAGTGCACTCTTTAAGTCTGACGAGACTAAGAACGGGGAACTAATCCCGAAGACAGGATCAGATCATTTTCATGCAGAGTGGAGAGTTAAGAGATTTGAGCGGCTCTGAACATCGTGGTGTTGAGAGCTGATGGGAGTGAAGCGAGGTATGGAGCAGCGCCAAAATGCAAGAGCGGAGGAAATGGGAGATTCCCGAGCAAACCCGTTGACCAGCAGCATCGTCCGACACAATTCCCACGTGCAAAAATCTGAGAGTAACCTCACTGAGAATCAAACCCAGTTCGTCTTGTTAGGAGGTGAATATTCTGCATGAAATGCAACATTTGCAGTGTTAGATCATAATTAATTAATTTTTTTATCTTGCTTTCATTCTTTCTGCAAACATAAGTCGATCTTCAGTATTACTGTTTTATGACATTGAAATGTATAGGAAACAAATTGTCGATCAACAAAAAAACTGGAGCAGGAGAGTCATCCTGATTGAGCTGGCTTTCAGAATGCTCAGATAAAAAAACTTGAATCTCCAAAATTACTCATAATTTCTTGCAATTGCTTTAAAATTGCACAAAGAGTATATTTAGTTGTGAAAACTGGTCTAAAGTGTTCAGTGTTGTGCAAACATTGTAGCAGATTATTTTGCTTAATGACACTGATATAGAACAAAGAAAAGGAACATGAGCATCTTGTCGATATGAAGTTACAGGCATAGAACAAAGCTGAGAATATCGTTTCTCTATACTAAAGACAATTCTCCTCACAAAAAAAAATTAAGAAAAATATTAAAATATATTGTCATTTGTTTTTCTATAAAGTTTTATGAGATTTCTGATAATTAATAAACAATCTGTTACTCCTTGCCAAATATTAATTTTTTCATCGTATTGCATAACAGGCATTTTTACGTAAAGTAGGGGCATTATCTGCCATTCCAAAATTTTCCTTTGAGATTTGTTTTAGAAATATGTAAAATAAAATTATAAAATCACTTGACGTTTCTCGATGTAAAGGCTGGACCATCAGGGAAGAAAATAGGTTATGTGGAAAGGTATCAAAAGATACTATCATGTTGTCCGGGGGGGGGGGGGGGGGGGTGCAGCGTTCTCAGCAGAAAACACAAGTTCATTTGGGGCGTGTGGCTGACAGCCTGAACGGGGTTCTCCTTGATGTCCGACGTCTCAGTCTTGAAGTTGCAGAAGTTGTAAATAATTATCCCAGTATCTATATCCAAGACCTCGTCTAGTGGGAATTATTAGGGCTATTTCCACACGCCCATACTCACTGCCGGGCTATTATAGGCTGCCTTACGCCTTATGAAAAATATTACGTACGAGTGAAATGGTCAGGAAGTGACCAAAGAAATAAATACAGTCCAGAAATTCACGTGATGTGTATATTTATTCCTTTAAACCTTCAAACAGAAGCACTTACAATATTGCTCCGCTAAAGTGGGGTGCACACTAGTACTGCAAAAGGCAGCAAAAATGCCTACATGAAATTAAGTGGAAGTTACACCCCAGCCATGTAAAATATGGACCGGGCTGCGAGATGGCCCACTCCCCAGGCTAAACAAAAACAAGAGGTTCCAGAAATTACATTACAAACTATTGAAATCTACATAACCGGTGCAAACAATGAAATTCCCAGGGAGGGCACACGACATGCATCTGTCTCACTCAGTAACCATGATGCTACTACTGAACATGGTGGCGGGCTGCCTCCTTCCCTGCGTCAACGCCCGCCACCGTGACACGTGATCAAAAATTTCATGAAAACACATAAACAAGTGAGATGAAATGGGTGAATGTGGCCCTAAATGAATATGAAGCAATTAAAACATTACATAAGTCACACTTGAATAAGAGAAAACAAAAATACATATAAACATAAACTTAACCATACCACGTAAGGTACCCTAACTTCACTTTGGTGCCTTACATTTTCCCCATGCACGGCCCTGCACATGCTGGGATTTCTCTGCATTCATTTACAAGTTAATATTTTAATACATAAAACATACCAACACAACACTTCAAAAGAAATTCAAATTATGAAGGACACTTATGATTATTTGGCAGCATTTTGGCACATGGGTGTTACGTTATGTTACCATGTTCATAGTTTTGCAGTCGACGTAACACAAAACACTGACTATGTCCAGTATTTGTACTGGTTGGTACTGTTCCGTTTAAGAAAATATATTGAAACAAGAAAATAAAGAAAGCGCAAGCATTAAAAGGACACTGAAAAATACATACAAAATATTCCACGTGCATAGAGTCTTACCACGTGGCTGCGTGGTTTGTTTACGTTTCGGTGCGTTGTGCACGTCAACATGCTTCACCCCAATAAAACACAAGATACAATAAAACATTACAAAAACCCTTTAAAATAAATATTAAACCCATAAGCACTGTATCGCACAGGCAATATACACAATACAAAAAAATGCAACATGTGGTCGCACTGGTGCACACAGTGCAGCGTATTTCGGACCATGTGGTCACACTAGAGCAAATAATATTTATTATGAAAAATGGCCTGGAAAATTACGTTAACACATTTAGAACACTCATTAGCACTGAAAATAACAAAAAAATTGAAACAAACATGGAAACAAATGTAAACAAACCTAAGTATACATTTTTACAGCACGTCTATTCGAATCATACTGAGTCGCGCACACGTCACACTGACTACTCATGTGTGGCCGGTGGCAATCGGCTGACTGGGTGGGTTTCTCCTCCAGACGTGGTGAATGGTCTAGGGGTCAGAACGTGGCACACGTCACACTTATGCCCATAGCTTATAGCCAGCACGGTAATTCCTTGAAGAAAATGAATGTAACCTTTTAAGATGCATTTTAAGCAATATTTTTTCAATAAAGTAATCATGGGCACCACTATTTCTCTAACATGGCAGCCAAACCCAGGATTGCAGAGGGATGCAAAATTATAACATTTTAGTAAATACTGTTAGGTAATTGTAAAATTAAGTTTGTCCCCAGTTTTCCTCTAATAGTTTACTTATTACACTATTTTACCAGCTATGCTACATGGCCTGTGTAACAAATCAGCAAAGCCATGAAAGTGACGAGTGAATGGAAATGGGGAAGGAATAACAAGAATCATCTACGTGCAAATTAGGATGAGAAAATATTTCAGACTCAGTCATTCAAAGATAACAGTGATCTCAGCATTTGTACTGTCCTTGGAGGAAAGACAGCCAACTGGTTTTTAAAGTTTTAGAGGACTCATGAGTGTTGAAATGCATTGAAATTAAGTATATAAAAACTCATAATGAACCAAACAACTTTTTTATCAGAGTAAATAAATTTATTTAACAATTCACTTATTTCCAATTTCTTATTACATGTTTTCTGTGAAGAGAGCTGTATTAAAAAATGTTTGCTCCTATAAGCAAATTTTAGTAACAAGTTTTTAAGAAATACTTATCAATTGTGTATTACCATTTGGAATCTAGGAGTTCAAAAGTCGTCCAAGAATGAACCACCAATAATTGCTTCATCCTCCACACAACCACTACCCCTTGAAAAATTTTCACACAATGCTTCTCTAGTTACTACTGGTCAAAGAAATCATGAGTGCCAGCAACATTTGAATGCTAACAGATCTAGCTGTTTGCAAAGTTAAGCTATCTATTTTGGCTTGTATTGCAAGGTAGGTGATGGGGGGTGTAGAATATATGCTTACTGTCCCTAGCCTGCAAGAGTACACTGGTTTTCACTAGGCATAGAACAGTTGTGATACATTCTCTATTTCAATTTCTGCTCATAGTAAAAAAAAAAAAAAGGCAAAGTAAGTGTATGGACTCTCATCATGGATATCACCAAGATTTTTTTCCAAGGATTTTAGGGGCATTGGAATCAAGAGTGAGAGTTTCAACTGGGTTTTACACAAAATAAATGCAACAAACATCCATAACGTGTCACATAAATTAGTTTATCAACAAAGCACAATATATCAGAATATTACAATATGATATTAAATACAAAAGCATGAACAAATATCAAACTAAAATTTTAGGAAGGAAAAAATAACTCAATTACTCCTCCCAGCAGGGACTTCATTTTGGAGTTACAGCGCTAATAAGTAAATAATTTGTAATAAAATTGCCTATTTCACTTTGAATGATCATGAACCATAATCATTTATAAACAATTTTTGTAATCTGTCTCACATTTCACAAGAAAATCAAGTTTCCAAGGAAGGACAAGTGCCCCCTCTCCCCCTCCATCCACTCTTACTGATGCCCATGTTTTTCATTGAAATATTAATATCATTCTGAACAGAAAACAAACTAAACTATACTACAGTGTACCATGCCATATTACTGCACATGATAATTATTTCATGCTTGTGTGTGCCCTGATGATCATCACGCCCAGATGTAGAGGGCACAGTGATATGTTGATGAGATCCTACATGCCCCTATCTGCACCCATTTCTGGCTGGTATTCCAGGTGCAATATTTCAGTAGGATAATGCCCAACTGCATATGGTACATGTCGCCCAGTACTGCCTTAATCTGGTCTAAGAACTACCACGGCCTGCCTGCTCCCTGGGAATGTCCTATGTGGGACCAGTTGAAATGCCAGTTGCCACAGTACCCGGAATTCGGAACAAACCGTCCACCAATCATGGGCCCACCTGCCTCGGGACAACATTCAGCATCTGCTGGACTCCGTGTGGTATCACAGTGTGAGGGGGTGTGATACACTACTGAAGATGAGACCAGATGGCATACCACAGATCCATATGCAATGGGCCTACAGCTCTGATTTTGTGGACATGTGTATTACCCATCTGTATCACTACCTTTATAAATTTTCAGTACCATCCAATGCACCCTTCTGTGTCTGCTGTTTTTATTTGTCCTGTAGTGTATTATTTATTTCATTGAAATTTAACTTGGATAGAAACGACACCACAAAATTATGCTCTAGTCATTTCTGAAGAAAAATGGCTGATATTTTAACTTAATTCATCTACTTTCACATGTCATGGTTACCTATCTTTTAGGACATAGGTTCAATGTCTGTTCCAGCTTCATACATTTTTATCTGTCCATCTTTTTGTGGATCGTCCACAACTTCTCTCACACATGAATACAGCATATTAAGTAGGCCTCTAGAAATGTGTACATTACAATATTTTAATAAACCTTTGTGGCAATTAGTTAGCATGTACAATATAATGTGTAATTTCTAATTTGACATACAAACCAGAGGAATCCAAATAACAGCCCTAAAGAAATGATCAAAAATTTTTCTCTTACAGCTCAACGAAAGAGACTTAATTGGCAAGAAATTAATTTATTGTATAAAAATTAGTCACGTGTAATTTTTAGATATTGCGTTGGTGTTCTGTTCAAGCGTCTTGCACAACGTGCAAAATAATATTTGTTTCATCCAGTGTTACGTCTTACATCATTCATATAAAATATTTATCGAGGGACATTTTTGTTCTGGCGTGGCATTGGTTACAGGCATCACCAACCCCACGTCAACCCCTTTAGTCTTGTTTCTGAGGGCGTCAGGGCAGGTCGTGTTCGCACAACTCGGAAGTGAAGCATCTTGGAACTCATCATGTAATTGCAATAGACTAATTTTACTGGAACGTTTTTATTTCTCTAGTGCACCTCCAAGTATACCTCCCCTCTGGAGCAGACTCAGGGCCCCTGTGGCATATTTATTACGTAAAAATATTTTTCACTATGTATATGATGTTTTAGCAGCTTAGACCTATGCAGAACTTTGTGCCGCATGCCTGCTTACGTTTTTAAATCCTCTATAATCACATCACCAGCATTGAATAATCATCAATTTTATTGAACGGATGTGTTTGAGTATATTTATTCTCGCTTGTCAAGGAGGTTTAAAGCAGACGGACCTTATATCCGCCAAATATCTGCCACGTGTTTACGACCATGTAAGTTCTTGAGTGCTGCATGTGTATTTGTCTTGAAGTGTATATCAGTTTTTGATAAGATGTGTTGGGGAGCCAGATAATCCCAGCTTGAGTACTAAATATTACAGTATATGCCGCTCTTATAACATCATCGTATTCAAATGACAAGGGACACAGTGTCTTTTAGCTCGGGCTTTTCGACCACGGCCCAACTCAAGAGTCTTGTGTTAACCCGAGTGGATCCCCCTCGTTGGTTAGCTGGCGCCCACTGGACATTTACAACTCACGTCGAGACCCTGAGACCACCCCGTTTGTAGTCAATTGACCTGCCCGCACTTGGGCTTCACCACACCGATCACCGATAGGCATCACTGCCTACCTACAATAATTTTGCAATGCTTTGGCACAGCACATTTTACACTATCTACCAAAAAGTAATTGGGCACTCGCGAAGATAGGGGTAATTCAGTATGTCAGTTGACTCGTGTTTCACAACCTTTGGCGTAGGACCGCTTGTGTTTGTCCGTGGTAGCCTGAACACACAGGCCTATTGTAACATTCTGGATAATGAAATACTCCCAACATCTTGGCGTTTTTGGACCCGTGTTACTTCCAGGATGACAATGCCAGGTGTCGTGTTTCAAGGGCTACTATGCAGTGGTACGCCGACGACAATGTTCGCAGATTGGACTGGCCCACCCAGAGCCCCTACCTCAACCCTATAGAACATATTTGGGACAAATTGGATCACTGGGTGAGGGCTTGTCAGGCGCGGCCAAAATCTATTGCTCAATACTCATGGAATGGTTGCAAGAGGAATGGCTGGCCTGCAGACACTCGTAGAGAGCAAGCCAGACAGGGTGGCTGCTGTTATAGCGGCAAGAGTGGACTCTACGAGATTCTAATGGGGTGACAACCACCGAGCAAACATTGTGGACAGGTGCCCAAGTACTTTTTGGTAGATAGTGTATAATCTCAATACATTTCAGTTTTAAGCTTAGATTTGTCAATTTTACATGTTTGTTTGCATATGTACATGTGTGCAATAAAGAGCTCTGAAAACTGCTAACCTAACTTTACTTCTAAGTTAAGTTACATGCAAGACCTTTTGAACAAATAAATTCTTGCATTACACCATGAAAGCATTAATAAAAAAAATTTCCTAAAGAAGAACAAGGTGACAAAACTGCTGTTTTGCCAATGTTTCCAAGATGACCTGCAGGCAGTCAAGACAGTCAGTCACAGTCACTTAATTTGCGTTGACCAGTGATGATGTACACATTTGGGTCAAGTCAGCAGCAATCAGTTAATCAGTGCTAGTTGCAAGATACTTGAGGGTTTTTGAATGTATCAAGCAAGCAGTGGCGATGTGTGCTATAATTTCATGGGCAAGCTACTGTGTGCTGGGGAAAATAGTGACGTTGGTCTTCCCAATAAAGGGGGACCCCCCGTCCGGGGGTCCTCCCCCAGGAAAATTAGGATTTCAAGGTTCAAAATGGTGCCATTTAAACATTTTTTCGTACGTAAATATAAACTACGCCGCTTGTAAAAATATTAATATTTTTTAACATAAAATTTGCCAGAGTGAAAAATTAAATAAAAACTATACAATTTGTGTTGTGCGCATGAAATTGCCCAGGTATCGATCTAGTCACTTTAAACTACACGATGCCAACTGTCTGTGGCTAGGCCAGCTTCGGCTATGTTCGCTCCAGTTCAGTGAAGAAAGCACTACCATCGCAGCTTCTAACACAGGTTGACGCAGCCATAAGCCCCCGCCCCTCCCCAGGTGGTCTTCCTTCTCTGCCATCCCTCCGTCGGCCGGGAAACCATTGCATCCGCCTACCAGCTGAAAGCATTACTTACAGCACTTCCAAACATCTTGGTTTTGCTAGCCGACGAGTTGTTTTCGTGTAATGTACAGTATTGTTTCCCCAGTAAAATGTGTACCGCATGAGTGAAAAGTTACCTTGAAGTAGCCTAAATATAAGTTAGAATTTAATATTTATTTTAAATATAACGTTGTCAGGAAACTATCTGGGCAAGCACTGTTTGCCTTGCTTGCCTTAACAAGACGCCACTGCAAGCAAGAGAAATTTGCATTGGATTTCCAGGCACCTTTACCAAGTTACCATGTTCCCATTACTATCCAGCACTTCAGAAGCAAAGCAGGTTTCCACATATTACACTCGTACTATAAATCACATTTTTACAACAAACATCCCAGTAGGCCTGTAATTGTTTTTGGGGTCTGTTGACAAATATTCCCTGTAAAACTTTTAATAAAATTGAAAACACCCATCCTAACACAACATTTTTTTTTTTTTTTCACGAGACATTAGCAGGTATGCACACTTGATACATCCATTTCTTAATAAAGAGTTGTAAAGAACTGCCTGCCATTATACAATGAATTACAATGTTAATCAGTTATGAACAAGGTGAGTTAAATCTTATATGAATTCTGGGAAGGATATATACTTAGTACACAGACACATTAAGTCCAAATGAACCAAAATTAATTTAACAAGATTTCTTGGTGTCAGTGGCAAACTTTACTGTTACCTACATGAACTACATTGTCAGCCAACGTATGTAAAGAGGTGGAATAAGTGAAATGGTAAGAATGAATGAGATGAGACAGCATGACCATGACGCCGTCTGGTGAGACACGAGACGAACTATGTCACAAATACTTACTGGTAATTTGGGCGCCAGCGGTGCTTCCCAATCACTGCACTATTGAGACTCGGGGTTCTCAGGGATGTTGTGGGTTCTGTGTATCCGTCTCACCCGTGCATACTTACAAACACATAGGCAATACTAAACTTTTTGCTAAACATCACTTGAAATAAAAACTTAATAAAATATATGTGGCTAGGACACTGTCACTACTAAATAAAAGAATTAAGTTCACTGTAGACTTGTTTTTATTGTTATTATGCATACACAACGTGCCAATGAAATGATTATCTCGATCATGACTAGCCAATTCCGCTTGGGTGCTCCCCAGCCCGCAATTACTCTGGCGTACGCCTAGATGGATGATCTCACAGAGGTGCATGAAAGCACAGCCTTCACAAGGGAAGAGGGCCGACAGCCACCAGGGTGGACTGACTGTTTTTCCCTGAAGACAGGACATGATGAATTACACGAATGAAACCCTTAATACATATTAACACGTGTGATTACTTGGCATCACTAACATAAACTCGATGGGGCTCGCCTCCAGCACGTGGGTAGTGTGGTGACGGCCTATACAGAGCCAGCTAGGACGGGAATAATTGCACCGTACACTAATTACAAAATTACATAAACACACACATGTGTGAAAACAAGCTTAGATGGCATGGATGCCACTGTATGAAGTATGTAGCGGACCATATGGTGCAGGTGAAATTGGAATATTTCTGCATGGGAACTGCAAATTAAAGTCAGACAAAAGCTTATTCTTGCTGAGAAAATTATTCTCTTTACGATTGCAGTGGTTACAGGCTTGTAATATGCCTGATGGCGGTATAATCACACATTACTGTGACCGCGTGGTCAAGTACAAAAAGCATCAATTTACTTGAAAAATGCAATGAACCCTGAATAAAATTGACATAGAACCTTGAGATAGATTATTGCACATACAATGTTACATAAATAAGCTCTGAAACGCAATGATAGCATATACAAAGATTTAGCTTCGGTCGACCACGTGGTTATACAAAATGTTGTCGTAAAATATTCAAACACAAAAATTACCCTCAAATACATACATAAAAATAAAACTTTTAAAATTTTGTGTAGCAATAACACAGAAGTATCAATGAAATGCCATAAACATAGGCGGATAGCGCCTGATTCAAGTTGTGCGAGTCACATGACCTCTCCGACATCTTTCTTCTCTTTCTCCTCGATTAAGTTAAAAATGCCACAAGGGCGCAAGAAATTAATAAAGCGGAAGCATAAGACTGGGGAAAATGTCTGGTAAAAAGGTACGCAAGCTAAGGTTAACCGGTAAACTAAATTAACTATGGAAACCTAAATTAGTGAACAAAAGTTGTAGTGCGCATGTGACAGTGTCTTACCTCGCCAGCTCTCCTCAACAGACTGTCCAGATACAAGCGTCGCACGGACCTACCGTGGCCGCCTACGGGGTTCAAATAAGCGGAAGTGCTATGCACTCCGAGTAAAATATTTAATGATTTAAAATAAATTGGCACAAATTAAATTAAGTACTGTTTTACATTTCTATAATTTTCTTATGAATTTCAATATTATTTAAGTGTCTCTTTATGACGGTGTTTCTGCCTGAATATTAAGTGTTCTTTATCTCAGCGCCACTTTGAATTTTATAACCAAACAATTTAAAATTAGTACAAACACTCACACATTTTAAGACATATGAAACACTGCAAAGACAATATAACATATTTTACACTGAAAATAACATTTATATGGAAGTTCAAAATTATTGGCCTCTTTGCGCACGTACGGGACACGTGTGTGGTGAGCGCCGTCATGGGCTCTATTGCCGCTGGCTGTTAGCCAGCATCAACCATATGCATGTATAATATACATGTTCTGTAAGTACTGCCTTTTGGCCTTTTTTTAAACATTTTCCTACTTCCTAATTGGCAGGAAAAAAAGCAATGAGAAAAGTGAGCATTTAGTTTAATAAAACAAAATAATCACTGTAATGCTTGTATATTGCTGGGAAAGTTGGCTATAAAAATAGAAACATAATGGTATTTCATAAACACGCCCAAAAATAGGACTCAAACAAACTGGTTCTTTCTAACTGTGATAAGATTGATCAACAACTGAAATAAACAAGAACTTTGTTGTTCAGTACCAGCCAATGTGCGAGCTAACCGGTTCCTGGCTCAGTGCATTGGCTTTTGGAAGAAGTATAACAACAGACTCTCAAAATCAAATACAACACAGATGCTATAGAGAAAATAATGTGCATGTTTACAAGTGTATGTCATTTAATACTGTAAATAATATTACTAGTGCATAGCTACAAACACATTAACACTGATATGAACAAAATAGATCCAAATAGACAGACATATTACCGTTCGCTGACGAGTTACATTAACACTCAAGTGTGTGAAATTATGAGTGACCTAGGTGTATCAAAAATAAATAGTCATTTTTGAACCAAGCATCACAATACATATTGGCATTTTCTGACCTTTTTTTTTTAAAAGAAATAATTAAGTTACCGTAAAACATAATCAGTATAAAATCATGTCTTCATTACTGTCACCTTAAATATTTTTGTTCTTCACAGTTTCATTTGGCTAAACATCTAAAACTTTTGGGAGTTAAAAGTTTTTCCTTACTACAGTCTATCATTGCTCTAAGTATAAATATTTCCTGACAAAATAAAATTCTACACAAATGTAAAACAAAGTACACAGTGAAAAACAGCATATAAAATGTATTTAAGCTTAAATGAATGAATGGGAAAGGTACTGAAATGGTTTCCACTCTCTCTTGGTGATTTCTCTGGTTAGATGTTGTTTCATTATTGGCTAAGAGTAAACCAAAATGTGTCAAACGTAGGCCAATTGTAAAAATAGATTGTCAGTACATTTATATTTGTGGTTTTTAAAATGTTTACTATATTTTGATATCATTATACAGCCAATTAATACTTTAAGACTCCCACCTTTTTCCGCGTTTTGAGGCAGAGAGTCGCTGGAGCAGTAAGTTCGCCATTGCCACTAAGCTCAAGCCTCTGAACTTATGTGTAATGTTCTCATTGCACTGCGTGTATCTATGGGACTCTCAGTGGTGACATAATTATTTTATTGGTGGAAAGTCTGTAAGAAGATTCAATACAGAGCCCTTGACTACTTTTGTATGTATCTGATGCATATATTTTGAGAAATAAGTTTTTAGCCATTTTGGAGTACTAAAACTGGTTTTTCTAATGTGCATGACATCTTGAAAGCTCTCAACAGCCCTCATCTGAAATATGTGTTTTTATTTTCGTAGAACAGCACGTTGGATGTATGTTTAATAGTTTCACAAGAAAATGTGAGTTACTAACACATTGTAATGCATTTCAAGCTCCAGGTATATGGAAGCCCTAATTTAATCTTGTAAATTAAATAAATGTAATTATTTTAGACAGTTTTCCAGCCAACATTAAACTACAAATTTGACAAAGTGATCACAAAGTAATAGCTTTACAACAATCAGATTTGTTAACTGCTGTTGCCCATCTAAGAAAACAGTCCAGTAAATAAAGCTTTCCCTTTGTATTTGCATACGTCAGTATCTGATCTACCTTTAGCAATCAAGTTCCCCCTCCGCCATCAACCCTTTTTCCTTCATTCTTGTGTAATTTTATCCACAGTCTGCTGACAATGTGATATTACATTTATAGAAAAAAAAAAACATATGATAATCTTACTTCAATAAGAACAGTTGTGCTGTGACAGTCTGTCAATATTGGGGAGAAGTGAAGAAGCCACAATAAAGTGAGATGATGCTCCGAGTGAAGAAGCAACTGTGAAGAAATGATGATATTTGGAGAAAACCCATCAGCAGTGCATATCTAGTATCTTGCTTGCAGAAAAAGGATCTGGAATCAAAAATTTCATGTCTCAGAGCAGCTAACCAGACTAAGATGCCAGACCACAAAGATTCCTGGGGCCACGGTGGAATGGTGTTAGACTACTCACCTCCCACCTGGGTAAACCAAGTTCAATTCCCGGATTTTCACAAGTGGGAATCGTGCCAGATGATGCTCCTGGTCAGTGGGTTTTCTCGGGGATCTCCCATTTCCCACGCCCTCAATGTCAAGAGCTGCCCAGATCTCTCCACAGAATCTCCTTGGTTCACATTTATATGGATTATTATATCTGCTAATACGAACACACACTTACTAACATAACTTTTGACGTAACTTAATTAAATATGTAAGGGTGCGTAGTCTCCATAACTGCTGCTTGATTGCAGACTGCATGACAGCACATATGAACAGCAAGTTTCCCAAAGCCCACTAAACATTTTGTAACATGCCACTATAAATCACCCTGCCATATTTAGGAACCCAGTATAGTGTATAGATTAAAAGACTTATTTTTATTGCTTTCCATTTTTTTAATTTTTCGCATCCTATCATTATTATCACTTAACTTGAAAGGTGTTCAGTTCTCCAAGAGTATTTTACTTTTAAGCTATTTCCTGTACTGCATATAATAGGTTTGATCTATTAATACAATTATTGAGAGTGGTTTGAATTTTCACTTGTAGCCAGTAGTACAATTCTGACATTCATTTTAGTTTCTTCACATTCACATATCCTCAACAGATTTTTCAAAATTGTATCTCTTTATGGTTTTATGTTGCAGACAAACTGTGCTCAAGTTAGAAACTATATTTTTTTCATTAAAAGTATGTGCCATTTAATTTTTGAAACTATATAATATACTTTTCAAAAATTTCCTTGAAATACTTTAAACTGGATTCTGTAGGTCCTGCATCTGAACCATTACAGTTATGTGACATGGAATATATATGTCAAAAAGAAAATAAGTATATGAAAGATACACTTTCATATAAAATACAAATGTACAGTTAAAAAGATAAATAAAAAAATATTATAATGTTAAAATTTTCTTTACAGAACTAAATTTATTCATAAATAGTCTTAAATCTTTTTGATACTATGTTTTAAAGTTTTAACATCACCCTTACTGTTTTTCATTGCATAATGGTCGCCATCATGTAAGTCACACCATACTTGTTAAGGGCTTAAAAGTGAAAAAAAATTTACCTAAAGACAAAAGTTGCTGTCATTTAGCCACTGCAGGTAAGTGAGGACATGTAGAAAGCATTCTACTAATACTACGGTAGATAGGAAGGCATCCTCCCCTTCACAAAGCAGGGGGGGGGGGGGGTGGAGTTGAAGCAGTACAGTCTGAAATAAGTTGCAGTAGAAGGTTGCCGAGGACAACCAAAGTGTTTTTTTCCCTCCTCACAAGGGTGCAATTTGGCCCTGTGTGGAGGCAATTCACCTCCTACTGCACGACAGAGAGAGGGATGAAACAAGGATGCCATGCTAGCTGCTAGGCAATAACTTCCCTTCTTGCCAGGCATGAACGGGGAGGAACAGAGAATGCTGTGTGCTATTTTTTAGGCAACCATTTCCCCCACCTTCTAATCCTATTAGGCGATTAAAGGGAGGAAGCAACATAACACCGATCAACATCAGCGCATACCCAAAGGTAAGAATAAAAGGCTTTCTCCCCTCTTGCAAGGAATATATGAGGGTAGGAAGCAAGCAAGGTCGTGCTGTACCGAGCAACAACCAAACAAGGACAGGAGAGCACAATAGAAACTCTGTTTGTTGATAGGCATTACTCTCCCCATTTGCATAAATAAACAATTTAAGGGACATCTGTAGCATTTACAGTTAATGCATGTCAAATACAGACCAGGGACATAAAACGTTATTTACACTGATAACAGGTGTTGTTAATGTTTTACTGTCAAGTATTCAACTTGTGATTTACATTATAACCGCACCTCAAATTTCCAAGGAAATGTTAAATTTAAAATGTGACCATTATGTAAAAAAATACAGTATACAGAGTGTCCGAAAAGTGTTTCCCCGATTACAAACTTTATTTATATCAATGTATGTAAGATAGAGACGTGAAACTGGTGCCAAAATGTTAGCATACTAACAAAAGTTTTTTGTAGCAGGTTTTGTAACATGGCTGTAGTGTAGCAGTTGCAGCATCCAGGAAACAGGACATGTTTACAAATCAGGAAAAAAACTCTTGTGTGTTCTCGGGTACCATGAGACCCGGTCACTAATAACAGTGTAGATGAACTTTCACACAATGTAGACAATGCATGGAAAGATGCCACCCACTGTCAAGAGCAATAAGGCATGGTATAACAGGTTCAAGAACACAGGATCTGTTAGTGACTTACAGGGGACTGGCCGACCATCAACCTCAGCTGAATAGGTGGTAGCAGTGATGAGACAGTTTTTTGTGCGAAGTCCAATTTATTGTTTCATGCATACAACAACCATAGTGTTCAGGCGTTGTTGCCTAATGACGCCATGTGTGGGTGTGGGTTTCCAGTCGAAATGTTATCATGTATTGAGGGCAATATATCTATCTCAAACATGTTGATTTTTCTGACGAGGCGATCTCTTTCATCAGTGGTGTAGTGAATCGGCATAACGTGCATATTTGGGGTTCAGAACCCCTACGTGAGGTGTCAGGGTGTACCAGAGGCAGCCTAAAGGTGAGTGTTTGATGCGTGCGTTTACATGACAAAATTATTGGCCATTCTTTTTCGCTGAGGGCACCATAACATCTCCATTGTATCTGGACACGTTGCAATTGTTTGCTGTTTCTCAGTTGTTTGAGCATCGCCCAGGTGTCATTTTTCAACAAGACGGTGCACTGCCTCATTGGGATTTGGACACACTGAACTTTTTTTTCTTATTTGTGAACATGTCTGGTTTTCTGGATACTGCAACCTACACTACAGCCATGTTACTGAAACTTCCAACAAAAACTTGGTTAGTTGTCCAATATTTTTCCACCAGTTTCACATCTCTATCTTATATATAGCAAGTTTCTAATCAGGGAAATACTTTTTGGACATTCATTATAATAGTCCCCTTTTAATTGGTGATTTTTTTGCAAACTTAAATACCATATTCCAATATGAGTGACGTAGGAATAATGTGGAAAATAACGATTGATACATCTCTGTGCAGGACCCCGGGCAGCGAGTGCTACCTGATCAGCAGCACGTTACCAGTGGGCTACAAAACGGAATGCAAACAGAAGCACATCTACCGAAGATTAGTGTCAGTGTCGAACCAGTCACTTAGCACAGACGAGTATCTTTTCCCTTCGTGCTGCGTGTGCAGTGTCAAAAAAGAATAAAAGAAGTGAATCACACGTACTTCATGCACTTATCAGTACAACCCCATTTCCTATTATTTCTTTCAGACTGACACAATTGTGATTTATGACTCAACATTTTTGTACGTTTATAATGCACTATCCACTGTCAAACTTCCATACCTTCATATTTCTAAAAAATTATGACACCAGAAAAAATATATTTCACACAGCATTAAAAGTAACTTATTGTTTAGTAGTTGTAGTTATATTGTAATGTAAAAAGAATATGTGAATATTATTAATTAAAAATAAATTTTAAAAATGTGTTGTAACTGCCTGAATGTAGAAGAAAATACCATATCTTTATACAAATTTTGTAAAATGTCTTTAAATATGTATATGGAATTTACTTCATAAGATGCCAAGTTGCCAGTAAGATATTGTGTACGTACATGTAGCCTTATAGCTTAACATTACTACAGTACTCTTTTGCAATATTTCAAAAGCTATGTAAGCTGCTGTTATGAAATTCGCCATGTTAAACAATTTCGGTAACCATCCTATATATCTTGAGATCCAGGTGTGTTACAACATAAGAAATCATCTTGGTGCAAAATGGCTGTGAGAACCACTTTATCCCATGAAAAATGGGTACCAGAACATTCCACTGAGGTTCACGTGAATGCACCTTTATGATAATTCTGTTCTTGTGCTTAAGCTGCAGGTTGAAAAAAACTATTTATGTATAATTTCAGCCTAACTTTGGGGTAGTATATCTATAGTAACATACATTTATTGTTAAATTAATTTTAATTGTACTTTTTTTTGTACAAAAACCCTAAATTTAAAGTTTATGTAATCAACTCCCAATTCTCTGCGGGTGACTATCTGCTCTGTAGCTGAGCTGCAACTCGTTTGGAACAAAAAAAATATATTTTTTAAGTTGCATAAATGTTAGCAGAACAAAGTTTGCATCTTCATATATCCGTGTTAGCCTAAGGAATAGAAAACCTCGTTTTCTGGGGAAAGCTGGCAAGATCACAAAACTAGCAGTAGCTAGCCAGCTGCCATGCACCTCAATCTTGAATGTCAGCTTCATATCGGTAGTCCAGTAATGACATGTTAGAGAACATGTAGGCACATTTACAGCTAGACAATGTCTGCAAAACGGAAGCGTATATTTCTGACACTCTAAGAGGAGCTTGAAATAGTAAATTATCTGGAAGGAGAAAGCATTCAAACAACTCTCAATGTTGCATGAAAGAAAGCACAGTTTGCAACATAAAAATCAACCTTGACTATGACAGTGGTGTTTATCCAACAAGTGGATAGTCCAACGGAAAAAAATGTAACTGTTGTCGCGTGACTGGTAACAGTGAGTGAAACAGACAGGGAAATACATGACAAGACACTGCTGCGCGCCCTCTCCCCATAACCCCTGTTCAATTTTGATATATAGTTGTGTTCATGCTGCCCAAACAAACTGATGGAAAGTTAAGAGATGCGCAAACAGAAGCTTCATAGAAAGCATCAATCCACAGTATGAGTAGGGTTACGAACTTTTTCCAGATTTGCAATGAGGAATACTTACGATAGCTCGAAACACAGCATCTTACCCTGATGAAATGATGGTGTGGTGTACCACAAATTATTGCACTCATTAACTTTCAGATGAATAGATTTATTTACACAAAAATCAAAATGAACAATTTTCCATACATTCACAAAACCAGATCATAACACACATCTAATACCATTAGAAACCAATGCTCCATCAGAAACTTTCATTACCATAATGAAAATTTAAGGCGTGCCAAACAATTGGAGAATGTCCCATTCAAACAAAAAAAAAAAAAAATATATATATATATATATATATATATATATATATATATATATATATATATATATATATATATATATATATATATATATATATATATATATATATGAGCAATATTATACAGTTCCCACATACAATATATTCTAACACAGCAATCTTAGAGCTGATAAAAAAAAATACTCAAAAAATAAATATGTAATTAGGGGAGTTAATACATCAGTAGAATCTCATACCGTGAAATATCACAAGGCTCGGCTGGCCATTACTTCATTCAGCTTCAAATAACACAAAAATATTAGCGTCAATAAGAAGCCGAATAAGTATACAAATTAAAATCATGTGTCCTTAACATAACACAGAGTAACATTCTACATAACTCTTCAGACGGTGATAACGCAACACCTTGGCAAAAATAAGGAGCCTGGATCATAAAACCGTAGACACAATCAACATTATTTTTAATAATTTCAAAAGTATTACACAAAATGCTCCGCCTCGTAAGGTTTAGAATGCGAGCGCACATAGATCTGATTATGTGAAAACCAATGATACAAGTCTCCTTATATTTTAAAAGGATAGAGAATAATTACAACATTATGACAGTATATATTCAACATTCATTGCCAATAGTAAAATTATCTCAATACTGCTGAAATTAGGCAGGCAGCCTGCTATACTTGCTGCTTTAAAACTTTACATAGAGCGCCAACATTGAACCAAATGACAGTTCCTTGACTCCTTGACTAGATAGGTTTATTCTCTTTAAAAACATAAAAATTAATCAGTTTCTATGATTCTTAGAAAATAGGATAAAACTATTTATGCTTTGAGGAAGCGCAGCCTTGTAAGGCCCATCACAGTCTTCCTCATTAATTTAAAATCTTGAATTCTAAAAACATTTAAAATCAAATCTTATTGAATCCATCAAGGCCACCGGCCATAAAAACTCTGGACAAATCACTTTAAATTACCAAACACCTGAGTCGTGAAAGAACCAATCTCACAAAACTTGGGGTGGCCAAATGGCACCACAGCTGACTAGCATATACCGCGCAACACACAACACTTCAGCTTAACTAATCTGAACCACAAATTTAGAACGTGCATAAAAAATGAATTCGGTAATGCTGCATGTATGTTACTCCTGGTACATATACAATTAAGAACTCCAATTAAGAAAAGCTTCTAAAAACTCTGCTGCCCAAAACACTTCTTTACGTTGGTTACCCATGACACCATTTTCTGTAGCCATCTCGACAAGCTAGTAAGGTGCAATATTGACCATCGCCTTCATTGATGGTAATCGCGAATGATGTCATGCTCAGAAAATAAATTTAATGTTGTGCAGCCTGCTGAATGTAGTGCTGATTGAAGAATTTCCGGGAGAACAGGGCAAGGAGCTGGAGTGCAGTGACTTAATATAAACTGTAATTCAAATAAAAAGAAAAAAAACATGAGGTAGTAAGGGAGGGGAACAGGGTGGGGGGAATGGGAGGAAACAGGGAAGGGATGCAGACTTCCATAGAGGTCGGTAACTGAGCGCTGTAGTCCAGGTGTTCAATACGAGAACTAGCGGTGATGGTGGAGTGCCATTATTATAAAAAAGAATAGTTTTAAATACCATCTGTAATGTGCAAAAACCAATATTATACATAAACATTTTCTCTGACCATATACAAGGACGAAGTAATGGTTGCCACAGTTGTTATAATTCCATGTGATTGCATTTCAGATACGATCTGCTTTAAAACAGATGTCACTAACACATTGGAAGGAAAAATACTGCACACATCTCGGAAAGCACTACTTCCACGAACGCACTTACAGATGAACACCACCTGTCAGCGTCAGTTGTAAATATCTGTGGCCATTTGGTTAGAGCATGAGAGCAAAATATACCTACAATTGTTAATGTGGTAAATTACTGACACTGTATTTATTAATGTTCAGTTTATGTTCAAAGAAGTCTGAGATACGGGATATATGATGTTCCATCGTATGTCCATATGGGATAATTATTTCAGCCCTAGAATATGGGAAATGTTATGCAATATGGAACAGTTGGCAACCCTAGGTATGAGAATCTGTAGTAGGAATATTGTATTATGCATGAATCAATATTAATGTTGTTAAAAGAAAATGGAATACTGCATACATGAGGAAATTAATATGCTCACACATTTGGTATTAATTCAGAATATTTGCAAAACAGTAAATATTAGGTGCAGGGGAGAGAAATATTTAAATCCTGTTTCACTTCTCTTGTCTTTGTTTTAGTCACATCTCAAAACATGTGTCCTTCACACATATCGCTTGAGGTTGAGGTGGTTGTGTTGAAAGGATGAGATGGCTGCTGCAATAGGGAACGGGAGAGTTAAGGGAGGTGGGCGGAGAGCGGGAATAAGTAGCACTGCTACTGCTCAAAAACTGGCAGTGACATAAACAATTGTAGGATGAAAAGGAAGAAGGTGCAGATTGAACGGGATGGAACGTCTGTTGAAAACAATGATGGCTCTAGGGCAGGGCTACCACCAGCCCTGAAGTTGAAATCCTGTATATAAAAATCCTGTAAAATTTTTATAATTAAAAAAAATTTCAAAATACAGAAAAATAAAAGACGTTTGCGTATTTAATGAAGTTGTTTTGACAATTCTTTTCTCCACCCACACTTTACTTTTGTTACTACGACAGTATTGGCTATAATTTTTGTTTCCTCACCATTGTGATATCTATGCCAAACGCAAAACATAGTCACCAAATTTGGAGTTGCATGCGTAAAAACGACAATTCGCGACAAAGGTTTTTTCAATAATGGCCTTGGCCTTTGCATTTGATCATACAGCCAGGAACAGAAATATATGCAGATAACTGTATTACCCATGCCAGTGAATAATGAAGCAAAATATTTTGGACATACACTATTGAAGCAATGGTGTATGTCCAAAACATTTCATTTAATTGTTCACCTCCATTGTAAGAATATTTTTAGCAAATAAATAATGCATCAGTGAAACTGATACACAGTGCTGTGGGCGCTAGTGTCACATGTATGCAGCAGCCACTTCAAGCAAAATGGAATTTAAAAAAAACTTTGTTTGGATTATTCTGCAGTGTTAGAAATTCGTAACAGCTGATAAAAATGTGTTAAAATGGCAGGCCTGCTCTAGGCTTGACTTGTTTTTTTTGCATGGGAGGGGAGAAGAGAGAAACTACTTGGAGGTCAGGAATATTGGTTCCGCTGGAAAAGTGTTCAATTTTAAAACTTAATAAAGGGTTGAAGAATTTAACTAGATTTAAACATTTCTTGCCCATCACTTTTATTTTCTTCTTTACATCATTCTCATCCAATGGCCTCTTAAACTTAAATTGTGTGGACTGTAACATTTCCTCTTTATTGTCGCCTTTCTTTAAAATAGAATTTTTTAAAAATTCATTTTCTCATGCAAGTCTTAAGTTGTCTCTGGCTGTGAGGGCCTCTGTGGGATTACAAACCTCCCAACCCTTACCTGTCCGCCTCTGAAATAAAGGCAGTATTTGTGCGGCAAGATGCTACCAGTTCTCACAGATGCATTCGCAGAAACTTAATGTTGGTATTTGGCTAAATATGCAGATCATCTATGACTACGGGTTTTTTTTGGCATTTATCCCCCTTAATCACCACAGATAAATGGGAGTTGAACATATAATGATAATGCACATAACTGTAAGTTATTTATTGAAAAATAGCCTCTTTTACTAAAAATGTGTTTCTGCACTGTAAGTTATCTATTTCCATATAATTTCAACTGAATATATATACATATATTAGGTCTACAATTTTACATCACAAAGAAAATTCAAATAAAATTACTAAATAATTCATTGAATATGAATTTCTATATATTTTGTTCATATTGTATAGTTTTTGTAAAATATTTCCTGCAAAGCTGTAAAATAAAGAAAAATAAATTGTTTTAATTAAATAATTTTTATATTTTATCATTAAAGATTGCAAATGTGAAAGGTAACAAGAAACATAACAGGACATTATAGGCTATTCATGGTAAAGTGAGCACTTTTGAAAGCCCTCTGATTTGGAATAATAGTCAACTGTTTTAGTTTAGCCTTCGTCGTTAACTTGAGAGTGTGGTCGAACATACACACTGTGTTTATTACTTACATTGTAATGTTTATTTAAAAAGGTTGTTAAAGGATTTTAAAAAATGGTTGAAAGGAAAAAGTAACTACGGCTTCAAAAGTGCTCACTTTACCGTGAACAGCCTATAGTTGAAAATACTAATTTTGTTTTTATTCATCTGCAAGAACTTCACAGACTGGTTGATCAAATGTAGTTAAGAAAGCCCAAGTCCCACTCCCAGCTGGTAGCTTGGTTTTACTTTAGATTCTTGAAACCAAGTAAATTGTTAATAAAGAAGTATTAATACATTTACTTAGTATACTAAGGACATTTTAAAAAGAAATTAAGATAGCCAATCCACTAAGTAACCACATTTATGCATACATTCCACTAGAACTTAGTACGTGCTGGTAAGCATATGGTTTGAATGTAATGCACAGCACCCCACCGCTCAAGTAATTCCTTCCGAAATGAGCTTATAGATGTGCCACTGTACACAGAAAACATCTGTTGCAGTTTAATCCATTTGTAAATCGCATGGCAACCAGTAAAATCCAATAAAATTGTATACAAAAATTTTGTTTAAGTTAAAAAAAGTTGTTTTGTGGTTAGTTCTGGCAGTCTGGCTAAGAACAGTCACCTGAGCAGAGAATTCCTAAGTTACTGTAAACTGATTTCAAATTCAGGAAAAGAAGTAAATTCTGCCGGGACCCCAGCAAAAACAAGGTAGGTAGATATGTAGGTAGGGCTTAATGTGTTGTCGACTGACAGCAAGGTCATCAGAGACGGAGAAAGCTGCCCAAAGTTGCAGGAACAAGGAAGGAGTCAGCTATCACCTGATGTAAGGAACCATCCCAGTATTCGCCTGGAGTGATCTCGGGAAACCATATGAGAAACAAGTAGAGCACTTTAACATTTTAATTAGAATTCCTCACTTTCGCTGAGCCTAAGGCTGCATTATGAAGCATGCATGTAAGATTTTTAAGCACGATTAAAGAAACCGTAGCAAGTACTAGCCGCAGGCCTCTGTGTGGCACGGTTGGTCAGCTGTCAGTAGGGTTGTAAGAAAGTAACCTTTTTTTATAAAAAAAAATTGAAATGTGTTGTGAACACAAAAATGAAACTAAAATGAAAAATAATATAAAAAGAGCTGTGTCATAGTGAAATTTTATCTAAGGCCATGACTTAATTGGCCTAGAGAGCGCTCTCTCATGCTCTCACGACCACGTCATTGTGACGTCAAGAGAGGCTGCTGTCACGTAGTCTCAATTCCTCAGAGAGAGCAAGAATTGTATACTCACTGGTGGTCTCTTGCACTCTCTGACAACGTACCACATTTGATAACATTATTTCAATATTTGAATATGGGCCAAAACAATGTCACATTTTACCTGTACCTGAATAATTTCAAGTGTTTCAGTTGATTAAATAATTTGCGTTAATACATACCAACAAAAATATGAATACAGATTTCTGGCAAAGTCTCTCTTTTTTTTTTACCTTGCTGCAACATGACGTTAATATATAAAACAAAAATAATAATACGTATTTTATGCACTAACAATTATTCTGGTAGTGCTATAAGTATTTCTGAATTTTTTTTTAAACATGTATTATTTTCAATAGAATAGCTATGACTGTGATTTTGGCTTAACATGATTTTGTGCGTTTTGGCATCAGCTGTCTGCATGTCGTAGGAGAGAAATGAGAGTGTGTTTGTCTTAATTTCAAAGAGTGAAAGCATAAGAGAGCACAAAGCAGTGCCCTCGCCAGATTGTGTGGACAAGTGCTCGCTTGAAAGAATATTCTTTAAAATGTGACCCACCATCTGTTCTCAAAAATTTAAATTAAACTTATGTAATAACATTAATGTTTAAATGACAGTACCACAAGAATGATTCCTTCATGCAAGTAAAATGAATGAACTACAAAATGAAGAAATGAAGATTGTGATTCATTTCTTGAAGAACTGAACAAAAAAACAAGCGTGTTCTTTGAACAATTCTTGCAAAGGGGTTAACATATTACACAAAACATTATTTTAGACGTATTCCATCACAATGGAGTATTTCTAAACTAATGTTTCATTTGAAAAAACAAGTTGTTATAGATATAACTTAATAGCTGCTGTGTGATAAGCTTAGTCCATAATTAACTTGAGTATAATTTATTGAACGACATCACAACCCCTGGCATTGGGGGCACCATCAGATGCAGTGTCTGTAGCACAATTCCCTACAATGTGGCACCGCAAGTCAAATGGATCAGTTGCTTGAACTGTCAGCTGCATGCCCTGCATGAGGGAGGAAGAGAGCAAGGAAAGCATGTGTTCTCATGGCACAGACAATATTCAAGGTATAGGCTGTTCATGGTAAAATGAGCACTTTTGAAAGCCCTGCTTAAGATCTACTTGTATGCACCTTGTGTATTCTTCCGCCTTATGTAAAATTAATATTGCCATGGGCCTCAACACTTTATTCATGCCTCGATCAAGTGAAACTGTGAAATTATTCGAAAAGTAAATATTTTACAAATTTGCTCATTTATGCTCTTCAATGCATAACAAAAAAATAAAGCGAAAGAAATAATTAAAATATCACAAATGGTTACCTAACTTTTTTATTTGACGTTAAGATATGGAACTACTTTCCCTCTATCATTATCAACTTTACTGGGCATATGTCACACTGTGCGCTCGTTACAATATATGCAAGTAGCAGCAGTGATTTTTTTTCTAAGGTTGATTTGTAGAGTGCTTACTTTATCGTGAACAGCTTTACTATACTGTATCTTTTGGCATGTATATTCATCTATACCACAGGTGACATCGCTTTCCATTCTTGCCTTGCCATAACCACGACCCATTCCCAAGAAGAGATGTTAAGCAGTACACGCCACAGAGCCCCTGAAGTCTAGGGTTAGCTATGGGCCTGCTGCTACCGCATGCTGGTCTGTAACCTGCTTCACATCTCGGTACGTGCGTCTACTCCGCCAGCTACCACGGAGGGGAAATACCACCCAGTTTCAGCCGCCTTCTGCCATTTCTCACCACCCCTCTTTCTGCAACCTCTCTGCCATCCCGTGCCGCACTGGTCCTGTGCTCCCAGCATAAATAGGACCAGCAGACCATAAATCGGGGCTGACTCACGCAGTTCTGCTGCAGGGCATTGCTCTGCCCAGATGCAGATTGACATAATCTACCACTAGCTGACTCATGCAGCTCTGTTGTAGGGCGTCACTCTGCCCAGATGCGGACCAACTTCATCTACAGTTTACGACTAGCACTGCAGCAGTGTAGAATATCACGCTCCCCGACAGCTCACTGAAGCCTCCCATGATTCTCTGTTACCTAGCTAGCCAGCTATCATAGCTCACAAGTCTTGAGTACCATCTACTGGAGTTACCCTCGCCCTCCACATCCTCACATCTCAAGAGACTAGGTGTCACTGGTTGACAACCTAGGATCGGCCCTTCAGGCCCTAGTCAAGATACAGTCTGGTTGTGCACATTTACTGTTTCTGTAACAATCAGACATAAACTGAATTGCCTGATTTATCACTTGAAGCTACTATTTTTCTCAACCTGCCAACTACAGTTTCCTGCTTTTTTCCAAGAGAACGTCAAAAACTCTTGCACAAGCAGGCACATGCCACTGCCCACTATTCCTTCCTTGCCTATAGGGAGGGCCATCTCTGTGGAGTGGTGGTCCACTCGACTGTTGCATCCTTCTGTAAGTGCTTGGGTCTGCCAGTTACTTCCCGCCCAGCCAACACACCTGCAGGGAAGCCGAAAGTGGCCCAGTTAGGGAGCTCCGTCTCTTCCTGATCCTTCTATCTATGGCGACTTCCCACCTTCCTGAGTAACATGAGATCAGTAGTCCCTATCCTACTATTGACACCTTCAGTCAAATGTTTAGCTCTCCGGTGACTTCCCGCCCACCAACACAGTGCTTAAGGCCAGTAATAAGGCCTACCAACCACACCCACCTACCTACGCCTTCCTCCTCTCAGGCCGTGCCCACCCTTACGGAACACCCATTGTCTTCCTCTCTACGCTATCTTCCCCTCATGCCTCGCCGCAGGGCTGGGTGGGATAAAGCTGCCATACAGGGACTAGCCCTGATTGGAGGCCTGGTAGGGAACAGACAATAGTACCAATAGTGTGTATTTCTGAAAGAGAGAGGAAGCAGCTCGGAAGAGGGGTACATTGACCAGCGGAAGCAGAAATCTACACTACGAGCCTTCTTTGGCACGTCCCCCAATGCCATCTCGCCCCTCCCTCCTAGACCACCTAAGAAACCAGTAACTAGCTTACAACCAACCCTCAGCTGCAGACAAAGTGGTTTGGTGCTTAAGAGCTCCCAGCAAGCTACACACCTTCCTGAGTCCAAACCCGACCAACTCCAACTAGCACTCCTCCCCGTGCCCAGCGGGCCATTACAGAACTGCCAAAGGCACCCATTTCTGCTCCCAGAAACAACCCGGTAAAGTGGACGATGCCTGCTTCCCAGCATTCTGGGTGAGAAAGGCTTCGACGCCATCCAAAGCCCAAAGAACCCATTAGGAGGGGCGTCAACTTGTATCACTCCACCACACCCCACAGGAAGATATAAAAGGAAAAGGGCAGGCAAGCTGGATATCACTTGGTCAGTTCTTTTGCATTGGTGTCTTTTCGCAGATCAGTAAGAACACTTGATGAGTCATTGTTCAGATAACAGTCTGTATCACTCATTATGAGTCTTAGAGTGTTCCATCAGTCTTGACTTGGTGAGCCAGTGGCAGTCACAGGATTCATGCTTGTGGAGCCTTGCAAAGTTTCACCTTGCTCAAGTAGACATATGTAACAGTTGCTGAGCAGGATGGCCAGAGGCAATTCCTTTAATAAAGGTCTGTTGGTGAAGGCTGTTCACAATAAAGTGAGCGCTTTTGAAATCAACTTTAGAAAAAAGTCACTACCCCTGCCCCCATGTACTTTAATGGTTGCACTGAGTGACACGCATCCGGTAAATTTGGTAACGAAGGATGGAAAGTAATTCCATATCTCAACATTGAATTAAAAGTGTTAGGTAACCATTTCAGATAGTTAAAATTCTTTCTCTTTCTGTTTTTTTTTTATTTTTATGCATAGAAGTGCAAAAATTAACAGATATGTAAAATATTTACTTTTCTAATAATTTCACAGCTTCACGTGACAGATGCATGAATAAAGCAATCAGGCCCATGTCAATGTTAATTTTACATAAGACGGAACATTACTCAACATGCATACAAGTAGATCTTAATCGGGGCTTTCAAAAGTGCTAATTTTACAGTGAACAGTCTATTACCTCATATTCATCATTCTTATAATAGACAGAAGTCCCGTGACCATGAAGGGTGCTGGCATGTGTGGATTATCTACAGAGAAAATACATGGTAGAGCACATTAAATTTTGGGCCAACAATAGTGTTGTATAACACCACATCACTATGTTACACTCTGCAAAGGACCTTGGTAGTGGATTGTAGGAGAGCGCCAGCAGGAAGCAGTGCATTCCACCGCATAATTAATGTGGATCCCACAGAGAGATCTTTAAATTCTGATTGGTAAGATTCTCAGGGGGGCTCAAACACCACTGCCTGCTCAGGTAGCCTAGACCCTAGTCAACAAGATGTAGAGTTTGGTTGACCCTTTGGGATGTCGGAAGACAGGTATAGTGATAGCAAGCCCGCCACAAAACAAAAATAGATTCCTTTTGTTGTGAGGTGATGGTGAACTGGTTTATGCATGAGATAAGGGGTAAAATTTGGGGGGGGGGGGTAAGGGGGGGAGCTCTTTCACTGTGATAGACTAGGCAAAATTTGGGAAATGTAAATCTAATAGGGGTTGCATTGTCCAGGGGCAGTGGGTTTTCTGCGGTATTGAGAGAAATACTAATCGTATTTTTCTTGTTCCTGTTGAAAATCGTATTAGTAGGATGCATTTGACCATGATCAAGGAATTCATAGAGCCTGGAACGGCAATTATAAGCGATTGTTGATGCGTGTATAATTAATTGTCTTTCAGAGCACGACTATGAGCACCTTCTGGTGAATCATAGTATGAATTTGTTGATCGTAATACAGGAGCGGGCACCCAAAGAATAGAGCATGTGTGGCGGGATGTGAGGCATGATCTTCCGCGGTATGGCAGGAGAGCGCCGCATTTCGTCGGGTACCCATCGAAGTTCATGTTTCACCAGTGGTACTCTGACCAATGTGAGCGCATTCATCACTTCTTGCTCGTTGCGGGAGAATTGTATGCATCGCCTACTTAGGTGAGTAAATGCATGCACATTGGTAGTGTGTTATCGTGTGTGATATTGGTAGGTTGTATGTATTTTGTATTATTTTGCTGCCAGTGATATGAAATGTGGAGGATGTAATACAGTTAAACCTCAGGTAGATATAGGTTGTAGTTGTGTTGCAGTATTAATGCTGTTGAAGCATAGCCCTCGCAAGGAAAGATAGTGCACAAGCATAGACAAACATAATGCACCGAGCCAGAATCCCAGCGCCAGCAGGGGAGTAAATCACCAAAACAGTGATTCAAGGCGTGCCGGCAATTTTTTTTTAATGGTGACGCAAAGCATCGCGTATCAGCTAAGCTTTGAGTTTCCCCACAAATGATTTTCAAGCACAGCCTCCTCACAGGGAAAAATACTGTACAAGCGTAACCAAACATTATGCACCGAGCCAGAGTCCCAGCGCCAGTAGGGGAGTAAATCCCCAAAACAGTGATTCAAGGTGTGTCTGCAATTTTATGTTAATGGTGACGCGAAGCACCACACATCAGCGAAGCTTGGAGTTTCTCCACAAATGATTTTCATGCGTCGCACATATACACTGGAAAATGATGTGTGTGTGTTTTGCAATTGAACATATTTTCATGCTATTTGTAATATTATTGTAATAGTGTTTCATGAAAACTTGTTTAGTTGTAAAAAGGTCGAACTGAACATTACTTAAATTGACAATGTTACCAATACGTAAAAAGGTCGAACTGAACATTAATTAAATTGACAGTGTTACCAATATAATTTAGAAATACGATAGTGGGGTGGGCTATGAACTGGAGGGAAATTTCTGAGTAAAATTGTATGATGAAAACGTACATATTTTTTATTAGTTTTACCCCACAATTTCCCTGATCTTCAAGGCTGTCCCCAATATTGTATTTATAGCTTGTATTGATAATATTGTCAATTTAGATAATGTTTGGTTAGGCCTTTTTGCAATTTAACGTATTTTCATGAACAAATATTACATATGTTTTATTTTTCACTCGTTTTACACCACAATTTCCCTGATCTTCATAGCCCTCCTCACTATCGTTTTTGGGGTTTCTATTAGTCAAATGTTGATGCCCCTAGTAAATTCGTGTTCTGTGTAATTAGTAGAGTGGAATTAAAATATTTTCTGAGAATTTTTTTTTTTTTTTCAGAAAAGCCCCATTCTTAAGAATTACTAAATATCTACAAAAAAATCATGGTAGGCACATGCCTACCAACCAATTATGCAAATATTAAATTATATTAAATACAAAAAAGTTAAACAACTTATGAGGTAAGTGCGATGTATAACTATGTATAAACACTTGTGGTAAATCAGCAGTGCATGTGGCAGTGCATGCTTAAACACTTGAAGATCACAGTTTCACAAGTTAAATGGTTCAAGTTCCTAACCTGTTAGGTTATTCCTTCAGCACAAACTGATATCAGATAGCATTGAGTTTGGGCAATACTGATTTTGCTCTAGGGTATAGAATCTCAACACAACATTTCTTAACTGAATTGCTTTGGCTTCGTTCTTTATTATGTGTAGAGAAGGTAGAGGAAGAAGATTTCCATTAATTGGAATGACATTGCCCCCACTTATATAAACGCTATGTATCACAGATCATGCTGCTTAGGATTTCATTGCCGTCTCCAGCTTCACCTCTAAGTCTTAAGTGAAAATGGAGTACCTACCATATTTCATACCCCAAAAGGGCTGCTCCACTACTATTCTGGCCTTTCTTAGGGCATGGTTGAATGCTCTCTGCTATGCTGTGACATCAGGGTCGTTAAAAGGAGTTATAATCGTAATAGGCTCTCTCCGGCAGGGATACCCACTATCACCAATAATAAAGTACTCTTCTAGTGGGTACAGGCCCTGTCGAAAAATGGCACTGGTGCGAAAGACCCTGGTATCATGAACTAAGCTTGGATAGCCAGCAAATATGTCCACAAATTTTCCAGTTGATATATAGATCATGTAGGTCTGGTGGATACAGAACCCAAATATTGTCAGAAAATATTGCTCCCAACCAAACTGGGAAATCCTTCACCAACAGCTGGCAAACCGGCAAGTGCAAGAAACCGCACAATTTCCCTCGTCAGGTTGATGATTTTCTGAAGAATTTTTTCAATCACCCGAAAAACTGTTGTTTCTTGGAGCGGTAAACGCTACCGACACTACATGGTATGGCGTGCCACAGCCAGCCAAAACAAAGAAACCATTACCTGAAATCAGAACAATACAATCAAATAGTTCGTTGGAGGTTTTATCCAACATTTGTGCAAAAAAAAAAAAATTGTGTACCTCGAATTCAAGGCTCCATCCCCACATATTTTGTGGGCCACATCTCGAAACGAGTGACTGACTCGTACATATTCCTTTGAAGTATCACCAACATGAACTTCAGCAATCACAGGGTTCACTGCTGCATGAAACAAATATTCAACACAATACATATATGGATGGTTATATTAATATAGTCATTAATATGTTTATCTGTTTAGATGTAATGTGATATAAACGTGACAAATAATACAATCAATAGTCTGCATCCTTTAGGCCAGTAGGTATAGCAAATATTCCACAAAACTATTACTGTATAAATTCATATTTTTTATTATAAACACCTCTCATCTAATGGCGATCATTTGTGCGATCCTCCGGATTCAACGACGACGTAATTGCATTCTCTCTTCATATATTACTATCATACCCATCATCATCCCTACTAATCGCTCCATTGTTTGTTGAAAAGAAATTGTTCTATTTCCAAAGTAAATATTATTTTCATATTTTGTTTATTTGGAATAACAATCGATTGCAGACCGCATCGATTGATTTGAAGACTGCGAGCAGTATACGCTGTTGAAGTCGTCTGCAACTAACATCTTTGGATTGCAAAAGATATTCCAGTTAGGGATGTTGCAATACCATAAAAGTATCGATGTTGGTATCGAAAGCGTAGTCGAAAGAATGGAATCGATTCTTATTTCGATACCAGTATCGCAAGAAAAGTATCAATATTGGTATCATATCAGTACCTGTACAATATAATTTTTTGAAAATTTATTCTGCCAGTCATATTATTCATAAAATATTTCTATATTTATACATACTTATTTCTATTTTTAATGATCCAAAACCCAGATTGTTCTCTTATTTCGAGGTCATGACGTTCAGAAAGTAAGCATCACGAAATGTTGCTCTCAGGTCCGCGGCAATTACTCGTTGAGAATGAGCAGTATATTAAATGTAAATATACGAAAGTATAGATTGATCCTTTGGCTTCATGCTTCGGTCACAAACTTATCGTTCTGACGTCATCAGGCCGCGCTGCAAACCTCTGATTTCGAGCGGTTTGGTATGCTTTAAGCCCCTGTCACACTGTCAAACTTTTGCCTTTAACTAAATTCAACATTAAAACTTGAAGACAATATTAAGCCCCTGTCACATTGTCAAAATTTCGCCTTCAACTATATTTAACAATAAATTTTGTAGACAAAATACGACCATAAAAATTTTCCTTCAAAATATTGTATCAAATAATCTTGAATGTGTTTGAATGTCAAACTGTCATATTTTTTTTACTGAAAAATCTAGTTTGTATTATTATTTAAAAAATATTTTTACTACAGTGATCCCTTTCGCCCCCCGACCCCTTTTTAGTTCAGGAATGCAAGAAATGATGCAATTTATTTTCCCTTCTTTACTAAATTCAAATTTTATTTATCACATACGTTTCCTGTACAAAGAAATTTAATGCCTCTGAGTTCGTAATATTATGTGCAATATTAACTTATAGCATTCATTCTCAGACAGCTTCTGCAAACATAATTATCTTCATTACATATTTTATTTCCACAAATTGTTCAATGTTTTAAAGTTTGTTGACGTCCATTTTTATCGTGCACGATTATGATTGGCTGAGACCGTCAAACATCAAAGAAATTATAAAACCTGTCCAAACTTAAAATGTTTGCTGTAAGCTGAAGAAGCCATTCTACTTATCCAGACAAATATGGCAGCGTTTATGACGTTTCGATAACATCATAACTGTCCAACTTTATTTGACCAAAATTTACTGGAAGCAGTTTGACATAAACAAGAATTATAAATAATGAACACACATAGTGACTTTCTAACCAATAACAATTTTCTTTGCAGATTACAAACGAAAAAAAAAAAACTACAAATTATGAATGAGTGAAGTGTGGAGAGATTTGGGCGGCTCTGAACAGTATAAAGTCTTCAGAGTCGATGAGGGTGATTGAGGTATGGAGCAGTGCTGGAATGAAAGGGCAGGGGAAACGGGAGATCCCCGAGATAACCCGCCGACCAACGGCACCGTCCGGCACGATTCCCACATGCGAAGATCCGGTGACCCGGCCAGGGATTGAGCCCGGTTCAACTTGGTAGGAGGAGAGCGGGCTAACCGCGTGACCATTGCGACCCCTGCAAATTACGAGTTAGAGAAAAAGGATACTAATGACTTGAACAGCACGAATAGTGCTCGACAAGGCAAATATAATACTGAAATGATGGCTCAGCTACCTCAATCCATTCCGGAGTATATGAAGAGAAGAAGTTGACAATTCTATGCAGCAGCTAAATGTGAACGTGACCATTGCGTCATCAACAGATGTTTTCCTTTCACCACCCATAGCTGTTGTCACGTAAAAATACCTAAAGGCTGTTCGCGATAAAGTGAGCACTTTTGAAATCAACCTTAGAAAAAAGTTACTGCCCCTACCTGCATATATTTTAACGGGCGCCCTGAGTGACATGCGCCCGGTAAAGATGGTAACGATAGAGGGAAAGTAGTTCTATATCTTAAAGTCGAATAAAAAGTGTAAGGTATTCCATTTGTGATATATTAAATTATTTCTTACTCTTTCTGTTCTTTTTAACGCCTCAGTGTGTGAAAATTAGCAGATTTATAACATGTTTACTTTTCTGATAACTTCGCAGTTTCACTTAACCGACACATGTATAAAGTGATGAGGCCCATGGCAATGATAATTTTACATAAGGCGTAAGAATACACAATGTGCATGTAAGTAGATCTTAAGTAGGGCTTTCAAAAGTGCTCACTTTATCGCGAACAGCCTATATGTTGGTGTGGACGAAACAGACCACCGTTGTTTTTTTTTTTTTTCTTCCCGTATCTGATGTTTGCTTTGAAAAATACAGAGTGCAGCACTTATTAGTATTAGTTATATTTGGGCATCGTTCCAATTAGAAAACAAGCAGAATACTGACGTGTGCTGCTTTCAAATGATTATTTTATGGCGGAAAACACAAATTTATATTTTTGGAACACTTTGATTGAAGGGGTTCAAAATCAACTGCAAGAATTAATTTGAAAAAAAATTGGTATCGAATCATTTACTGATATGATACCGGTAAAGTATTGAATTTAAAGTATCGATTCCAAAATACCCGGTATCGAAAGTAAAGTATAGTATCGCAACATCCATAATTCCAATGCACCGCCATATTGGATGCAAACAACTCGTTGCTAGGCAGTCGCTATGGAAGAAGTACAGCGAAATGGCTATTACTCAGTTTGCGTTGTTTAATTTATATTTTGTATGCCGAAGCGTGGTGCTTTAAAGACACATATTTGTAATTATTTGTTGCATTTTCCGCTGAGAATTTAATTTAAATCCAAGAAAGCTCTCCTGTACTGAGGGTTAACATGCAAAAATAATGTCGAAGAACCACATTATT
Source organism: Dryococelus australis (assembly GCA_029891345.1). Taxonomy (NCBI): domain Eukaryota; kingdom Metazoa; phylum Arthropoda; class Insecta; order Phasmatodea; family Phasmatidae; genus Dryococelus; species Dryococelus australis. The sequence goes on along the minus strand of CM057004.1, from coordinate 85,556,073 downwards.
GACGGTAAAAATATTGCACTTGTTTCATAATACAATTTAGACAATAATAAAAATAACATGGCCATATTTAAATTTGCCATATTTATGGTATTTAAAAACGATGTTTTTTGGGCCTTTTATAAGGAGTTTTTACTATTGCACTTGAAATATAATTACTTCAAAGAGAAGTACGTACCGGCACATACGAATGCACATCGATAATATTTAACTTGGTCTTTCGCGAAACGAAAGAATTTACACGCCTCTCTAACGTTATAGTAATTGCAACCAAATGCTAAACAATTTACCGCCGCTCATTCGTTGTTACTATTGCGCAAAACTTACTACAGCGTAGAAAACTGCTGGGTCACACTTTTGTTTACATCCAGAACAACAGTTGCTAGGCAACGGTACAGGATATGACGTCGACTTCAACAGCGAAATTTGGCCACCAGATTGTTTTCTGAAGTCATCACGTCTGGAGACAAAATCAAGAAGTTGGCACAGCGGCGCCGGAGCTGGGGGGGGGGGGGGCAGAAGGAGCACTTTTTGTGTACACAAATTTCGAAAAATTATCCCCATAACGTTCCTTCGATTCTACTCTTTCATTACTTCATAGAACACCAAACAGCGATGCAAGTTATTATTATAGCATGTTGGCCCTCGCAACAATGTGCGCTGCTGATCGAATCGAGGAAGGGAGCAAGATGGCGATTAACTCGACACAAGTCGCGAGTACTGACCCTTCTCACTCGCCGTCGCACTGGCTGGCGTCTGCGCATTATCTACATCCCGTATATCGCGTGCTTCGTAACTCCCCTCCTGTGTAGAAATACTATTCTACCAGCAGGTGTGAACAACAGTAATTCATTTGTCTGTGTCCGCCCGGCCTTCACTCCTCTTCTGTTTGTAGTCGATGCAGACGTACAGTGTAGTGTAAGTATACAATGAGTATTATATAGTGCAGAACGAGAGTGCTATCACTTTTGTTTTATTACTGTCCAGTTTCTAACCTCCGCCGTTTGAATACTTATCCGCGGGCCACCATGAAGCAGAAACGTCTAACTCATGTGATGCTACTTCATGTCCACAAAGAGAGAACAAGTGTACTAGATCTTAATGATATAATGAGAGAATTTATTTCCCGCGAGGACGAAAGAAAGGCCTTATTTGGGAAAGTAGTGGAGTAAATATTCAGTGTATTTATTGAACACTTGTCATATGTCTTTAGGTTGATGCCATGTGATGTTTTATGTAAATATGTCACTGTTCTATGTAATAATGCTTCAATCAGATATATATGTGTGTGCGTGCGTGTGTGTGTATATTGCAATTTAAAATTACAAAAATCTATTAACGAAACAATGAACAATGTACATTTAGGTACGCATGTTCAATATAAATTTACATATTACAAATATTTTTTTAATTTTATTACCATTATTGTATGTAAATATATAATTTCATGGGACGTTACTTGTAAATTTTGTTAATTGTTATAATATTCCACACAGTGTTCTTGAAAAAAATCATGTGTCAAACATGTTGCAGCTCGTTTTTAGTGAAACGAACTTTAGACATTGTGCTTATAAATTATGTAAAATCTACTTCAGTCTTCTATGTACTCGCGGCTATGAGGTGTTTCAGTTATTAGCAATCTGAGAGAGGAAAAAAAATGTTTAAAATAACTGTGTACATTAACTTACCATGAAGTAACACAGATAATAATGTGCGACATATAATTACATGTTTAAATATATATATAGTCCAGAAAAAAAAATTAGGTTCTTGGGTTTGCCCCCCCCCCCCACTCAAAAGTTTCCTCCGGCGCGCCTGAGTTGGCATGTCTGAAGGTAAATAGTTACAACGTCCATCTACCTGAGACACGAACTGGGTTGCTGTGTGTGTTTTCACATGAAAATAAATTACATTTTCAGACTGAGATGGAATACAACAGCAATGGTGCTGCACTCTGGTGAGTGGTAGGGGAAATACAGCTGGTGGTGCACTCTGGTGGTCAGCGGGAGAAATAAAATTGGTAATTCCCCTATGGCTTCCTACAGCAGCAGGTGTCAGGTGTGGTAATTAAAGTTGGAGGACATTAAAAAAAGCAAGAACTTAGCACACACTGGGGGGTGGGCATGGAAATCGAGGATGGCTGCCTACAGCAGACGACGGTGATGAGGAAACATCCATGATGGAGGACGCGAAAAGCAAGAGAGGGGGAAAAGGGGTGGGAGACAAGAGAGAAAATTAAGAAGACCGGAAGGAACATGAGAAAACCCAAGGCATAAAACAGACGAGAGAGGACCGATGTGGAGGAGAGAGTGGTAGGAAGATATGCCAGAGCATGAGAACAAAGAAGAGGAATGCAAGAGAGTGAAGAGATTGGAAGGATTGATAGAGCAGAAGGAAAAAAGGGAAAAGGGACATCCAAGATGGCCGCCGCCATTGGCGAGGAATGACAGAGCAGGAGGTTTCGGCGTGACGTCATCCTAGATGACCACCTTGGTGCCGCTGCACCACAGCCCCTGCACCAGAACACTCCAATGCATTCTACTGTTATTTTATATTTGTACCACAAATTGTTTATCTTTATAACTACCTGTTCCTCTAATAACAAATTTTAGATCGTGTTGTTTCTGCAATATGGCATGCTGAAATCAAAATTGTACTGTGTCTAAAATGTTCAAATAAAACAAATCAAATTACTAGCAAAGAATTTTAAAAGGTCAACTGAAAGATCTTCTCCAAATACATTTTAAAGCATGTTAGAAAAAAAGTTTTTTTTTTCCCACAAATTTGGGGACGGTTACGAATAAAAAATACGCAGTAGTTTCCTTATTCAAAGTAATTTTGTTTTATAATTGCAAAAACATTTCTTAGTACGATGTATACGCGCTTTGAAGTAGCTCTTGGCATTTTCTTTATGTGTGAATTATATATTTACTGGACGTAAGGTGGGCTTCTTTATTTGTACATTTGTAAAACATTAAAATTGTGAATTTGACATTAATATACGCGAAAAACATGCGCTCATTTTTCTTTTTTCCGGAGAAAGTGTTATCACTAGAAATGTCTTAAAGTACGAGTCGTGACTGGCGGCGGCAAAAAAAAAAAAAACAACAAAGAATCCAACACCTCGAGTTGGGGCAGAGGGGGGGGGGGTGGGCATAAGGAGGGAGGACAAGATGTAATGAAATGCCACTGCACACCTCTCCCCCCCCCCCGCCATGCCCCTTTCATCAACGGGGAAAGACGGCCCGCGTGATGACGTCAGTAGAGAGGAAGGCCCATTATCGTCGGTTACCAAGCAAGTGATAATGTAGGTCGTCGAGCTTGTGACTAGATACCTGGGAAAGGGCGCAGGCTGCGGTGATACCCAATCGCGGCAGCATCGTCGAGCCGGATTGGAGGGGGAGGGGGACCTGTGTTTGGGTTGAGATGGTTCGGCCCCCCCCCCCCGCACGTCCGCCGAGAAGTGTTGCCAGGCGTACCAGAATTCTGGCACGTGTACCAGTTTTTCCATCGTAGTACCAGGTACCAGGTTTTTCTCATTCTGGTACGCATATACACCATGTTTCTGTTGGTAATAAAAATTTGCTAGAAAATCTACTGATGTAGCAAAAGTATCTCTTAATCTAAATTATTTTGTAAACTAAAATAAACATAATTTGTAAATCGCAACTGCTTAAGATTATTTTATGTTATTTTGAATTTGTACAAAACATATTGTTAAATTAAATCATATGGCCATAAACAATTTAATATTATTTTCATATTTTTTTTAGTTTTTGACTAAATATTCTTAAAGAAAATTAAAACATTTCAATAGTAAGTAATCTCTGAGCACCCTGAAAGAAATTAATATATGTAAAATCTAACCAATAACAATCCAATATAAAATAACTTTTGTTTTTTAAATTACGCAAATTATATTTGGGACATTAAATCACTGTAATGAAATTCCACCTATTTTCGTATGGGGTGGAAGGGGGGAAAGGGGGTGGTTGGGCTCCTTTTATATTAGAGTACCGACATTTTATGGAGAGAAAAAAAACCGAATTTTATAGCGCAATGTACCAGAATTTGATTCCCCCTATGTGGCAACACTGCCGCCGAGTCAGTCAGTGAAGTGGAATGTCAGGAATGGGGTCTCACGCGGCGGGCGCCCATCGCCCCGCGCAGTGCAGCAACCGGCCATTTCACATCTCGGGCCTCGGCGACGACGATCCAGGCTCGCTGCGAAAATAGGAAACATGGGATTTGAAATGGCCAGGGAAAAACCTACCAGAAAGTTGCGTTTGGCTGTGTTGGGGACACACGGCTGTTTTTGTTTATGCGTGAATACGTCTACGTTGACGCGCTCAGGCGTCTTGATGTTAATTTTACGTTCCCGGCACCGCTTCACTCGATCATAATATGGGATTTTATGGGTATCACTGGATTGCTTTTGAAATGCTCTTTCCAACCGTATACGATTTCTGTTTTTTGACGTGTATAGACCGAAATTGTGTTAAGTTTTCTTTATTTATTTTTTTTTTACATTAAACGCATACAATTTCACCATAAACCACGCCACACAAATGTTTTAATACACACAGTCGATCGATCTTGACGAGAGCTGTCGATTGAGATGTAAACGAGCGTCATAGTTTCTCCTAGTCAAATGTTATACTACGCGAAAGTTATGAGACGCGACGAAACGAACTCAAAGTCCCCCCCCCCCCCCCCCTGTACCACCCTTTCACACCACGCGCGATGCTTCGAGCAGTCCTCACTCAACGTAACATATTCTTTGATATTTTGCCAATCGAGTGGTGTAATTGAATTTTGAATGGAGACGATGATTCGGAGCTGCAATGTCAAACTGTATCCTCCGATTTTGTTATCATTGGATATTCTGGATTGCCTCCCACTATGGTCGAAAATTTAAAAATGTAATCACGTCAAAAGCCAGGTAAAGAAATTTAATCCTTGAAATTCAAACAAATAATATATGTATGCCTATAAAAAACCTATCATTTAAAAATCAACTAAATCTGCAAAAAAAGAATCTAATTTATACCGATAAAGACTGGCGATTTTTTCCCTCGGAATCGATGTAGTTCTAGAATATATTTTTTATATTCAGGGGCCCTTTACGTGTCAAATGACGTTAATTAATAGTAAATCTGTGTGTATAAGATGGACGGCGCAAGAATAATCCCATCATTTTGGCCGTCCGTCCCGAAAACCAACCAAGAGGGAGAACGGTTTGATTGGCTTTCTTGTCCAGCATCCAGCCACATGAGTTAGGGCCCCGGCACAATATAGGCGGTTGGTGGTGATGGTTGTTGTAGGTGTTGATGATTGTTGTAGGTGTTGATGGTTGTTGTAGGTGTTGATGGTTGTTGTTGGTGTTGATGGTTGTTGTAGGTGTTGATGGTTGTTGTTGGTGTTGATGGTTGTTGTTGGTGTTGATGGTTGTTGTAGGTGTTGATGGTTGTTGGTGTTGATGGTTGTTGTTGGTGTTGATGGTTGTTGTTGGTGTTGATGGTTGTTGTTGGTGTTGATGGTTGTTGTAGGTGTTGATGGTTGTTGTTGGTGTTGATGGTTGTTGTAGGTGTTGATGGTTGTTGTAGGTGTTGATGGTTGTTGTAGGTGTTGATGGTTGTTGTAGGTGTTGATGGTTGTTGTATGTGTTGATGGTTGTTGTAGGTGTTGATGGTTGTTGGTGTTGATGGTTGTTGTTGGTGTTGATGGTTGTTGTTGGTGTTGATGGTTGTTGTAGGTGTTGATGGTTGTTGGTGTTGATGGTTGTTGTAGGTGTTGATGGTTGTTGTAGGTGTTGATGGTTGTTGTAGGTGTTGATGGTTGTTGTAGGTGTTGATGGTTGTTGTATGTGTTGATGGTTGTTGTAGGTGTTGATGGTTGTTGGTGTTGATGGTTGTTGTTGGTGTTGATGGTTGTTGTTGGTGTGCGATAGGTTCCACGGCACAATAGCAAGTGTTGATGTTGAAGTAGATTGTATCGCTGTTGTGCCAAGAGATAGCAGTTTAAAAAAAATTGAACTAATTGTTTTTATTGGCAATTCCTGAAATCTGATTTTTTTATAACTAAGCCAACGAGACTTTGATTGCTAAGATTTTAACTTTTTTAAATAAAGTCTTTTTGAAAACATTGTTGTTTTTTTTTCCATAATGCTAAAAATTAAGTGCATTCAATCGTATAAAAAATAATATTCACATAGCTAACTCCAATTTGTCTGTAATCATGCAATCGCTTCACAAAAGCCTGCAAATAAAATAGTTTTGTATGGTTTGCTTTAACTTCTATTTTCTTACAAATGAGAGTTTTAATAATGAATATTGCTGATTACTTATTAACAATATGTATTATCATCTCGAGATAAATATTTTTATTTTCAAGATTATTTCCCACCAATTAAAGACTTTTCCACCGTCACTCGTTCAGAAACTAGAGAACGCTCTCTGATTGGTCTGTCGGTGCTAAAAGTTCAACATATTCCAACTCGCTATAACACTAACCACCAATAACACCAACATCAACCACCAACCGTGAGTTGCAATAATTTTAGTACCAACCACCAACCGCCTATTGCGCCATCTTACAGGTGCGTAGATAGGAATTCACTTCGGGGGGGGGGGGGGGTGAAGTGATGTACACTTGTACTGAATTACATTTTCATAAAATACTGGATTAAAGCACTGTAATTAGTAAATGGCGAGAAAAATTAACAATTAAATTTTACAACAATAATTAGACTATATTATGAAATGAAATGAAATGAAACTTTTGATTTCCACAATGTAAGAGAAAATTTGCCATAGCCTTCAGAAAACTTTCCTTTGTAAGTGTTAACTAATTATTCAACAGAATACGTCGATTGGTTCTTCCAAAAACGTCCGAAACATGTTCAGGATCAACTTCTGTAGCTCGGTGTACTGCAAGCAGTGCCAATCCATTCAAGCGGTTCTCCGACATACTGTTGCGCAAATATGATTCTAGTCTATGTGGTGTGGAAAAAAAGACCTCTCACTTGATGCTGTAGACACTGGTAGAGTGGCTGATCATTTTAGCATTTTGTGAGTGAATGGGAAAATGTTCTGTCACGCAAATTCAGTGTTTCAATGAAATCACTTTGCTGCAAAATTTGGTTTTCTTCTCGTAACCATTTTTGTCGTCGCATCTGGACTGCACCAACAGGCACAATCATACGTATGTCTTGGGGATACTGCTCCTGAAGAGTCTGTGCACTACTTTTCATGCCACTGTCTGTAAGTTTCATTCATTTTCTTGGGAGAAGAAATCCTAACAAAGACAACACATTCTTATGAAGCAAGAACCTCTGATCAATTTGATTAATAAAGTAGACAAGGAAAGGTATATAAATAGACTGCCTATGAAATTATTCACCATCATTTGTGTCATAGTTTGACCGCTGAATTTGTTTTCCAGATTTTCTTGGGGTAGTGATTTCAAAATCATTATCTTTTGCCCGTTTTTGTGCAACAGAATAAATAGCACTAAATTTATTGGCGGCTTCGTTGCGCAGATGTTGGACTTGAATCTTTAAGTGATTCTGCATATTTGATGCATGAAGAGAGGTCACACTTCTTAGCTTGTAGAAAGTTTGACAACAATATTGTTAGGCCAAATATTTCACCACATACCTCAAGTGAAACTCTAAACTTACTCTGATGCAAAGCAGAATGCAAGTTGAATGCTTTTGTAGACATTTCTGAGTCACAAAGTCACAAATTTTTTGGAGTTCCAACAGTGCTTCGCATATGTGATCATAAAGTTCATTAAACAAAAACAAAAAATCTTGGTGCTCAACCCACTGATTTTCGCATAGTTTTAAGAGTCTGGTTGTCTTGCTACTAGGATCCCTTCGCTGTATACAATTTCTTAAAATATCTTGTCGTTTGGATGAGTATCTAAAAAATGACACCACTTCCTTTACTGTTCCTGTGCTGTTTCAAATTTCTGGTAGGCTGCAATCTTGAGTCAAAGAAAAATTGAGAGAACGGCTTGCACAATGGACATACACAGCTGTGGGATACGACTGGCGAATTACTGATTGGCAACCCTGTAATATCCCACTCGTGCTTGCTGCACCTTGGCCATACAAATAATCAAAATTGATGCTAAATTTTTTGAGAGTTGTTAGTATTGTAGAGGCAAGAGCTGATCCCCGGAGGTCATATACTGGTACAAATTTGAGAAAGTCTTCTCTAATGACATAACCAGATTCTGTATTATTAACATACCTCGCACAAAGTGATAATTGTTCAATCCCCTTTACAACGGTGGTTTAGTGTGCTAAAATACTGAAGCACTCTGAAGCATTAACTCGGTTATTATTTCCTGTAAAATAACTTCCTCGCAGGCATCAATAATTTGGTTCTGAATGTCAGGGCTTATGTAGGTAGCATTACCACCACAAGTGTACAAATGCTGTCTTAGAATTTCATCTCCACTGTCTATACGAAATCTTCGAAGGTTGCGAAGATTACCATCATTTTCTTCTAGTTGTTGAGTCAGCAAAGGCCCTCTGACTTGATGGCCTCGTAAAGCCAACTCCTGCCTACCACAAAAAATAACTGTCTTAATGACATGCAAAATTTTCTGTCTATTTCCCTCAATTTTCAATTTCCTTGCTGAATTATGTTCTGGATTATATCATCTCGCGTCTTTTCAAAGACAAAAATAAAATTATCTGTAAATACATGGCATCTCTTCTGGTAGGAAGCTGCCTGAAGTCAGTCTCTGCATTTTTCCAACGAGTGAATGCTTGAGCTACTAAATCTCCTATGTGCTGATGTTCTCCTTTACCTGCCGTCATTTTTTCACTCCTGAACAAACGGCATACGCGGCACAACGCTCCTCGCAAGTCTTCTAAGTATGTTAACCAAGGAAACTCGCTAAACCAATGTCTCTGAAATTTTAAGTTTCTGTTACCTAGCGGAAATTTGTAATTCTCTGGTGGAACCCACGGTGTCTTCATTAGGTTATATTTCAGATTATCCTCAAGTCTCTTGTTGTTTACGTATAACCCCCATATCAAATTTATTACAATCCAAAAGACCAACACATGCTTCAACAAGGGTATTATTACTTACACGGACAAAATCGATGGTTTGTACCTCTGGCTGGCCTGGTAGAGGACAAGACAACGCTGCATCCAATAATGGAGCCTGAGCAAAGGTGTTCTGAGAAGCATCTCAATCCACCGTCTACCATAAAATAGTCGCTGATGGTTAGCATTTTACCTGATTCGGATACTTGGGAATGTTTCCTTTTGTTGCTGTCATTGCTTAATTTGTCATCCCTAGTAAAGTACGTCTTGGCTCACTAAACACAAATAATCTGTTAAATTGCAAAACAAATTACTTCTGGAAGAACCACGTTTTATTAAAATAAAAAAAAAATAAAAAAAAAAAAAAAAAAAGTGCTGAAAAGATGTTGGAGAGAAACATCCTTTGTCATCCTTAGAAAAATTCCCTTGCGGCCTTTAAGCTTCATCGAGGAGCCGCTCTGAGGAAGTTACCCCGAGCAAAATTTCGTTTAATTGTAACATTTTTCACACAAAAATGCAATGGCAAATTCAAACCTTGAGTGGAAAATGCCACGGAAAATGGGGAGAAAAGGACATTCGATGTTGCGAGGCACAGCTAGAATAATTATAATAATGGTAACGCATAGGCTGTTCACGGTAAAGTGGGCACTTTTGAGAACCTAGTTTTTTTTTTTTTTTTTTTTTACTATCGGTATTTTTTTATTCTTCCACCACTTTTAAAATAAATACTGCCATGTAAGTAATAAACACAGAGTGAATTTTTTTACCGCAATCAAAATATATATTGATTGACTGTTATTCCAAATGAGAGGGCTTCAAAAGTGATCACTTCACCGTAAATAGCGTGTAGCAGCCTGTACATCCTGCTGTGGTCCAGGTGGCACCAGTTCAGTAGGAAACAATTATTTTTTTTAAACAATAATAGTTGCCGTAGTTAAAGGTTGTTCACAATAAAGTGAGCACTTTTGAAATCAACCTTAGAAAAATATTATTGCTCATGCCTGCATATATTTCAACGGGCGCACTGAGTGACCTGCGCCCAGTAAAGTTGTTACCGATAAATGGAAAGTAGTTCCATATCTGAACGTCGAACAAAATGTGTCACGTAACCCATTTGTGATAACTTCAATTATTCCTTTCTCTTTTATTATTTTAATGTATCGATCAGTAAGAAAGAGAAGATTTGATGTATATTTAGTTTTGTAATAATTTAGAATTTTCACTTGACTGACACATCAATAAGGTGATGAGGCCTATGGTAACGTTAATTTTACTTAAGGCGGAAGAATACACAACGTGCAAACAAGTAGATCTTGAGCAGGGCTTTCAAAAGTGCTCATTTTACGGTGAACAGCCTATACTAATGGACGACTAGAGCAGAGGATAATAAACTTCAGCAGAAGATAAAGATTATAGTACGTAGCATATTGAGGGGTATACACGCAGGATAATAAACTTCAGCAGAAGATAAAGATTATAATACGTAGCATATTGAGGGGTATACACGCCAATAGGGAATCTAACCCGGATCGTTTTGGCGGAAGGACGCTGCACTAACGGTGCGGGCCAGCTTAGCTCTTTTTTTTTTTTTTTTTTTGGGCATTTGAATTTTTTTTTTTTTACAGCTGTTATTCGGTCCCGTTCACAGAAATTATGTACACGTTCAAAGTGATAATTTAGTCGTTTTCAAAAATTGCCTAACGAAAGCATAAAAAAAAAAAAATAGTGTGCTTATTTACTGCTGTTGTTTTTACAATGCATACTACTTAACAATAAAATCTGCAGTATACTGTTACGTTTTATAACAAGGTATCGTGCCCAGGTGAACACAATTTATCTCTTTATCGTCCTGCATTGAAATCATATAGTTAATATCTCGTTTATAACATTTTAGTTAATCATTAACTCGTACGAGCTGTTATTATATTAATTGGTTACATTGTGTTAATGATTGTTATTATTTGGTTATTTAATTGCTTTAAAACCACGCCATACTAAATAGTCCATAAGGAACGTCGTCACCTTATTCATGACGTCGAAGGCTGATGACTAGACGCATGTAGGCGTATGACAAGCCCCCATCTCTGGACGTCTTCCTGGTGCAGTGTCTCGACGACAAAGACCTCGTTCGCCTTGTTTCCAGCCGTTATATTTGGCCCGTGTTTAGTAACAACCAGCCCTGCCTGGAGGGGGATTGTTTTTAAGCTCCCAAGGCTTCGTTCTACTTCTTCGTGGTATGTTTGTGCTCTCGCAATCAGGCTAGCGCGTCTGTTGCTGCACATAACAATATTTGTGTAAATTTGTTTTCTTTTATTGCATCCATTCGATCTGTTTTTCCATTCACAATAGTAAGAGTACATAAATATTGGACAAATCATATAAATTACATAATACAAAGTGTCACAAAGAACGTATTTGGTTATGCATATACGTCCGTTCGCGACTGGAACAGACTTTCTCGGAATGTTTCCTACTCTCATTTTTAAGCTATATATTAAAGAATACGCTCCAGTCACTGTTTGTAGTAACGATGCATGCAGCTGACGAATAAGGTGTTGTTCAAAAGCCTGTTCCCGTAGTGAACTGATTATAGTCATGTTATACATATAAATAATGCTAAGTCAACGATTCTTTTTTTTTTTTTTTCGCATTTTGTTAGTGCTATTCAGTGCGTTTTGTTTTACTAGACATAAATCAGTTCTCTGTCAAAATCCGCATTGTATTGAAGGTGGCTAATAGAGAACGACAGAACTTTAGGCACGAGAAGAAAATAATTCGTTAGAAACTCTGTTCAAATAGTCCGCGGCGTCCATTCAAAAAAGGTGCCACGACGACTCTTGTCGATAGATCGTTGCAGATGTTCGTCAGGATCTTTTGAGATTTGAATCCAGGTCATTCCACTAGTAGGACAGAAGAGAGAAAAATTCCACTTTGTTGTACGGGACTTAGTATAGTGTGGAAACTTAACCAACTGCTCAATCGAGCAGTCTTCGACCTTCAAGTGACACTCGCTACAGCAAACATGCATTGCTTTCCGGCAAAAAAAAAAAAATACGGCTCTGAATTAAAACACATTAGCAGACAAGGGCTTAAGAGGAGATTTACTGACTTGAAAACGTACTTTAAATTGAATGCTGCATTAAAAAAAAGCAATGCGATGTCAAGTTTTAAGTGATGAAATATTAACTATTTTGAAGTATATTAATAAATACAACACTTTAGAATTTAGGTTTCATGTTTCTTATAAAGTACAATAATGGACATAAAAATTTGCGCACCAACGAGAAAATGTGGGATTCAAACATAATTTCGACAGTGTGATGGTGGTATGTGTAGACAAAATAAAGTTATTACAGTTCATTGCGAGAGGATATGATCCCGCGTGGAACTAAACCTCGTATGTTGCCCTGCGATGGATTTTTCCTCGTTATTTGCATCTTAGGATACTACGAACGCCGGACTACGCGCGAATTGGTCGTACGACTTGATTACGCACATTGATATAGGCTGTTCACGGTAAAATTAGCCCTTTTGAAAGCCCTGCTTAAGATCTACTTGTGTGCACGTTGTGTATTCTTCCGCCTTAAGTAAAATTAGCATTGCCTTGGGCATCGTCGCTTTATTCATGCGCAGGTCGAGTGATACTGTGAAATTATTAGAAAAGTAAAGGTTCTACAAATCTGCTAATTTTTACACTTCTATGCATTAATAAAATAGAAAGCGAAAAAACTAATTTAAATTAACACAGATGGTTACTTAACCCTTTTTATTCGACGTTAATATATGTAACTACTTTTCATCCATCGTTACCAACTGTACTGGGTGCATATCACTCAGTACACCCGTTAAAATATATGCAGGCAGGGACAGTGACTTTTTTCTAATGTTGATTTCAGAAGTGCTTACTTTATCGTGAACAGCCACTACCTTCTTCTTCAAATACGATCTTCCATTGTACCTCTGGTTACTGCTGAGTGGTGCATTATTATTTTGAGTTTTTCTAATTAGAAGTTATCAGTGAAAATTAACTCTCAACTGTACCCCCACGACGTACTTTTTTTTTGTTATTTCATTAGCTGTTTTGAGTGTCACGAACAGCGATAAGGCCTTGGTAGGGGAGCATTACAAATTGAAACTCTTCAAAAGCTATTTTTTTGTTTCTAGTTTTAGAGAATATTTTACAGTTTCGTGACTAGACATCGATGATAACTTAACAAAAGTACCAAATCATTATTATTATTATTATTATTTCAAATTACAGTTTCTCTCCTTTGAAGTTTTCTCAAAAGTTAAAATTTACATACGGACGAATGGCATAACAAATTTCCAAGAAACGTTCATTACATTCTAAAATCATAAACAATAATTATTTTATTGAGCTGTAGCTTTACTTGTTACTTCTTGTTCCATTTTGAGGTTTGTACAAAAAAAGATATTTGAATTTAAAATTTCTATAACGCGTTACATTTACTACCAGTAGCAAACGGCGATCACATCCGACGGCTTCTTCTCAGACCATTACACCATTACGGAAGTGCGCTGATGTAAAGGAAGATAGGAATTGTGTTACTCATCTGTGTTCCTCGAAACCCTGGCACGGCGATCGTCGGATCCCCAAGCAAACCGTGATTGGCGGCGAGTCCGTATCATAGACTAAAGAAGAGGTAGACCGCTTATTCGTCTTCTGCGCATGTGCCCAACATGGACCTACCCCAGTCCTACACAACTGTCAAAGTCACGTGGTCAACAGTGATGCACGTGTTTGTTTATGTCTTAATTTTAAATGACAACAACTATTATATTAAGAATATACTTTTACCAGTTATAATTTAATCAAAATGCATTGAAAATTGGTTAGAGTAAGTATACATTCATCTCAAAGCATTTGTTTACAAATCAGTTTTCTAACCTAAAATCCAAACCACGCCATTTTCGCCTGACGTGTTGGCGGAAAAGCAGTTCAATGTTGGGACACGGAGATTGGTTGTGCGTAGCCAGCGAGATCGGTCTACCTCATCTTTAGTCTATGATCTGTATAGCATCCCACGTTACTGTCTGCCGACGGCAAAGTAAGATAAGCTGATCATGTTGAGTTGTCGAGAGGCCCGCTTGAACTGAGTTGCAGAGTGTTATGCCCCTGTCACACTGTCAAATTTTTCTATCAAACTGCTTCCAGTAAGTTTGGTCAAGTAAAGTTGGGGAGTTATGACGTTATCGAAACGTCATAAACGCCGCCATTTTTGCCTGAGAAAGGTCGATGGCTTCAGTTTCCATCAAACTTTTGAAAATTGGACCGGTTATAAAATTTATTTGATGTTTGACGGTCTCAGCCAATCAGAATCGTGTACGACGAAAATTGACGTCAAGAAACTTAAAATAACGAACAATTGCCGGAAACGAAGTAAGTTATGAAGATAATTTATGTAAAAGCTGTCTGGGAATGAATGCTATTTTAAGATAATATTGCGCATAGTATTACGAACTCAGAGGCATTTGTTTCATCTTGCCGGAAACCTATACTATAAATAAAATTTTAATTTAGTAAGGAAGCGAAAATAAATTACAATAGTACTTACATTTCTTCCTGTAATGTACCGCATGGAAAAACAAAAACAATATCTCACTATGAAAATAATTTTTAAACAATATTTCAAATTATATTCTCCCAACAAAAAAAAAAATTTGGTACAGAGCGACACATTTACAAACACATTCAAGATTATTTGATAGAATTTGTTGGAAGGAAAAACTTGATGGCCGTAATTTGTCCTCAAATTTTATTGTCAAATATAGTTGAAGGCAAAAATTTTATATTGTGACAGGGAAACTATTAGACGTGCACCTAATGTTCTTATCCATGAAAAGATCATATCTACACTTCATACTGCATTCTGAACATGTCTGTTATTTCCAAGACATCACGCAAATTAGAAACACCATTTTGGAGCACTTCAACCTTTCTATAAAAACAAAACTATTTTTTTTTTTAAAGCTGTATTTCAAAATATTCGGGTAAGATACAAACAAAAGTAATCGACGGTCCTCCTGCATTGAACCTTGCTATGTATTTTCTACTAATAAAATGACTGGATCACCGCATGTATCCTCGTAGGTACATGCGGCATGACGGGAACACTGCAAGGCTGCTAAAGAACCCTGCACGTAGCGACAATTACACACTTGATGTGCGTGCCTTTATCACTCCCGCGCTTCTCAGTCTCAAACACCGCAAACAGGGCATAGCGATCGTATATCCGTCTCTCCTTCGCGTCTGGAATTGCTTCTGGTAAAGATACAGTGCTCTGTTGAAGTTGTCATACATCGCTGGATGGTAGACAAGGAAGCCATTTGCTGTTGGCACTGTTTTTGTCCCTCAGGCCTGTTTTTAAGTCTTGTATCGCTCTGGGTATAGATAATTCCCCCCCCCCCCCCAAATAAACACAAAAAAACATCATGCGAAACTGGGCCCTAGGTCTGAAGTGTTGTCAAATGAGTAGGAATAACCCCAGTGGCGTAGCAGAGAGTGTATAAACTGCATGAGTCGAATCACCTTTCTTGAAAAATGGTGAGTTGAATTCCCTGTGAGTTGCTGAATGACGAAGCTGGATTTCACACAAATTTACGGCGGCAAATATGATGAGAGTGAAAGCGCCATAAGCGCAAAAGAGAAAATTCGCATGAAGCTAGTTTACTTTTGCTTTTGATATCGATCTTTGCAAATATATCTGTCAGTATAACTGCATATTTTTCAGCGTAAACTTTGGAAAGCATGCGTTAGCCTATACAACATAAACTGGCAGCGAAGTGTTTTTATGTCTCGACGTGATATTTGACGGATCGTCGTGGCTCAACCATGGAGGTATTAATCTATGGAGTGGAAGCCGAGACACGAAAGTGAAGCCGATAATGAAAGACAAGGACAGGGCTAGTAGTGCCAAAAAGGTGCATGTTTTACATTGCTTACTATGTAACTTTTGCCACTCATAATATGGCGACTGACGTAAACAATCGGTCTGCGCATGCGCAGTTGAAAGAAGTCGGACAAGGAATCGGCTTCACTTGATAATCGAGGAGAAGATAAGATGTTGCCACTCCATCATCTATTACCTCCATGTGCTCAACGTCTCTTCGACAGATATGTCACTGTGGCTCAGTCGGGAACTGGTAACGAATCTGTCATGTCAAGTATTAAGGAGAACCTTCCCCTGCCATGTATATGGTTCTTGGTTTTTCGTTTGTTTATATTTTTTTAAATAAAAGTTCTGAAATTACACTTATATCCAACTATAAGCTGTTCACAGTAAAATGAGCACTTTTGAAAGCCCTGATTAAGATATACTTGTATGCACATTGTGTATTCTTCCACCAGATATACAATTAACGTTAGCATGCGCCTGATCGCTTCTTTCGTGCGTCGGTCAAGGGCAACTGTAACTTTTTTTTAAAGTAAACATTTTACTAATGTTTTTACTGTTACACTTATGCACTAAAAAAAGTAAAATAAAATATTTCAGTATTCACAAATGTTTACTTAAAGCTTGTAACATAATGTTAACAGATGGAACTACTTTCTCTCCATCGTTGCCAACTTTACTGGACGCGTGATAGTCAGTGCTCTATTAAAATATACGCAGGTAGGGGCAGTGACATTTTTTCAAAGGTTGATTCAAAAGTGCTTACTTTACCGTGAACAGCCTTCAGCTATTGACATTACACTGCAGTATCGACAAGACAAGGGAACTACGAGCTCATAATTTCGTCACGATTTCAATTCTGGCAGAAAGCTAGAAAAACAATCATCCAGTAAGGTGGGCCTAGGTTCACCTTAAGGAAGCGCCCCTGCATCATCCAGTAAGGTGGGCCTAGGTTCACCTTAAGGAAGCGCCCCTGCATCATCCGGGAGTGGTTTCCTAACACCACTGAAAACCAAACTCAGGAAGGACGGAACGGAATTCGAACTCAGGTCCACCCAAATACGAGTCCATTGTGTACAGGCTTTTTACGGTAAAGTGAGCACTTTTTAAGGTCCACCCAACAGCCATTAACCACTAATAAATATGTTCTAGTGCAGCTTCACACGTTAACTTTTGAGAGTGATGAAATATATACACTGTGTTTATTAGACACATAGCAATGTTTACATTAAAAATTGGCAGAAAGACAGAAATTTACTAAAAGGAAAAATTTAGCAGGGCCTTGGAAAGTGCTCACTTTACCGTGAACAGCCTATAACCAGTGTTTCATATCGCTCGGTACGTTTTAAAGTGTGTTGGTGTGAAATGATTATCGATGCAATTAGTTTCTAGTTGCAATCAATAATCGGTTTAGAGGTGATATATTGACGTCTTTTTAAACTTTTTTGCTAACTTATTGTTTTTCCTGGCTAGTGCGGTGTGTTGCAGGGCGTAAGGAAAACACATTTTCCAAACAATATACCTGGAGTGTTTACCATCCGAGACCCTACGAAAAAAAAAAAAAAAAATCACAGTTTAAACTAACCGGAATACAAATTTCAAAACATCTGTCGGGAGCCTCGGTGGTGTAGTGGTTAGACTGCTCACCTCCCATTTTGGGTGAACCGGGTTCGATTCTACACGAGGTAGATATAGTAAGAGAGTTCTGGAACAGATATCATGTATATAGGCTATTCACAGTAAAGTGAGCACTTTTCAAGGGCCCCCAAAAAACATCAACCACTAAAAGGTATATCTTATTGCATCCTCAGGCAATAACTTTTGAGAGTGATGAAAAGTATGCGCTGTGTTTATTGGACATATTGCAATGTTTGTATTAAAAAGTGGCGAAAAGGTAGAAATTAATTGAAAGGAAAAATTTAGCAGGGCCTTAAAAAGTGCTCACTTTACCGTGAATAGCCTATAGAAGCCAGGCGCCACCAGTCGCCTTTCTTGTCGAGGCGGCCTGGGGTGGCCATGTTGTGATGGCACCTGACCACCATATTGGATCTTGGTGAACTTGATCTTTACCCTACTACCCTGTGCTCGTGACCTTAAATGACCTTGAACCCAAATTGTTTTTGAAAAATCGTAAAAAATATAAAAATTGAGAAACATAATGTTACCCTACCCTACCCCTCGCTCACTCCGCCAAACCCCACCTACCCTCCCACCACCACATCTTATAATCATAAAATAAATTGAGAAAAATCGCAAAAAATTGATAAAATATTAAAAACCGAAGAACATATAACGTTAACATCACACCCTCCCTTCCCCCACTCCTCCAAATCATAAAAAGTCGAGAAAAGTCACATAAAAATTCTTTAAACAACGAGTAACGTATAACATAAGTGTGATGGGAGGGGTGTAAGGTTAATATTATATGTTCCTCGATTATTTTGAATTTTTTTGGTTTTTTGCGGTTTTTCTTGATTTTCTTTTATGGCTAGGAGGGAGAGGGAGGGAGGGAACGTGCCGAGGTGAGGTTTGGAGGGTGAGCGAGTGTTTGGGTAGAGTAACATTATATGTTTCTCGATTTTTTAGATTTTTTGCTATTTAAAAAAAATTGTGTTCAAGGTAATTCAAAGTCACGAGCACAGAGTCAAGGTCAATGTCACCAAGATCCAATGTGGTGGTCGGATGCCACCACAACATGGCCGCCCCAGGCCTCCTCGACAAGCGACGTTGCTGGAGGCTTTTATACATGATACTTGCGCCAGAGCTCTTTCTATATCTACTTCGGCGGGGTTGCTCCCGGATATTCGCACGTGGCAATCGTACAGGACGATGTCGCTGGTCGGCTGGTTTTTCTTTGGGATCTCCCGTTTCCCCCTTACTTGCATTCCGGCGCTGTGCCACATTCACCTCGTTTTACCCCATCGGCTCTGAAGACCTCGGTGTTAAGAGCCGCCCAAATCTCTTCACTTCGCTTAGTCAGGGCTTTCAAAAAGTGCTCATTTTACCGTGAACAGCCTACACACAATTCGACTCCGCCTAGCCAGCAGCAGTAACGATTCCCAGTAGTGCTTGCAGCCGGATACGAAGAGGTGGTTCGGAAGTAGAAGTCACAGCGGCGCGTCCACTTTCCCCGCGACGTAGGGCGTCGAACCGGAAGACCGCGGACGCCGCGCGCGCTGTAGATGAATCACTGCCGCACGCAGGTTCCCCACCCTCTCCCCCTGCTTCGCCTTTAAGAGGGGGGGGGGGGGTGGTACCGTAACTCGCTCCCGGGTGGCTCGACCGACCCCGCCGCAGCACCGCCAGAACGCCGCACGACCGCGAGGTAGCGACATCTCCCGGAGACTACAGAGGAGTTGGAGCCGGGTACACGCTCGCGCGCGCCTGTCTACGCACAGCCAGCCGGAGAGATAGCCTGTCCAGGTAATGCTTCATATACAGCGTGTTCCCTTCAGGAGCTTTCCTAGTCTATTCGCGTTTCTTCACACTTTTCGAATCAAACATTTGAAAAATTACCCCATGTGTGACGTGCTTGCGTGTTTCCTAAATATGTCATGTAACACACGCGTTTTTTAAATTGTTTCAATATAAAAATTAATTACTTTTTATTAAATTGAACTTTTTCCTATATTTTATGTATTGATTACATAACTAACATAATTCTTAAAAACAGTAAGAAAATACGAGTGTTCGTAATCCCTAGTAAGAAATATACCTTATACAAAATATCATTACGCTAAACGCGCGCGAATGCGGTGCACTGCCCCTTTGGTGTAATTTTCTAGACTTAAGCTCGACTATACAACGTGAAGAACTCATTACAGTAGCACAGGCACCATAAACATTGTCAGAAAACTGCGATTTATGCTGTACACGAAAGAAGAATGTATATATTTTGCAACATTATAAAATATTTTACTAAAATATACTTTATAAATTAAAAATAATAATCGATTAAAATAGTCTGTATTTATAACCGAATTTAAGAGCATTTCCATTCTGGATGCTTCGGAAAGCATAATTTACAAGAAAATCTTCAAGAAAGATCGTCATAATATTTACAGTGATCATGTGTAATAAAAACAAAGTAATAATGTATCATATCAATTTTATAATTAACTTTATTTTCGTCAGTTTCAGCCACAAATATTTATGACAAATAGACACACATAAAAATAATTATAAAAATTGTTTCCTACTTTATTATTACAATTTTCTCACATACAATCATAGTAAACATTATGACGATATTCCATGGCGAAGATTTTCATGCAAATTCTTCTTTCTGGAGCATCCAGAATGGAAATGCGCCTAAATGTTCTGTTTAAGATACAGACTATTTAAATTGATTTTTTTTTTTTTTTACATTTATAAAGAATATCTCAGTGAAATATTTTATAACGTTGCAAAATATGTCTCTGTTTGCATGAGGCGGAGGAATATCCTGCAAGTAGAACTTTAGACGGGCTTTCGAAAAGTGTGAGGAAACAGCGAATAGACGTTGTGATTGGAGACAGTTTTTGAAAACGCCCCCTTTAGCTGTGAGCCAGTAAGTAGTACGCAGGAAGCAGTTGTATGAGTGTGTGTTGAGCAGTTCTGTACAAATGCCTTTCAAATCAACCATTGAAAAATTTCACTGCTCCTACCTGCGTATATTTTAACGAGCGCGCAGGTTAGGGATAATCTACTCTGGTTGGGGGACTTCAATGCTTTTAGTTTGGCAACTAAAATGTTTCGCCGCTAGTTAAGCACCAGTGTTGCATTGTGCGCCGCGATTTTTTTTTCTATTTTCTACGTTACAAAACAAAATAATTGCAATAACCATAAGTCTAATATAAAATAACTACGTAACTTAGTGAAATCTTTCCGTAGTAGCCACTGTTAATTACAATATTAAGCTACGTTAACAATAAAAGAGATTGGCGTGTGATGGAATATTTTACACTTTTACTTCATTTTAATGCATAGCTCTTCCGGACAAACGTAAAATGTGACATTAACCGCTCCTTTAATGTTGTCGTTTACTATAATCTATAATTGTTTGGTTATGCGAAATTAGTTTCATCCGAATTCATTTCAAAATAAGTTATATCCTATGTCATTGTTCTGTTCAAAACAAGTTATGTCCAGCCTTCTCCTGCAAAGTAAGTTATATCCAAAAAGTTGTTGATCAATACCTAGAATGTTAATCTCAATTCCAGACTCTAATATTATGTAAACAAGTTTGCACGGTGGTTCATATTCAGAAATAAATGATAAAAACTCTGTTAGAATAATATTGTGCTGGTGGTTATTGCCCATTTCCCACATTTTTTATAATAAGGATATAACCCGATTTGCAATTATGCTCTTCGTGGTGCCTTTCGAAAGCCGAATAGCAGTGTGGCTGGGTCGTCTCAGGTTCGATCCTCGAAAGAGAAATACCATGACATAACTAAGAGTATGTACAGATAAATACAAATAACTTGCGACCACACAGCTTCTATATGTAAATTTTGAAGACTGGGACATATTCCGTTTCCTGAAACATCGAGTTTGTTTCTGTCGTAGAATATCTGCTACGTTAATCAATGCTGTGTTCTTTGTGGGTCATTCTTGTATTTACTCCGGTGTTTTTCGCGACCACTAACATAAGTATTTCCTCAGAATAATTCGATGTTTACTTTTTTGTTGGCAACAAATCCGGGCTTGCTCTTTCAACAGTCGTATCTTGAAGTACAGATTTTTATGTTTGCGAGAGATTATGTTAAAAAAAGAACTTTTGGTTGGGCTTCCCGTAAGTTACTAAATATGTGCCTCTTTTTTTTTTTTTTTTGTCACGTGGCTTCTGCGACATGCATCGAAGTTCTGTAAGGG
Organism: Dryococelus australis; assembly: GCA_029891345.1. Lineage (NCBI taxonomy): Eukaryota > Metazoa > Arthropoda > Insecta > Phasmatodea > Phasmatidae > Dryococelus > Dryococelus australis. The sequence continues at coordinate 85,534,239 of CM057004.1, read as the reverse complement.
CGTTGATAATGATAATTATTCAGATACTAATATGACACATACGCACTATACTAAATTGTAACTTTTTAATTGGCTAATACGCACTTGGCCTGTGTTATGCTGAAGTCAGCGAACGATACAAGTAATTTTGGTTCGAATCAGAAGAAAAAAAATCTTGTGTGACCTGAAACGCTGTCAAGGCTCTCGTCTATCCGTAGAGATTCGGTGTAAAAAAAAAAAAAAAAAAAAAAAACAGTTTTATTAAAATAACTGCTCGACGTTTTTGAGAAATGTCTGCTTGCGGATAGCATTTAAGATGATCTCGCGTCCGAACGCACTCCCTTGTACTGTTTTAGTTTGAAACGTGTGTTATTTTTTTCTTAAAGTAAGAACTGTCAAAACGATAACCGTTTTGACAGTTCTCATAGGCGCTTTTAGGTGTGGAAAACCCGCTATAGTTTACTCCCTGTTACTTCGCACTTTTTTAATTAAACCTTTGACAAATCACCCCATGTATTACGTGTTTGGTAGTTTCCTAAAAATATCACGTATTACAAGCGTTTTATACTTGTGCTATTGAAGTAGATTATTTTTACTTATATTCTGTTCATAAAATACAATATTTTTATAATAATTAATACGAACAAATACAGTGAGATAAAAGGTATGTTGGCAATGCCTAGTAAGAAATAATTCTTGTGGAAATTAAAATTACACTGGATGCGCACGAATTCGGCGCGGTATCATTTGGTGTAATTTTATATAGGCTGTTCACGGTAAAGTGAGCACTTTTTAAGGCCCTCTCAACAAGTACTAACCACTAATAAGTATACCTTATTGCAGCCTCAGGCATTAAATTGAGGGTGGTGAAATATATACACTGTGTTTATTGGCCACATTGCAATGTTTATATTAAAAAGCAGCAGGAAAATGGAAATAGTATGATAATAAAAATTTAGAAGGGCCTTAAAAAGTGCTCACTTTAACCGTGAACAGCCTATAGCTTTGTTTGCGCGAGGCGAAACAAATAGCCTGGAAGTAGAACTTCATCGAGGCTTCAGAAAAGCCTGAAGAAGCCGTGAGCAGCCTATACTCGATGTTTATATTATCACGTGGACGTGTAGCACACCATGCGAGGCTGGGTCAACGCGGTGTAATTCTCGTGGAAGGCGAATCGTCGACGTAAAGACTGGAAAGCAGGTTCAGTTCCTCGTCCGTAGAGGCGATGAGGCATCTGGGAGACGTGCCGCGGTCGTCCTTGACGCTGCTGGGCTTCCAACCCGGGAGCAGGCGTGGCGGTTCCTTTGATGTCGGCGCACTCGTTCTCTGATTGGCGGCGCGAGACTCTGCGACCGGGTTTGGCGTCTGACTGGCTACTGCGTTGTGCAGAATGTTCCCTATTGGCTGGCGTGCCAACTTGGCAAGTAAGTTCCGAGGCGCTGATCGACGAACGGTGTTTCAACATGTTGATATAAGCTGTTCACGGTAAAGTGAAGCACTTTCGAAAGCCCTGCTTAATATCTACTCGTATGCACGTTATGTATTCTTCCGCCTCATGTAAAATTAACATTGCCATGGGCCTCATCCCTTCATTCATGCGTCGGTCAAGTGAAACTGTGAAATTATTAGAAAAGTTAATATTTTACAAATCTACTAATTTTTAAACTTTTGACGCATTAAAATTAACAGAAAGCGAAAGAAATTATTTAAGTTATTGCAAATGGTTACCTAACACTTTTTATTCGATGTTAAGTTATTGGACTACTTTCCCTCCATCGTTACCAACTTCACTGGGTGCAAGTCACTTAGTGCGCCCGTTACAATATATGCAGGTAGGGACAGTGACTTTTTTTTAAGGTTTATTTCCAAAGTGCTCACTTCACCGTGAACAGCCTATAGCCAGCGACGCAGTTTCGCTGGCGTGTGCGGCTGGAGTTCGCGGGCATGAGGCCGCTGTTTAACTTCTGTATTAGTAAGTAATCTGTGACTCTGGGCACACGAAATCCTTCCCGGTAGACGGCCCCGTGGGCGGCATTCCAAAACCTTATTTGGCTGACCCAAAACACTCCGAATACATGTTTTGCTCGCTTTCAGCGGTGTTCCGAAATTGCAGAGGTATTACCCTGAGAACGTTGCCAGAGTAAAATTTTCTGCGGGTAACGAAAGGTAAAGTGGAAAATGGCGGGATGTTTAATGGAATTAAAAGAACGGAATGGAACTGGGGCACCTAGCAGACACAGACAAAGTACAAATGACAGGTGTTAAAAACCCGCTTGTTTTCATTAAAAGGTAAGTTGTTATACGTACAGCTGCGTTTTCGGAAATAATGTTTACAATTAAGTTATGGCAAGTATAACTTATTTTGTACATTAATGATACTTTAAAATTACTTTCAAAATGAAGCTTCGATATAATAAGCATGGCAGGTAAATTTTTGAAAGGAGGTATTGATAACCTCCTAAGTAAATAAAACCTTTAGTAATTCTATTTATATGATCTTTCCGAAACCAACTTTACTCCAGCTTTGCTCAGCTTTTACCAGTTACTTTACACTATAGTCTTTTCGGAGAATTTTCAGACTTTTTAAATCTAACTTTTGAAAAATCCCCCCATGCATGGAGTATTTGGTTGTTTCCTTAACATATTCTCTATCACAACCGTTTTATACTTACTTTAACAAAAAAATTATCTTATTTTTGGTCAAATTTGAAGTTTGCCATTTTATGTACAAATCATATTATTTAATTTATTGTTAATATGAATACAAACAGAGAGAAAAAAAAAGTGTGTTGGTGATACCTAGTAAAAATCGTTCTCGTGTAAAATATAAGTAATTAAACTGAGTGCCCACGAATGCGGTGTATTGTCCCTTTGGTGTAGTTTCCTAAACTTAGATGAGCTCATTTTGCATTAGGCGGAGCAATATCCTGAAAGTAGAACGTGAGCAAGGCTTCAGAAAAGTAAGAATTAAAGGCTGTTCACGAAAAGTGATCTCTTTTGAAAACAACCTTAGGAAAAAGTCACTGCTCCTCTCTGCAGATATTTTAACGGGCGCACTGAGTGACATGCGGCCAGTAAAGTTAGCAACGATAGATGGCAAGTATTTCCGTATTTTAACGTCGAATGAAAAGCGTTAGGTAATAAAGTGTAATAACTTCAATGATTTATTTCGCTCTGTGTTATTTTTTCAATGCATCGATTTGTGAAGTACTTGACTGACGCATGAATAAAGTGATGAGGCCCCTGGTAATGTTAATTTTACATGAGGCGGAAGCGTACACAACGTACATGCATGTAGATCTTCAGCAGAGCTTTCAAAAGTGCTCAGTTTACCGTGAACAGCCCATTAACCGTGAGTGGACTTATGACGTTTCGGAACATGTCCCTGAAACAAAGACGTGACACAAACGCACTGACTGGCAGGACGACCTCTCCCCTCCCTCCTTTCCCCTTCCCGTCCGCCGTCAGTCGTTTCTACGTCACGCAAGAGCGCTCAACAGTTTCACGACCGGGACGACACTCGCGCTTGACCTACAAACGGCAGCACGCTAGAATTGTCCTGGCGGCGGATGTCGCCCGTCGTGCGAAATTTTCCATGCGGATCCCGTCACGAGGTGTCGCGACAGGGATTGAGCCCCCGTTTCATTTCTGGTGTTTGGCAACACGACTGTAACCTCAAAAAAAAAAAAAAAATCGTCAGGACCTTTAGAGTGTCGTTCCCATGGTCTGGCAGTCCCGTGAGGAGAATCGTGGTGGAAACCTTGGACTGAAGATTTCCTCGGGGTTCCTTCCGGTTCATCCCGGTATTCACATTCCATCACTGTACAACCCCTTTCCCGTCGGGTCTCCTCATTATCACACCTCATCCATTCTTCGGTCTGGCTAGAACGACAAGTGTGTCTTTCGAGTTGGGCAGACGGCTCTGCTTAGCCTCATGTTGACCCTGCGTAAGGGTGGAATTAGGAATGCAGATTTAAGGCCCTTGCACAACAGAAAAATTTAGCATTCGAATTTACATCCCCGTTTCTTTGACTGAATCACCAATACACAATACAAACGTACAGTTAAATTTCAGGCTATTGAAAACCGGTTCAGCAGTGTTCGCAAAAATGTTTATCTTGTAATGTAGATTATCATAATGCTACATAGGAATGTATTTTACGAGCCTATTTCAGATATAAGCCAAGACCCTTAAAATAAAATTTAATTTAAAGCACATAAAACATACTTGTTTAATTTACTTTTCGGTATCAATTCACGTGTTTCCTCTTCACGTAACATTCGTTTGTTTTTTATTTATTTAGACAAGGCAAATTTACCACCAGCTTGGTTAAATATATCGAAATTAAAATCGCCTTGAAGTGAACGAATTCATTCCACATGATCTCTGATGGATTCTCAGTGATATTGTTGTTTAACTGTGCCTTCGTGTTTCAACTTTGAGCAACTGTAAATTCTAAAGTGCTTGACGTAAATTATCATTATAATCAATTCACGGTCACTTCACACTTTTCCGAAGCCGTTGATAAAGTTCTACTTCCAGGATATTCCTCCGCCTTGTGCAAACTAAGCTTAACTAAGTCTAGAAAATGACACCAAAGGACAATGCACCAAATTCGTGCCCACTCACTTGTAACAATATTTTGTATTAGAACTATTTTTTTACTAGGCGCTACCAAACACTTCGCTGTTTTTACAAATATTTATCATAAATGAAATATAATTTATAAATAAAAAATATATGAAACTTTAATTTCACGGAACATAAGATTCTTTTATATTAACAGAGGTATAAAACGCTTGTAATAAACGGCATATTTAGAAAACGGGAACACGCGCCGAAGACGAAAATCGGTATGTAGGAAGCCCGCCTGCTTGGAACTTTTTTTCGGCGTTTGAAACAGAGAAACTTGAGAACGATAATGGCGAGACTGCCGCGAGCATCAAGTGCGTCATCGCCACTAAGCGCAACGCTCTCAGCGTCCTATTGCTGCGTGAACGTATGGGACTTCCAGAGACGACCCTGTCATCTCATCGGCGGCCTGTCTGTGGCAAGGTTTGGTGCAGGATCCCTGAGTACTCTTGTATATGTATCTCGACGTGTATATTTATGCTGGGTTTACAATGCCACGACGAGGTCTTCCCGACAGCCAGACACGACGTTACTGCCCGACCATTTCCGTCACCAAAATTAGTTCGATGTTCCTTCCGACTAGTGTTGTGTGGCTTTCGGCAAAATCCTAGAATTGCCAGTAACTTAATATGGAGCGTGAAGAAATCACAGACCATTGTACACCATTTTCTGTTGATAACTTTGTAAACGAAGTATTTTTGGGTTTTGGAGCAGTTATTTTTCCACGGATATTTATTTCTGTCAGTTAATAAGCTTTCTGTTACAAGAAAACCAGGATTAACGCGTTAAAAAACATGTATTTAATGTGAAATTTACCACAGTGATGAAATCTGCACATTTTGTTGTGTAAGGTTATGTTTCTGTTTTTTTTCTACTGCCAAGTGAGGCCGACCAGCCCGACGAAAGTAGAAGTAGAACCTACTTTTGTTGGGGTGAATTTGCTCCTGATTGGCTGATGGATAATGTTTGTCTGTGTCGGGACTGTTTGGTCGAACTGTCAAGTATTGTAAATCCAGCTTTAGAGATATGTCGTTTTGAAAAGGCCGTTTTTGGCTATGTTGGGGAACTCAGAAATGGAGTTTCTGATTAATGTACGCGACGTCTTGAAATCAGTGTGTTCATTTACTAAATGATCACACCGGACGCAGTTTTAGTAGTTCCGCGAGGGAAAAAAAACGTGTGTTTGAAACATCCTGTAACGCGGTTCCCGCGCCAGGCAGACGGGTCCCTTAATGCCTCGTCGACAGAGAGGTCATTAGCGACGGAGCAAGTTGCTCGGAGAAGTAGGAACGTGGGAGGAATGGACCATAACTAGAGATGATGGAAAATCGCGAAATTTCTTGAGCCATCATTTCTTCTATGACACTCTTAACTAGTTTATTCTTTCATGATTGGATGTGCAAGGCTCTGACGCGACTACAGTGTTGCAGACCAATTACGAACGTTCTGCCTCATAATATCAGAATCCTCATTGGCCCAGTGAAATGGGATAGCAACTTTATACATGCATGACCGCCAATAAGGAAAAAAGAACTGTCGGACATGTTGAACAGTACGTTAAATCCTAGAAAACTGTCGAATTTTCCCGCGATAAATCATCTCTAACCATGGCGTGTACTAAGGGACCATTCCAGAATTCCTTGTGTGATTTCGGGAAACCAGGATGGACCGGATCGGGATTCGAACCCGCGCGTGTGTGTCCGGTGGTTTGGCACCGCTGCACCTCTTCAGCCCCTTGGTTAAAGCCGACCTGGCGGTCCGGTTGACGGAGGGTTCGAGGGGCGCGTAACCGGGCTCCTCGGAAGCAGTGAAAGTCAGCTCGCGCCGTCGTTGTACAGTTAGCTCCGGGCCGCCTGAGTCATCTGTCAGTTTGTGGGGCAGCGAGGGAAGATAACGTGCTGTCGGAGAAAGCTGTGACGGCGCATTCCTTCCGTCCTCTCATCACCGGCTCTCCAGGCCGTCTGCCCACGAGCCGGTTCGCACGCGCGACAACATAGCGTTCTGTTAACGATGTGACCAGGCCTTAGGCGGACGGCCTGCTTGATCACACCTTTAAACATTGAACCATGGCACGAGCGGCTATTGGGGGTAAAAGCTGTTCACGATAAAGTGAGAACTTTGATGTGCGTTTGTATTTCTCTTGCCATTGGACTACTGCTTGTTTGACAGGTCGTGGGCGGCCTGAAACCAATCGGAAACAAGTAACTAAAATATAGAGCAATCACGTGCCGCTTAGTCAAAAGGGACTGTGATTCCTCGCTTTTGCAGAAGCCAGTAAACAAATGCACCGACTATGATGGAAATAGGACGGTGAAATCTAGCCTGATGCCAGGTAATAACGCGAATTTTGCATGTCTCTACCTATTATATAAGGAGACGATCTCTGTCTGCCCGTCTTTAATACTTCTAAGTCCCTTGAAACTCAACAAAAGTTCTTCAAATTTTGCAGAGCGAATCCTCAGGGTCAAATACAGATCAAGTTCGAATTTCAGCAAGATCAGATTACGCAATCATGACCTTTGACCCTAAAAACTCATTTTTAAATACATTTTTCCTATGAAAGTTTTGTATTAATGCATAGAGATATGAAGGTAATGGTATATCATTTTTGTTTACTTCAAATGTCTCGCTTCAATGTTGAGTTAATTAAGTAGAGCCACAATTGCCCAGTAGATGGAGAAATATATGTTTTTTTCTTTTTTCAGTCATTGTACGATAACCACATTTTTTAACATTGTAAATATTGTAGGTACGTGTCCATACTGAAAACACGGCCACGGGCTAAACCCCTAGAATATTATAAAGGGCATATTTGGTGGCATACGCCCAGTAACGTTGGTAACGATGGATGGAAAATAGTTCCATATTTTAACGTCAAATTAAAGTGTTAGGTATCCATTTGTAACAACTTAAATTATTTCTTTCGTTTTGTACTTTTTTTAATGTATCGAAGTGTAAAAAAGAGCAGATTTGTGAAATATTAACTTTTTTAAATAAATTCAAAGTTTCTCTTAATCCATGCATGAATAAAGTGATGAGACCGATGGCAGTGTTAATTTTACATAAGCCAAAAGAATACACAACTTGCATACAAGTAGATCTTAAGCAGGGTTTCGAAAAGTGCTCATTTTATTGTGAACAGCCTTTAAGTCTCTTCACGTTAGAGTGAGAGAGGAAACCTGAAGCCTCAAATCCTTGTCCTTCCTTATCTAATTGTCCATAACCCTACCTCGACCCTTAACCCCTCTAGCCACATCACATTGTGTATAGTGTTGATTGCTCTCAGTAAAGATCCTCTAGACTTGTTAAGTGAATATTTTTAATAGTCATTTGAATCCTCTTCCTGATCTGCCCCACTTGAACCTATTTAGTTATACTCTCCTTAAGGGATTATAACAAAACTTTTTTTGAATCAGACTATACGCTAATCACTGTAAAGTGAGCACTTTTGGAAGCCCTCTCATTTGCAAAAATTGTCGATAAATATATTTTATTTTAGCCTTAGACTTTAACTTCCGAGTGCGGTGGAATACACACTTTGGGTTTATTACTGACACGGCAATATTTATTTGAAATGGTGGTTAAAGGATAAAAATTGGCTGATAGGTAAAAGTAACTAGGGCGTGGAAAGTGCTCATTTGACCGTGAACAGCCTGTAGCATCAAGTAAGACGTAGCGTGTGAACCGTAAAACGTACGTCCTGCGAGATTGGAATAAGGTTGGACGATAAGTGGAAAGACTGAGGTCGGGAGCATCATTTTGTGAAAAAGTTGGTGTGATAAGTCGCAGCAGGCATGATCGCGTGGACGCACGATCCGTATTGTCATTCGCATCCCTCGGTTCGCCTCCGTCTGTAGCTTGATAGAATATCTGATTTAATATCGCAGCCTGCCGTGCTTTTGGCAAGTTCAAAGCAAGGAATACAGTGATCGTAATGGGAAAGGTCAGGCCTATGAACCCGTCACTCAGTATTTGCTCAACTCCTAAAGACTAGCATGGCAGACAGCAGCCCGACCAAGTGAGTGAGTGAAGCGATTTGGGCGGCTCTTAACGGCGAAGTCTTCAGAGCCGATGAGGGTGATTGAGGCGAGTATGGAGCGGCGCCGGAATGAAAGGACGGGGGGAAACGGGAGATCACCAAGAAGACCCGCCGACCAACGGCATCGTACAGCACGATTTCCACTTGCGAAAATCCGACGACCTGGCCGGGAATTGAACCTAGTTCGCCTTGGTGGGGGGCGAGCAGGCCAACCACTTAGCCTCCGTGCCCCCCCCCCAACTCCTCGACAAACAAGGGAATATTCTATAGCGTGCAATAGCCAATCAGACCCAAGGTTCGTTTCCACAGCTTCACGCGAGCAATAAGCGACCGAGTTGGCCGACATGGAAACTACTTCCACGCCATTTCGCTTCTGTGTAACCGCCTATTCTATGACGTGGTCACCGAGGCTCCCGCATTAGACACACGTACAAGCGTGGGAATCATAAGGGGTTGGTATACATTAAAAAAACATAAGCCACAGAGCATAGCACATAAAGAGTACAACATTCACGCGACCTGAAATCGTCTGTGTAATTGATTCACAATACTTATGTATTATTTGTTAGACATTACAATTTTGCGACTAGTGTGACGCCATTTGTGTTTTGAAAAAAAAAAATGTTTAAGGATTTGGCTGTCCTTCAGTAACAGGGCAAAATTTAACACACACGTGTGTGTGTGTGTGTAGGAAAATCTGACGGACTGGCATTTCAATGCCCAGCCTCAACCATTGTATCTAGAAATATTAAATTTGGAGGAAACATTCATTATGTATTGTAGGCAGCGACTAATGAGGGATTTGACCAAAAATCAATTCCTAAAGGGGTGAAACGGGGGCTAAAAATTTGTATGGAGAAAAAATTTACAGTCTGGACCATAGATCCTAGGGAGATACAATTTTTAGAAAACATTCATTATGTAATGACTAAGGGCAAATAAATGAAAAAATAAATATATAAATAAATAAAGAACCCAAACTCAAACCTAGTGGTAAGACGGGCTTAGTGTGTGACGTGGTACTGGACGGGGTGGGGCGTGTGAAAGTGTGGACGCCGCCTGGCCTTGTATGATGCACGCGGCTGTTGACCGAGTCTCGTCGAGGGGTCGCTGGTTTCGATCCGGCGGCGCGCGGGGAGTACCTGAGCCAGCCGCGTGGTCACGGTCGTGTCTCGGCGTGACCTTCCGGCCACGCGGGCAGGGTCACGGCGAACACCCTGTCCTTAGAAAGGGGGGGGGGGGGAAGTGAAGTGTCGTCTCGCCCATAGAGCAAGTAATGACTGAATCGCATAGCCCCGACCAACACAGCACGACACGGCTACTTGTATTTACAGCACGACCAACATCACGCTCTCGGCATTTAACCTAACTATTTAGAGGGCGCTGATCGGCTACGTTAGTTTCAAAGGCTGTGAACAAGAGGGAAATTTGTAATACATAATGGTGACAAATTGGTATCGCTAATGCATACAAAGGTAAAATTATTATTTTTTGAGAGTTAGATACAGTTCTTTCAATTTATTTTTCTTTTAATCTGCGTATTTACCATTGTAGGGAAAGCTTTATAATACAGTTTCGTTTTGCAATGTTGCACATTCCGTGTGTTGTGCCGCACGACACGACGAAGAATAGACATTAGTGATGGGAAATATAGTTTACTGGAATGAACTAGGTCGTTCCGAACTAGTCACATTTGAGAACAGTTCATTGGGAACCGTTCTTTTGAACTATATAGGTCACAGTCGAATTCACGCGTGCTGGCGAACAGCAGAGCGCATGTGTAACCTCGGTCTGAGAACTAGATAGGTCTTACTCTTGAGTCCTCTGTCACAGTTCCATTTCCCCTCAGAAGAATATAAGCAAGCGTGAGACGGAAAGAGAAGCAAATAAGTGATGTTTGTAAATTAACTGCAAAATAATTAGGGCATTATCGTGTGTAGATGAAATTACTTCTTTTTAATATAGAAGTAAGATAAATGAATAGTGAAAATGTCTTTATACTGTGTTATCCACGCCTATGTTGTGTAATATAACACCAAATTACTTTTGACACTGATAGTAACGACCACAACAATACTATAATAGGTTGTGTTGCGAGAGACAACCACGTGTAAAGTTAATTTTTCCACGTCAGGCGTGTACAAACTCAACAAAAATGGTTCCGACACACTGAATTTATTCATACCAGTATTGGAAACTTTTTAACAGAACTTTAATTACAAAAATAACTTAATTTAATATTATGCAAATAATGTCAGAAAGATATATCCGAAGTATTGAGTGAATATACTAAAAGAAAAAAAAACAGTTTTTTTTCACGGTTTTCTATATTTTACTGTCGTAGCTATACTCGTATTAGCGCGGTTATCAGATGTATTGTCGTACAGATACCGGAATTTCCGTATGTCTGGCAACATCGCATTTATAGTACGAGTGAGTGGGAGGGTTTTACGACACCGTAACAGCGAGGTCTTTAGTGCCGATGATGATGAAGTAAGTTAAATGGACGACACAGACATCCATGCCCTGACTGGGTTTCGAACCCGGTGCCCCTCGCACCGCAGACCGGCGGGCAACCGACTACGCAATCGGGTCGGCACGAGAAAGTAAGAAAGATCGCTGCATGGCCACAGGTCTGCCAACTGTCTCGTGCTGTGTGTCCTGCAGTTCCCGACCGATTTGCGACTCATGCCACTATTGAACTAGGTAGGTCTGTGCTGCGATCGCTACAGTTCGAGCTAAAACAAAGATACCGATAGACATAGGCAGATAGATAAGAAGTATTGCGAGTTGCGATGTGGCCAGTCGCGGAGGGAGGGATAGCCTTTGAAAAAGGCGGGGGGGGGGGGGGCTGCAGGGAGCGACGAAAGCTGATTATCTGAGCATGCGCAGCGGCGCACCTGGCGTAGTTACTGGTATATGAGTGACTGACCGATATCACAAGCGACTAGTTCTTTTATGTCGCGGTGAACTATGCACCTAGTTCTTTTCCAAGGCCAGTTCAAAATGAAATGGTAGTTCGTGAACTACTCGTCACTAATAGAAATCATTTCTAATCCAAAATTGCTGGTCGTGCGACAGAATCTGTCGGGCTTACGACGATCTATTTTGTATTGCATTGGCTGTTGGCCGTCGTGTCGTGCTCGTCGGGGCTATGTGAATCCGACATTACGAAAAAACAATCACCTAATATATTAAAACAAGAATAATACTAGTTTTTAATATTTATTTTCTGATAAACACGCTTCATTGAAGTATTTAATAATCACGCTGTGTTCAATGTTTAATAAAATTGCTTATTTACAAAAAAAAATCTTTTTTTTTTTTATTTATTTTTTTATACTATTGCCGGGTAGCATTTACAGCTTGTTAACGGCTTGCGTTATTCTTGAGAGGTTCTAGAACGAAGTTTAAAAAGTTGCTTAATGAAAACCTACTTGACTAACACCATTAGTTGTCAAATGTTGTTTTCGGCAATAATTAAATATATACCTGTGCTGTTTGTGTTAGCTCTGTCTTTGAAATATTTACGTTACCTCCAACTGTGACCAACAGAATAGAACAAATCTTACACAAGCAGTGCAAAAAACGGATTAAATATTTCTAATCGTTTTAGTAAGGTATCAAATTAGCAACTGAAGTATATTTAGGTTAAATCAGTATGTTTGAGATACAAAACACTCATAGTTTTGACACAAAACCGATCTGTTCCGCAAAATAATTGATTCTATTGGTAAAATGTCTAGGTTGGTATTTCCACAGGCACTTCAAATAACGCGAATGTAAGCCCTATCTACCGCCACCCCTCTGGTTTCGCCTCGCCGTACTGGCAGAGTCAACGAGCATACAAGTACCAGAGACGTGACTCAAGGCAAAGCAGTGGAACGCTTATTTTTTTTGCCCAGTACAAATGTGCCAATGTCAAAACAAAAAAAAATTGTGTTCACGGGTTGGCACTACTGCACGTAAACAGTTTTTTGCATAACATATCAATCGTCCAATTTCACCCATTTTAATAAAAAATGTGTTCAATATTAACATCTAAAATATACAGAATTGCATCCAAAAAATAAACTACCGCACGGCCGTACGATAATGTAATGCTCACATAACCACCAACAACGTAAACATAAATGTGGATTTAAATAAATCATTTTACTTCGATCTCTACATATGAATCAATATAACTATATTATTATTTCCAATTCCGTTGAAAAAACATTCATTAAACTATATGCAGTTTATACACATTATATCAAATAAGTCAAATAATTTTCCGTTTTTATATTGCCGATAGTGGACTGTGCTAATAAACATAATCGAATAGGAAATAAATGAAGCGTTCTGTTTAATCCTATCCAGTGTTTAGGGGTTGAGTAGAGTGCTCACTAGAGCTGCGGCCGCTCCCCGCTTCCCGACGTAGCCGGCTGCTTCCGTGCCAATATAACTATCAAAAAACGTCAATAAAATTTGAGATTAGGACTCTTGTTTAGGCCCCGTCCACAATCGACACGGGGCACATAACATACACAGCATAAAGAAGTAAAACCCTTCATTTCAGATAGCATCGTCCACAACTAGTCTTTGGCGTGACTTACTTAGCGTTACTTGCGTGACTTAGATGGTCATCTCCAAGTATCTTACGCCAAGTTTTCAACGCCGGCCAATGAGAATGCGAAACGGCATAAAAACTGCTGTAGCCAACTTATGCATGTAAAAGTTCTTGTGCTGAAAAAATTATTTCCTAATCGTTTGCTCTTTCTGATTGGTTAGGGAGAGGCTTTTTCTTTCACGTCAATGCCGATTGTAGACAGACGGTTTCGCTTGTTATGCTTTCTAAGTAATGTTATTTAAGCCAAGTCGATCGTGGACATGCCTTTACGTGAGAAAGTGCTCTAAGATGTTTATTCACTTACTCTGATCTATAAACTGTTCACGATAAACCAAGCACGTTTGAAAGCCCTGCTTAGGATCTATTTGCGTGACACATTGTATGTTCGTACACCATATGCACCATGGAGGTAGGAGTAACAGAAGATGTCATAATACGACATCATCGAAGCTGCATTTCCGTCCATCGCCATAGTGTGACACCCAAAACAATGAAAAAATTTTGAGGCCGGTTTGTGTGGAATTTCGTAAACAAAGATAACAAGTAATGAAATTAAACTTTCAGGCTGAATACCAGCATGCTACGATGCAATAGTTTCGTTCTAATTTCGACAGGTTAGCCTTCCGATGTTTTGGGTGTCACAACATGGCGGATAGCCTTCATCATTTTATCATGCACGTCCGCAGACAATTTGAATTTAGTCAAACTGCATTACAAATTAGTTAAGAGGAAGTGTGAATACATATCTAAACACACGTTTACAAATCAGTTTTCTAACCTAAAATTCAAACCATGCCGTTTCCTCTAGACGTGTTGGTAGAAAAAACGATTCAATGTTGGGGCACGGAGATTGGTTGTGCGCAGCCAGCGAGATCGGTCTACCTCGTCTTTAGTCTATAGTCTATAGAACTGTAGACAAGCGGCGTTGGTTGCGGGCGGTTTCAGTTAGCGCCCTGTGGGAGGCTATAACGATTTCTAAAAATAAAGCAATCTTTACTGTTTGGTAAGTGACACTGCCGGCAATCGAGTCACGATGTTTTTTAAACCGTAGTTCGGTACGACCGGCGCGGTTCTCTTAACCCACTGAGACTCGGAGTACACAATTGTGTACATTACGCACGCGAAGAGGCTGTTCGCTATAAAGTGAGCATTTTTTAAAACAACCTTAGAAAAAAAATCACTGCCCTTGCTTGCACCGGGACGATCGGTTGGCCCCACCGGGAGGTTTTCTCTGGAGCCCGAACATAGGGTTGGACTCGTGGTGGTAGTGGTCGACTCCGTTTGCTGGAGGAGGTCTGGAGAGATTCCCACTCTCGTCGACAGGCCGGGCGGTGAGCGGCAACCTGCTCCGGTTGTGCTCTGGAGAGGCACTAGGTGTATGGGTAAAACCCCGGCCAGACCACACGCTTGGTTTCTGAGTGTGAGAGTCCCAGAATCTCTGTGGTAGAGGAGGCAGGGATGTGCGGACGTGCCAGGCTGGGGCTTGGGTCTGGCCAACGGTCGCATTAATCCTGGTCTCTTTGCGGTGAGAGGACGTGATTCCTCTTCCCCGCCTATTGGGAGGCCGAAGCGCGGTAAGGTCGTAAGGCTAAGAGCGCTGCGTACAAATACAAAACACATGGCGGAGAGGTCCAGTGTAACTGCCCCTGACTGCATACATTTTAACGGGCTCACTGAGTGACATACGCCCAGTAAAGTTGGTAGTGATGGATGCGAAATAGTTCGATATCTTAACTTATCAAGTAAATAGTGTTAAGATAACCATTTGTGCAAATTGATTTTTTTTAATGCGTCTAAATATAAGATTTGTAACATATTTACTTATCTAATAATTACACGGTTTCATTTGACCTACGCATGAATAAAGTGATGAGGCCCATGACAATGTTAATTTTACATAAGGCGGAGGAATACACAATGCGCGTTCAAGTAGCTCTTAAGCAGGGCTTTCAAAAATGCCCTTTTTACCGTGAACAGCCTATAGGTAATTTTTGGTATGTACTGCACATTGCGAAGCTCAATGGTCACTGACCAATGATTAGGGACACCCGAATTTCGCGAAAAGATTTCCGCGCATACTAGATTTCATTACTATATGGGTGTACCAGCAGTTTTTGTTGTGCTTATTTGTGGCGTGGCTTTATACGAAACCAATTTTTTTACGTGACCGTCCAATCAGAATTAGGTAACTTCAATACTGTACGTTTGTGATTCGCGCGCTGACACCGAAGACGCTCAACGCGAAAGTGGATCTCAGCTAAAGTGTAATGAAATACAACTGGTCGTGAAATATTTTCGCGAAAATCGGGGTGTTCTTACAGATGAAATATCTCAAAACAGTTGCACATCGGAAAACGATCTGGGGCTCGAGAAGGTTGAGTGCCTCGTGTCCTCGGCTGAAGGGGACATTGTAGGGCGCGTCTGTGCCCTCAGCGCGAATTCGGACAGCGAAAATGTGACGACACATCCGGGATACAGTTTTCAAGGGCACGAGGCCAGGTAAGGAAGGGTCCTTGGTTGGTGAATCCGAACGCGACCAAGGTCTTAATTGGTTGAAGTTCTCGGAACAGGTTGATCTCAGATGTGTTATGGGAATTCTCCTACCCCTAGCGACAAGTGGCTGGTCTGTCTGCGAAGCAGGGATGTTAGATAGCTAATCGGAAGTCCTGGTACAGACCTCACAAAAAAACTGGTACTTTAGACGAAATACTGGTACGCCATGAAACTTCACGCGACAAAAATAGCCAAGCCGTTATTTTATATATTCTGGTTAACAGATGATTTTACACCACAATTATTTTTAACAAAATTCACAAACACTTAAATGCATGCAAGGAATATGTTCCTTTTCATTGTGCATTTAATTAAAAAAAAAATGTAAACCTTAAGTTAGTGAAAGGGAAATCTCATGCGCATATTTTGCATGTAACCATACATTGGCACGTAGGAAAAATTAATATAGTTTACTACATAACAAAACAGTGCAAAAACTTCAATCAACTGCATTGAATTAAAATAAGATCAGAACATTCCGTGCCAGCTACGATGCTTAATAACGCAATACGGAACAACCTACATGAGATGAAACGGAATACTGGATGCGCAATATTCGTGCTCGGAACTTGAGATCAGTTGTGCTTTGCCCCAAGAAACTTTTTTTGCGAAGTAAGGCACTGGACTAAAAAAAAAATAATTTTGTGGTCCTTTTTGTTACAAGTGATCGCAAGGGCTGAAATCTTGGGATTTTTGTGTACCAGGACGAACGTACCTTAGTACGCGGTACGACACTTTGAAAACTGTTATGTGTACCAAGATACTGGTACGCCTAACGTGGTGTTAGGCAGGATTTACAACAGCTTGTCACGTCCGTCCGTCATACGTTCGTCCGTCTCCCGGCCGATAGATTTACTACTAAACTTCAAACGTCCTTCGTACATCCATTGCTGCAAACTAATAAAAACACAACTTTTTACAATTAGGGAAAAAATTTTTCTATAAAAAGTGAAAATATTTTGCGGTTTTGTGTTTATAAGTACCTACAACAACTGTAAAAGTACGCAACGGAAATTAATCGAGGTAAAAAAACTTTTAAATAACATATAAATCATAATTATATTGTTTTTACTATTGCACGAAAAGAGCTCGTGTTTCCGAACGTGATTATCAGTTAATGTTCAGGAAAAATACAACTTAATTTCATTTTACAGTTACATAAACATGTGAAAACAAAATACAGCAGAAACAAAACACTGCACACACTACACAGTCTTATAAAGGACTCGGGATGAACGAATAACAGAACGTGCACGTTTAGAAGGCTGTAATTTCATCCGTTCGTCCGTCATAAGTTAAAGCTCGCCAAGGTTTTGACGGACGGACGGATAGAATATTAATGGCCACCTCTGATTGGCTGTTGGTCACGTGATTGACGGACGGACGTGACGGGTCGTTGTAAATCCTGCCGTAGACGTTACCAGTGCTGCGACGTTTGGCTGCACTGATTCACAAACGTGTGTCGGTCTATCCCGTGTTGAGGGGGAGCTGGGGGCCCGCCCCCCTACCCCTCTACTAGTCTTTTCAACTCTACTAACCAAGAGCATGTTCCCAAACACTGTATCTCCTGTAGCATTCTATTTAATTTAATTTAATGCATGCAATAATTTTTTGAAATTTTTACTTCTCTGTGGCAAGGGTTTTTACGTCTCTATTGACGGATTTCTCTTGCTCTTCAGAGTTAAGATTATAGTCTCTTTGCGGTTTCTTCGCCCTTTTTGAACCAGACCTATGAAAAATCTCCCCATGTATGTATGATGTGTTAAGTTATTTCCAACATATGCCATATATTACAAGCGTTTTATACTTGTTTTCAAAGTAGTTACTTTTTTCTCATAAATTGAAATGTTATTCATATTTTATATATATAGATTATAATGCTTCATTTGTAATAATGTGAATAAAAAATAGTGCGAAATCACATGTGTTGGTAGCGACTAGTGAGAAATAGTTCTTATACAAAATACTGTTACACTGAGCGCTCATGAATTCGGTGCGTTGTCCTATGGTGTAATTTTCCAGACTTAGTTAAGCTTAGTTTGTACGAGGCGGAGGAATATCCTGGAAGTAGAACTTTAGCAGGGCTTCAGAAAAGTCTGAAGTAACCGTGAATAGATTATAGCTCTAAGCACACCTGGGGAGGTAGTCAAGTGCAGGCCATGGCTGCCCAATCCCTCTTTGCCGCGATGCATGCCTCCTTGCATGATTTTCCTTCCTAGTAGGCGTAAGGGGTTAGCCCAGAGACACAATAAAATCCCGCCCTACCTTCGGGCGTTAACTTCACGTAACACTTAGAATAAGGTAGTTTGGAAGATAAAAAGAGAGAGAGAGAGAGAGAGCTGGGGGCACAGTGCCCCCCGTTGTGACCGGGCCAACCACGGCACGGCCGTTACACGGCGGCGCAGGCTGTGGCGGGTGTCTCGCTAGAGGAAGCTGGAGCAACACGCTGGAGGCGCACACCTTCGTCGACCTACTTCGCCACGCAGGCGCGTCAATAACAGTGGCGCACGAAGACTTGCCGGCCTGCGAGAGCCCGTGTTTCGGCAAGTGCCGCGCTCGCCGGCCGCAGACCACCCGACAGTACAGAGGCCAAACATTCGCTCGTACCTCAATAGCATCGCCGGCCAGCGACGCGCGAGGGCGTCGTTCGCCGATCACCGCCGGGGAGAGGGGCACCATTCTATTGGCTGTCCATGGTAAAGTGAGCACTTTTTAAAGCCCTCCCAACAAGCATTAGGGGGTAGTATCCACTCCATATTCGAATTCTCTTACGAATATTCGTAATGAAAATGTATAAAAAATGAAAACTGCACATGGCATGGACGACTACTTAATTTTTTTTTTTTTTAATTTGTATGGTTTCAAATATACCTGTATTTTCTCATGTGGGACTGAAATTATTAAATAATTAGATAATATTTGATTACGGTTACAGATGTGACACGAATCCCATAGTAAAAATAAGTGGGATTTAGAAATAACTGTTAAAATGTTCCCTATGTCGTGACCAGCTTGGTTTTTAAATACTGACTCTGAAAATTAAGTTAAAGAGGAAAATACGTAAATCCACGATAGCAAGGATACTTCCCCCTTAACCACTAATAAGTGTATCTTATTGCAGCCTCAGACATTAAAATTTGAGAGTGGTGAAATGTATACACTGTGTTTATTGGTCAGATTGCAATGCTAATATTTAAAAAAGCAGCTAGAAGATGGAAATCATTTGATAGTAAAAATTTAGAAGGGCCTTAAAAAGTGTTCACTTTACCTTGAACAACCTATAACCAGCTTTACTGCTTATCGGGGGGGGGGGGGGGGGGTCGCGGTGGCCGAGCGGTTAGACTCGCCTCCCGCCAAGGCGAACCGGGCCCAATGGTCGGCGTGCCTTCACGGGGAGCTCCCGTTTCCCCCGCCCATGCATTCCGGCTACTCCATTCTCACCTCATTTCACCCTCATCGGCTCTCAAGACTTCATTGTTAAGAGCCGGCCAAATCTATCATCTCAATTCTGCTTATCGGGAGCTACTTCCAACTTTCCTGAAGTCCTCCTAAAGTTCTACTTCTAGGATATTCTTCCGTCTTCTGCAAACAAAGATGAACCGCGTCTAGAAAATTACGCGTAAGGAGCAATGCACCGCATCCATGCGTCCTCAGTCTAATTATATTAGCACGAGAACAATTTCTAACTAGGAATTACCAACACACCTGTTTTCTCACTGTTGTATGCTCATATTAATTATAAATGAAGTATTATAAGTTATAAGTGAAAGTTCAATTTAAACAAAAATAAAATACTTTTAGTTACCAGAAGTATAAAACGCTTGTGATTAATTACTTATTTAGGAAACATCCACAACGACATGTACAGGATGTTTTTTTTTATATGAAATTGTGAAAATACCGCAAATTTGCACACATGTAGGCTGTTAACGGTAAAATGAGCACTTTTGAGGCCCTAGTTACTTTTTTCTTTCAGTAAATTTGTATCCTTTAACGACCTTTTTAAATAAATATGACCATGTAAGTAGTAAACACAGTGTGCAATTTCCATTGCACTCGGAAGTTAACGTCTGAGGTTAAAATAAAATACATTTATTGACTATTATTGCAAATGAGAGGGCTCTCAAAAGTGCTCACTTTACCGTGAATAGCCTATACCCGCAATTCGACGTGTGGTGTCCAAGGCGACAAAGATCAAAGATGATGTTTTGAGGTCAAGGCTTATAAATAATATTAAAGAAAAACTATATTTGATACAAGTATCGGAAAATATTTACAAAGACAAAGGAATCCAATACAAAAGTATTACGCATTAAAGGAAATCTCAACATCCTCGTGGAGTAGATAACTCTTGCCCTTTCAATTGCCATTTAACTGTAGTAATGTCTTCTGTTTTTTTTTATGTCGGCATCCAGGCAAAAATTATTTTCAAGTAAGCGATAATTTAAATTCAAAATTAATTTCATCAAATTTTTAATCGAATTATAATTACAATTTATTTATTTTATATTATATGTGACGTTGACGTAATTTCAATGGGAATTTAACATGTGGGATGGATGCATACTGTGACCAGTTTTTGACACAAAAAAAAAATTATTCTTAAATGCGGAAGTATACTTTCCGTAGCTTGAAAAAGGTTTCAAGGGAACGAAATCTTGCTTTCTGGCAGCAGTCACATTCATGCGTAGACATTTCCATTAGAGGGGGTTCGCTTAATTTCATGTATCATATACTAAAATAAGATTAATGTATATATATAGTTCACGGCAAAACCAAGCGAGGTGGCGCAGTGCTAACTCACTGGACTCGCATTGGGGAAGACCCGGGTTCGATCCCTTGTCCGGCGATCCTGATTTCGGTTTTCCACGGTTTTCCGAAATCACCCCAGGCTAATGCTGGGCTGGGTCCCTAAACAAAGGCCATGGCCAATTCCTTCCCCAATCCCTCCTCCTTGCACAGCCTCTGTCACTGACCTCGCTGTCGACGAGAAATTAAGCTCGTCCACCTACCCGTTCACGGTAAACCAAGAGCTTTTCAAACTCCTGCTGAAGACCTACTTTTATGCACGTTGCGTATTCTTCCATCGTATGTAAAATGAATATTACTATGGGTCTGACTTTATTCGTGCGTCGGTCAAGTGAAACTGTGAAATTATTACAAAATGATTTACTTTAAAATGTTACTCATTCTTACAAATATGTGCATTACAAACAAAAATAAAAAAGAAAAACAGTTTCAGTATTTGCACACGTGATTTCTGAAATGGTTCCTTTTGCTTCCTGCTTTTTTGCTTATAAGTGTATGGATTAAAATTTTGTAAAGTATTTACTTTTATAATAATTAATAATTATTCAGTTTCCCTTTACTGACGCATGAACAAAGTTATTACGGTTGTCCCTGCGCACCGAATTAAGCCTAGGCTACAATCA
Source organism: Dryococelus australis (assembly GCA_029891345.1). Taxonomy (NCBI): domain Eukaryota; kingdom Metazoa; phylum Arthropoda; class Insecta; order Phasmatodea; family Phasmatidae; genus Dryococelus; species Dryococelus australis. The sequence goes on along the minus strand of CM057004.1, from coordinate 85,512,991 downwards.
CCGTAGCGTTCCCGTAACAAGTTAACAGTGGCGTTACCATGGAAGTATGAAAGTGAACTGGCTGCAACAGCAGTAAGAAAACTGTTACGCGGCCAATGAGAAACGAGCACAAAAAAAAATACAGGCCGTACTTGTATCGCGGATATTTGCAAACAGAGTGTTGGCTAACCTGATATTTATTTTTGTTTATCTACTTGTGATGAAAAAAGATTTGCGGGAATCGTGTTTCGGGATATTTAAAATGTAGTATATGTGTTAATAATTGCGTTGACTATTTAAATAAACGGAAATCTGAAATGTACCGTACAGTTCATTTAATAACTATGTTCTTGTTATAAGTGTGCACTGCACTGACTCTCGTGGCTGGAAATATTGTCTCGTGATTGGCCGGCGTAGAACTCGACGTGAGAGAATTGAAAATATTCAATCCTCTTAACGCCGCTACCGCGAGCAGGCCGCCATCTTAAGCCGTTATGTTGTGTTCTAGCTGGTCCCATATATAAGTGTTGTTATTTCTTACGGTGATTGTAGCCGGGCTTTTAGTTCAAAGCCTACGTAACCTAGAAATGGAGTTTCTACAAGTGTGGGCCGTAGGTACGGCTTAGGCAGGATTTACAACGACCCATCACGTCCGTCCGTCATCCAACCGTCAGTCAGTGACCAACAGCCAATCAAAGGTGGCCATTAATTCTATCCGTCCTCCCGTCAAAACCTTCGCAAGCTTTAATTTTCGACGAACGAACGGATGAAATTACGGTCTTCTAAACTTGCATGTTTTGTTACTCGTTCATCCCGAGTTCTTTACAAGGCCGTGTAGTGTGCACAGTGTTTTGTTTTTGCTGTCTTTTGTTTTCACATGTTTGTTTATGTAACTGTAAAATTAAATGAAGTTACATTTTTCCTGAAGATTAATTGATAATTACGTTCGAAAACCCGAGCTCCTTTTTTGTAATAGTAAAAATAATAAAATTATGCTTTATATGCTCTTAATTTTTTTTACATAGATTGATTTCCGTTAAGTACGTGTATGGTTGTTTTTGGTACTTAGAAACACAATACCGCAAGATATTTTCACTTTTTGTGGAGAATTTTTTTTCTATTTGTAAACATTTTTGTTTTTATTAGTTTGCAGCAATGAACTTTCGACGGACGTGCGAAGTTTGGTTGTAAATCGCTCGGCTGGGAGACGGACGAACGTATGACGGACGAGCGGATGACGGACGGATGCGACGGGCTGTTGTAACCCTGTTTTACCAGCGAAACCTCGCCGGCCACTCCCTCCCTCTTCTCCCGTGATCGTTGCCATGACGACGTGACGCCGGCCACCCAGCGACGCAGCTCGGTGGCACTTCCGGGCGAAGAACATTTCTTAACCTTCTGGAAGCTTTTGAGTTTCATATAAATACTGATGTTTCGCCCATTAGCGGGCAGAGAGAGTTGCGCCGGGACGTGCAGGGCGTCCTGACCTCTGGGCTATGTGTTCTTTGCGGTCTGGTGAGGGAAACTTCCTCAGCCTGCAGAGAGATACAACTGCTGCAACCGTATGGGTGGTATAAGGGCCCGAGCACACCCCCCGCTCTGAGCTTCGGCAATTATGAGAGAGAGCGGGCAGAGAGAGAGAGATTGCGCCGGGACGTGCAGGGCGTCCTGACCTCTGGGCTATGTGTTCTTTGCGGTCTGGTGAGGGAAACTTCCTCAGCCCGCAGAGAAATACAATTGCTGCAACCGTATGGGTGGTATAAGGGCCCGAGCACACCCCCCGCTCTGAGCTTCGGCAATGATGAGAAATGAGAGCGGGCAGAGAGACAAGGGTTTCATAATAGGGAGGAACCGCTGTTCCTATAACTACCTAAGCAGGTGGTATGTAAGGGGGTTGGGGGGAGGGGGAGGCTGCTGCCGTCTAAAAGATATGTAACCTCATTTACTACTATTATTAATTTTATGTAATTTTATATTTATTCTGGAAAAGAAAAATATTTTAACCAGATTATATTTTATTACGAATTTGTATTTTTGAATATTGGGGAAAAGTTGTAATACTGTTTGAAGTATTATATACAATACAGGCTATCCACGGTAAAGTGAGCACTTTTAAATGCCCTCTTATTTGGAATAATAGTCAGTAAATATATTTTGTTTTCAACTTAGACGTTTTAACTGTATGAGAACTTTTTTTCACTGAAGTAAACCCAACCTCTTTCGAACATATTGGAGAGGGTTTCGGGTCTTATCAAGTTTATCAACTACATTGAGGAGACATACAGACACAAGATCTCGTTCTATGTGTGTTGGCACAAACCGTCGCAAAGTGACCAGGTCATTACATTTGACGGATGGATACACAATGTGCTTACAAGTAGGTCCTAAACAGTGCTCACTTTACCATGGACACACTACAGTTATGATCTACAGTCCATGCACGGTTAATTCCAACTTTTCTGAAGCCCTGCTAAAGTTCTACTTCCGGGATATTCCTCCGGCTCATGCAAACAAAGCTTAACCAAGTAAAGAAAATCACATCAAAGGGACAACACACCGCATTCGAACGCAGTTAGTGTGATAATATTTTGCATAAGAACTATTTCTTACTAGGCATTACTGACACGCTCATTTTCTCTCAATTTTTATTCATATTAATTATAAATGAAATATTATAAATTCCAACATAATATATGAAATAGAAGTGAAAAACTAATATAACCAAAAAATTATTTTAAGTTAACACAAATTAAAACATTTGTGTTTATATGACATATTTAGGAAACAACCAAAAGGTTTATTATACTCAGGTTAGAAAAGACGTGAGTTTTCTTATGGGCGATTTTGGTATAGGGAAAATTTCTGCCGCTAGGTGATAACTTTTAATTAAAATTTTAAGCCAAGTGAACAATAAAAGATAAATATTTTACTTAATGACGAAGTTATTCTGTATTTTATTTACGATTAATACAACTATAGGCTGTTCAAGGTAAAATGAGCACATTTGAAAGCCCTGATTAAGATCTACCTGTGTGCACGTTGTGTATTCTTCCGCCTGATGTAAAATTAACATTGCCATGGGCATCGTCACTATATTCATGCGTCTGTCAAGCGGAACTGTGAAATTGTTATAAAAGTAAATATTTTTCAAATGTGCTCATTTTTATACGTCGATGCGTAAAAAAATCAGAAAACGAAAGAAATAATTTAAGTTATCACCAATGGTTACCTAACACTTTTTAATTCGACGTTAGAACTTGGAACTACTTTCCCTCCATCGTTACCAACTTTACTGGGCGCATGTCATTCAGTGCGCCCGTTAAAAAAAAAAAATTGCAGGCACGAGCAGCGACTTTCTTCTAAGGTTAATTTGAAAAGTGCTCACTTAATTGTTAACTGCCTATAACGACGTCAGTTCAGCTGGTTAGTAAATTACATTTCAATTGGTTTAAATGTGGCCGCTCGCAATGGCGGCTTTCCCTCGGTGTGACGCGTACCCTCTGACCGGGATTCCTGAAGCCGTTTCCCGGGAAGTTACGTGACGGTGTGAGGTAGATGCCAACGGAAGGGGGGGGGGGGAGGGACGCGATGGGGCAGCGCATGTAACTGGGACGCGCGCGTTCAAAAACGGCTCGCGGCGTGGCGCGGCGAGCAATTAAGGGTCCTACGTACTTGCGCGTTCAAGGTCAAGAAGCGAGGGAGCAATACGGGCGACACTATAACACTCACGCCTGGCGCCTCATCGCTCCTACGCGCGAGGCGTGCAGTGTTTCCGTCGTGACGCTCTACTGTGTAAACTAGATCTGTAACTGTGGGGTTTTATTACACGCGATTAAAGTACACAGATTAAACTACGCCCGTGTAGTAGTACTTCTCTCTTGCCGCTTAAAGAAACTTCATAGGCAAGCTTTTAAAAATGCGATATTTGACCATTTTCACGAATTTTTTTCCTTCATTAATACACTTAATATGACAAAAGTAAAACAGTAGGGGCATAGATAGTGATTTTTTGGCTTTTCTGACAAAAAGTCGTATTTGCAGAAAATTTATTTACCGAGACACGCGTCTACGCGCAAACAACGATTTCACCTAAAACGTTTCAGTGCATAGGACCCTTAAGAGGAGCGTGAACTGGAACATTTTTTGTGAAATCGTTGTTTGCCCGTATTCGCGTATCTCGGTGAGCATATGTTATGTAAATACTGCGTTTTGCTGGAAACGGTTATATATATATATATATATGCTTTTATATTTTTACTTTAACATATTTAATGTATTCTCGGAGAAAAAAAATTCGCGAAAATGATCAAATATCGAATTTCCAAAGCTTGCCTATGCAGCAAGAGAAAAGTACAAAGATACGGGCGTAGTTTAATATGTGGTCTTTCATTGCGTGTAATAAAACCCCACCGTTACAGATCTAATTTGCACAGTACAGGACCACGACGGAAACGCTGCACGCCTTGAGGGTAGGAGCGATAAGGCGCTAGGCGTGAGTGTTTAGTATCGCCCGTATCGCTCCCTCGCTTCTTGACCTTGGACGCGGGGGTCCATCCCACTCTTTAAAATCTAGTTGTATGCTCATTGTGTTCATCATTAGAAAGTCAAGGGCCAAGGCAAAAGAAAAAAAAAAAACATGTATTTTAAAATATAATGAATACTAGCTAGCCACTATCACAATATCGCAGAAAAATTCTTATAATTTATTGAGGCTTGCTCGAATTAAACTTATCTAACACATATGCCGTTATTGTTACTTTAACGTTATAATTGATATCGTTTGTAAACAAAATGTGGATCATACAAGTTTTAAAAATACTGCGTCATTCTACTAGAAGCATATTTGAAAATAATAAACTCAAAATTGTATTTACATACAGTATTAATTTAGCAAGAAAAGCCGTAATTTTTAGTGCGGATTTATTATTTATTCCAAGAAAATGACTTGTAAAGCAGATTATTCAGGGATCGTATGGCTCTTCTGGCCCACTGGTTCCGCCGCCCTTGCTGCGCCATAGTGTAAAATTAACCTTGTCACGGACCTGATCACTTTATTCATGCGCCGGTCAAGTAAAAATGTGAAAGTATTAGAAATGCTAATTATCTTAAAAATGTGTTAATTCTTACTCTCATGGTCATTAAAAAAAAAAAGGAAGAAAAATCCAGGTATAACTTCAGTATTCGTAAGTGTTTACGTAAACTATTAATTGAAAGTTTAAGACGTGGAACTCCTTTCTCCCCGGTGTTACCAACATAACTGGGCGTATGTCTGTCAGTTTAGCCGTGGAAATACATGCAGCGTTTCGAGCTCATTATGCAACCCACGATAATTCAATGTGCCTCAGTGCAACTTTGCCGTGGTTCTAGCGATGAAATAAATAAATATTTATAACGTACCTTTGCATTGCATTAAAGATGCAGTCACTCTTGTTTGAAATGCGTTCTCGAAAATCAGGTATAAAGAATTATTTCATCATGATATTTATGTCTGCCCTTATTGATGTTGAGAATTTCGTACTCATGCGTCGGCACAAGAAGTGAAATATAACAACTTCCTTTGTACACTGTGTTAGGAACTCTGATGCACACGACCATACGCCACGACCCACCACAGTCGAGTCGAACCAGAAGAGTGCAGCCCAGAAGGACAAAACCAGAGTTGACCCCCGCCGTCAAACTACGGACGCTGACCCTTCATCCACAAGCTGAACCATTACGGACCACGAAGCCCCATACAGTTGTTACAATTACGGGCTACCGAGGGCCCACCAGCCACGAGCCAACCGACGAAGAAGGCCTGGAGTCAAGTCCGGCGCACCAGCCCCATAGGAGGCTACTTCGCGAGTCTGAAGTCAACCATCCACAACAGCCAGCAGCATCGATGATTTCGGACACGCCGGGCGATGTCTTATGCCCGGTGGCACTGTCGTGGTTCGAAACTCGATCCAAAGTCGGAACTAAGCTCGACACAGAAAACTGTTGCACCATTCGAGGTCAGAGCTGGACTGGAGATCGAGACGAAGTTCATTTCGAAACGCCGAAATTGGCGGTTCCAAATCTCGATCCGAGATCAGCAGTCATCATCGACAAACGTAGTTTGAAAATACGCCAACAGATAGAACTACGTTCGATTTTTTTCTTGTGAAATTAAAACAACATTATTCACACTTGAATATTATTCAGTAAAATTCGTACAGCAATAATTCACTTAAAACAGATAAAACATCGCACATCTAATTCTATCTATAGTGAAAAATACGCCTACTTACATGACGTCATATATTACGAATCAATAGAAAATTTGTACCATTCTTAATCTCGATCTCTCACTTTGGAACCAACGTCGACGAGTCCGATATCCAGAATCATGAAATTTCGTTGGTGCAACACTTTTACATTGGGACCAAGATCAAACTCGATCCTGTTTCGGAACTAGGATCGTTCGATCTCGGATCGGGAAAGATTTTAGTGCAACCGGGCATAAGAAAAAACCTGTCCACTCCCCGCCCAAGGAAGTACGGACGTCGCAACCTACGCAATGGGATGGAGCAGAGCGACCAACGAGGGGGACGTCATAGTATACCCCCGTCAGGATCGATTTTTATTTCCAACTATCCTATAGCTAAGTGTTAAGTGGAAGCCCGGTGCGTAGGGCGGGAACTCATTGCGTCCCAGGACTAGCCCCTTACGCCTACAAGGAAAGGAAATCATGCAATGAGACATGCATCGTAGCAAAGAAGGATTGGGCAGCCATGGCCAACGATTTCGGCCATGACTACCTCCCTAAGTGTACTTATAACTAAGCTGTCGCTAGAAGAGACTGGGAAAAACCCGCATAGACACCGTAAAAATCCAGTCGACAGGATAGAATTCAAAATTATTCATGCATGATGCATTAATCAGAAATGCACAACAAGATGGATGGTAGAGACCAGGAAAGCTGCAGGGAAAGTTGGGATAACGGAAGAATTGTTCAACAACAGAGATAACATGAGGCGACTGACCGACAACGCAAGATTTCCGAAAGACCTACCTAAACCAAGACCAGAGAGAGTGAGGATTGATGAACAGAGACGAGCAGTTGGAGAAAAATTGAGGAAGTTCTGGGAAGGAAGAAAGAATGAAACGAACCAGAAGTCTTGATTTCACTGCGGCCCATAGATGGCCAAATTCATATTTTAAAAAAATTAGAAATGCTACAGGAGACAGAGTGTTGGACACATACACTTATTAGTAGAGATGAAGAAACTAGTAGAGAGGGACAGGTACTTTAATTTCTTCTTTACCTTAATAATGGGAGGAAGCGCTGGTCTAACCACGGGTGGTGTTTGCTCGATACTGATTCTGACTACGTCAGGATCGAGTTCAGCTGTGAGTCAGTAGGTTTGAAAACACTGCGGTCGGTTCTTGTGCACACGACCTCATGTTCTTCCTGTGGTCACTGTAATACTTTCAGCTGCGAACCAAGCCTATCAGCGTACCTCATCTTCCGGCGAAGATCGTACGTACGGTCCATCCCGGGGTGTCTTTGCCAACCAGCCCACGTCGTGCCCTGAAGAGTAGGTATACAGTCCCAACATGCAGCGCACGTTAACCGTGACACACATGTCGACTTTGATATCGCCGTCTCCTGGGGACGAATGCTGGGAACTCTTGAAGTGAAGGGAGTTGTGGAGGGGGGGGGGGGGGTCAGGAAAACCGTGGAACGTGCCGCATGCCAAGTGAAAATGCTCTCGAATGCACAATCCTTTCGAATGCATTTCCACTCGTTCGAGCAGCACTCGAGAGATTCTGCGGGCCAGATCGCTTTCTCTCGTTCCAATAAACCGTTCTTAACACTTCGAGTGCTGTACTATTGAGAAATAAGATAAAGGCTGTTCACAATAAAGTGAGCACTTTTGAAATGAACCTTAGAAAAATGTCACTGTCCCTGATCGAATATATTTTAATGGGCACACTGAGTGACATTTGCCCAGTAAAATTGGCAACGATGGATGGAAAATAGTTCCATAACTTAACGTCGAATAAAAAGTTTTAGGTAACCATTTGTGGTAACTTTTATTATTTCTTTCTATTTCTGTATTTTTTTTAATGCATCGAAGTATGAAAATGAGCATATTTGTATAATATTTACTTTCCTAAAATTTTCACGTTTTTACTTGACCGACGCATGAATAAAGTGATGAGGCCCGTGACAATGTTAATTTTACATAAGGCGGAAAAATACATAACATGCATAGTAGAGCTTAAGCAATGCTTTCAAAAGCGCTCATTTGACCGTGAACAGGCTATAAGCTAGACGTGGGATGCTTATATTCTCGAATGCGTGACCATGAGCTCTGCTGGGCCAATATAATGCCAAACTGAAAGTTTATCCTATGCTCTTAATATTCTTCCCCATGCAAAATATGCAATACACCAATCATCCTATTCTCTTCAGTTGCCGACGCATTTCTGTTACGTTGCAAAGAATCTTATGAAAACTGCTGACGAAATAATATTTCGTCGGCCGTGTCTTCGAAGGTTGCGATTCGGACTGTGACTAGAAACAAACGTGGAACTGGAAAGTTTACTGAACAGCAGATCCGCGCCTGCATTCACGACACTGAGGCAGTGTCCGAAACGACAAATTCGTTATTTTGGAATTTTTCATTTCGTAAGTTTCAATTCTGATGTTGTCGACAGTCACTTGTTTAGCACTCGTGGCAAAGCATTCTAACATTAACAGTGAACGATTTTTTTATATCTAGATTTTATGCTTATAATGGACGTGAAATTTCTACAACCATCACTGGAATGCGGCGAATATGTTAATAAATAATCAAATAGTAATTTTTACAATAACGCCTTTAAAGAAATTTACTGGGAAATATATAAACAAAGCACATCTCTTAAGGCTATTTGATTTTTAAAACATGTCTAATGTATCGACGAGCAGTTATTTGTTTTAAAAGAATCGTTTTAATTACCCATTTGCGCATGTGTTTTGAATGTCAAAACCAACATGGCGCTGATTTTGTCAATTTTTTTTTTGTTAACATCCGCTAGACACAAAATACGGAGAACCAAATCACCAAATACGTCACCATTTTTGTATACGAAATCGGGTCACGTGAACACTTTGTCAACGAAATCTGCCGTTCCGGACACGGCCTGGAGTGTGCGAGGGCCATGGCTAAGGTTTATTCTTCAAGTTGGGAAGTTCAATGCTTTTAGTTTGGCAACAAAGTTTTTTGCTGCCAGGTGACGCTGGTGTCTCTTGCGTACCAGATTTTTTTTGTATGCAAGTGAATGGGATAATTAAATTTTTCGTAAAATATATTCAGTTGTGTAAAATATTCCGAGCTGTATTTTGTTAGAACCTACGAAAAGAATTAGCTTTGTTCTTCGCACAAGAGTGGAAATATAACGAAATATATTCACATATTGTTAAATATTCTGTCTTAATTTGGAATACCAAAACGTAAGCTTAAACAATTACGTTACTTAAAAATCCTAACTGAATCGAAAAATGTAGCAGAGAAATGGTTAAAAATATTTTCAGGGCTTTGCTGCACAGTTTTCTTACGCGAAAAGAGAAAAGTAGAACATTCCGCTTAACGTCGTTTATATTTTTTCGTTTTTAAATCCTTAACGTTTTCCCATTGGATTAAACTTGCTTACGGAACACTCACTCAATGCCGATCACTCCTGCATTATTTTACTGCTTGATAGGGGCCGCGGTGGCTGAGCTGTTAACCTGAACCGGGTTCAATCCCCGGCAGGGTCACGCCCGGATTCTCGCATGTGGGAATCGCGCCGGACGATGCCGCTGGTCGGCGGGTTTTCTCGGGGATCTCCCTTTTCCCCCGCCCTTTCATTTCGGCGCCGCTCCATACCTCAATCGCCCTCATCGGATCTCGAGACCTCTCTTAAGAGCTGCCCAAATCTCTTCACTCATCACTCACTGCTTGTTCTTGTAAACGCCGATGGCGAGAATGATACACACGGAATAATGTTAAAACTTAAAACTTTTAAACAAAAATATATAGAATTACTTTATATACCGCCAACTTAAAAGCGACTTCTTTGGAGCACTGCCGTACCTTGTGGTAGTAATTTTCCGTATGTCAAACTCTTCCATTATAAATTTCATTTTGTTCCTAACCTGAATAGAATAAGCGTTAGCTGTGGCTCACAGCTTAGATCAATCGTTCCTGGCCTCGTAAGTGCTTAATGTAACTCTCTCCGAATTCTAAATAATTTTGACTCATCTTACCGAGCCACGATTTTTAAAAAACCTGGCCATCACAAGGCCGCCTGTCAGCTTGTCGCTTCCAATCAAATAATTTTCTTACAGGAATTGAAGGATTACCAATAAAACTTTTGCTAGTGAACGAGTTGAGTTGAGAGATTTGGGCGGCCCTTAACAACGAGGTCTTGAGAGCCAATGAGGGTGAAATGAGGTGAGAATGGAGCACGGGAGATCCCCGAGAAAACCCGCCGACCAGCGGCATCGTATGGTAGGATTCCCACGGGCGAAAATCCGCGGGCGCACTCTGAGAAATTATTCGGAAATTTACCATACCAGTGTATATACTTAGTGAGAAGGCGGGAATAGTAATATTTTCCCCTATACCTTCATAGTAGCGTTCCTACATTTGCTCAGGGAACAGTCAAATACGTACGGAAGTTTCCAACTGTGTATAGTAGCGATGCTAAACATTCCTATATCTGCAGCATGATGTGTGCCATTATTACCATACAGTGTATAGGTTAAAAACTTACATTAAAGTTTAAGAAGTTTACCAGAAAATTGCTTACAGCGCGGCCCTGCCGGAAATCGAACCCGGTTCGCCTTGGTGGGAGGCGAATAGTCTAACCACTACAAAACCGCGGCACCTTTGCCGTTTAATATACTGGAGGGGCGTTTAATAGTTTAGTCAAAAAAAACCATAATTTCCAAAGCTCTGCAACGCAGGTCACGAGAGATTCCGAATTGATACTTTCCTCAGGTATCTGCGTGGAATCAAGACTCGGCGGAGTTCTTGTGTGTCCGCTTTCTCCTCTCCTTCGCTTCCCTGAATGACGATGAACCTGTCACTGACCTGCCGCAAAATGTTTCGGCCAGTAGGTTTGTGGCAAGGGCCGCGGTCACACGGGATGCAGAACTACTTCACTAAAAGCAGGTTCAGCTATTGAAGAGGTTACAGCACCTTCGGAACAACTTCCGATCGCAGTTGTTTCTCGTTCAAAGGGAACAGTTTTCGTGAGTAGTTTCGAACGACTTCTCTTCTCTGCTGCGCTCCTACTAGCTGCTTCGAAGTATACAAGCTGTGTAATTGGCGGGAATTCCTGCACTTTTTGAATCAAATTAAGTTTAAGGTTGAATGTACTTATACCTACCCATTATGCCATTACAGTAAAAAGTATAGGTGTCATAACAATTGAAAAGCTCATTAGTGGTAATGGTTGGAGGCAATTATAATTAAATATCATACATTTTAAGTTCCATGTTTGTTGAGGTTAGAATTTCCGTTGATTTCATTCTGTTGTGTGTGTGTGTGTGTGTGTGTGACCACGAAAAAAACGTTCTGTTTTTAAACTTGTTCAGGCATGGCTGCCGAACGTACTTAGCTGAATGTGTTTAACAGCATCCGTGTAAACGCGGTCGAGGTTAGGCCGACCAAAGACGCTACGTGTCGAGCTTCGCTACCTTTCCGTTAACTGCTACGTCTGTCGTAAATAATACTGGGAGGGGGGGGGGGGGGGGGGACGCACAATTTGGGAACGCGTTGGTGTGCCATGAAGCGAAAAGTTATGCTGTGGTTCTCCAAATGCCTAGTAAAAAAGAGAAATGCGATAAAAAAATAAAAGCATGTGCGGAACACTTGTTGTGGTAATTAATTTATCCTGAGTGGATGGGGCAAAAGAGTTGTGAATTGTGTGGACGCGTTCTCGAGTCATAGACATGGGACGGGAGTATATTATGTATCCTTATTGTCAGTGAAATGTGTATATAACAATGAATATAAATGAGGAACGAAACATAATGCAGGTATAATATTAAAATACAAGTCTCACGATCGGCAACGGGGAATCAGACGGAGGGATTTTTTTTAGAATTATCTCATCTGTAAGTAAGTTAGTTTTCATTATTTGTTAATTTCTAAAACACTAAAGATGTGATTTTGAGACATACTTACACAAAAATTATGCGTTTTCTAGGAATGAGTACTTTATGATAATATGTAAAAGTTGAAGGGAGCCGCGGTGGTGCAGTGGTTAGACTACACCGCCTGCAACCAAATCGAACCGGGCTCGATTCCCGGTGGGGTCGCTCCAGAAATGTTCGCACGCGGGAATTCGTGCCGGACGATGCCTCTGGTCTGCGGGGTTTTTTTTTTTTCGGGGATCTCCCGTTCCCCCCTTGCGTTCCGGCGGTGCTCCACACTCACCTCGCTTCACCCTCATCGGCTCTCAAGACGTCGCTGTTAAGAGCCGGCCAAATTTCTTCACTCGCTCGAATAGTACGTAGTACACAACGCCCTTGGAAGAGTGATGGAGGGAAGTATGTCCAGTTCGGAGACCGCTATAGGCGGCGGCTGTCCTGATGGCGGCGCGACGCGGGGACCGCATCGACGTACTTTTTTTTTTTCTAAACTACCTTATTTTAAGTGTTATGTGAAGTTAAGGCCCGAAGGTAGGGCGGGATTTTATTGCGTCTCAGGGCTAACCCCTTACGCCTACTAGGAAGGAAAATCATGCATCGCGACAAAGAGGGTTTGGGCAGCCACGGCCTGCACTTTGGGGCCATGACTACCTCCCTAGGTGTACTTAGAGCTAGTCTTAACTATGAAGAGCAAGGGAAAAAACAGTCAAGAGAGACGTAAAGACTCTTGCGACAGAGAAGTAAAAAATTAGAAAAATTATCGCATGCATTAAATTAAATAGGCTGCTCCAGGAGACAAGAGTGTTTGTAAAACATGCTCTTAGTTAAGAGAGTTGGAAATACTAGAGAGGGCGTGGGAGGGGATCGGCGTAGCGCGCCGGCCGCGCCGCGTGCGTCGTGGCGATCAGTTTGTCGGGCACGTACAGGCTTGCGCCCGCTCGCGGCCAACGAGGTCGCCGTCGCCTTCAGCAGTTGGCGCGGCGGTAGAGCGTCGCGGCGCCGGGACGCCCGGCTGCCGGCTCATACTCTACACATGAGCTGGAACTACCATCCACTTCTGCGCATGTGAGTCGATTTTGATTTATAATTTTGTTTATTCACAAGAAATATTTTACAGTGACAGAGACTACAGCAACAACCAGGCCCGTCAAGTACACGGGGGGGGGGGGGGGGGGGGGTACAATACTCAGGGGCCCGGGTCTGGCCGGACTCGTAAATTTTTATTTATAAAATGAAGTATTACTTAAAACAGAATTTCAACACTCAAAACTTATGAAGTTTTTTTTGCACCGATGACGACTATTTATGTTGTAGATGATCCTTTTTTTATGGGCAGGGGTAGAGACCCGAAATTTCGCTTGGTGGGCCCGACAACAGCACACTAGGCTATTCACGGTAAAGTGAGTACTTTTTGAAGCCCTTTCATTTGGAGCAATAGTCAATAAATATACTTAATTGTAACTTTGGACGTTAAGGCGGATTTACACCCGCCATCTTGGATTTATCGGGTTTTCGCCAAAGCTTCTATTTCAGAAGGCGTATTGAAATTTTCCGCACGACATGTCCTAAATAACAGCTTCCTAAACTTGATCGAACTGCCACAGCTTCGCTGCATTAATACATTTTTAGCTGGTAACTGTCGATGCGGAACGCGAGATTATATCTTTGAACGATTAAAAAGGCGACGATATCAACAATATTCAAGAAATACTAACCTCAGACAATGCGCTAGGCAATGCTCTGTGCTCTGTCGTTCCAAAAAATATGATTCAAAACTGTACTTCCAGAGTATGGCAAAAATTCCATAAATCCAATATGGCGGGTGGGAATCCACCCTAACTTCCGAGTGCGGTTGAATATACCTACACACTGTGTTTATTACTTCCATAGTAATATTTATTTTAAAAAGTGGTGGTGGGATAACAAATGGCTGTTTGGGAAAAAAGTAACTTGGACCTCAAAAGTGCTCACTTTACCGTGAACAGCCTTGGCTATAACAATTTACAACATCACCAGCAAAATTTATAGGCTCTTCTTGTTGTAAGTGAAGTGGCTAAGGCGAGAATAAACGGACGACAGTAATTACTGTAACAAAAACTACCCTAAACAAAGTCCCAAAAAAGGACAACAAAAAACAATACTAGAAAAAAACATTTACATAAAAATCATTTTCTAAAAGATAGGGAAGGATTCATGGCCAATTACTAGAGACCTGCAAAATTCGCGTTTTTATTTGTCGTCAGGCTAAACTTTACAGTGCTGTATATAATCTAGCCGGCGTCGGTTCTCCATTGGCTGCTGCATAGATGAGAATTCACTCTTGTTTTTTTACTAGACTGCACGTGATTGGACTACCACATTGTAAAGTATTCATTTACTGGCGCAGAGTTACCCAGGGCGTGTCAGATAAAGTATGAGCCAATGGAAAACTTATTGAAATGCGTTTGAAGTTGAACGTTGTCCCCAGATAACAACGCGAATTTTGCAGGTTTCTACCAATGACGTTGAAATGTCAGTTATCGAAATAGACTCGCGACAGTGACAATGGCCGATTGCTGGGAAAATGAATGCAACAACACTGGGGATAAAAATGTATGGCGTGCAACCCAACATTCACCTGTCGCGCACCAACACAATTGTCATAGTTAGGGATGCCTATTTTCGCGGAAAGATTTACGCGCATGCTAGACCTCATCACATGTGCTCACTTGTAGTCTTCATTCGACTACTGGCTGCTTGTCCTCGTGGGGAGACAGCATGCTACATGGGTGACACAATCATAATTAACTTTCTCCTAGCTCGACCGTCCGTCCGTGATTTGAGGGCAGGCCGGTAAGACACGTAACAATTCAAATGATCCAATCGCGAAAGCGGTTCTGAACTGAAGTGTGCTGGAACACAACTTGTCCTGGCATATTTTCGCCAGGAACAGGTGCTGCCCCTAGTCACAGCGAAGCCCTCGTAACTCTACTAGGTAGAGACAGGAACAATTCGCGAATTCGATGACCGGTAGGGTAGACTCCACAGTCTTGTGTACGATTACGCAGGCAAAACTAATAATTGGCTGTTTGCTGTCATAGCGGAATACCATGATTGGGCCTGCATTTTTCCGCGTGTTTCTTATTGGCTTTAAATAACGCGCGGACCAATCGCAACAGTAGCCTGAACAAAATAGCGTTTTGAATTCTAGCTTCACCCACTCCCAAAGTGAATCCGCGAATTCTTCAGGTGTCCACGAATAGGGGAAACGAATTCTTATCGAAGATACAACTTCGGTATTAAAAAAAAAGTTATTCTATGTTTAAAGCCGACTTCCCATGGCGCAGTCGGTTGGTGCTCCGCCGGTCTATTTCGTCCCCTCCTCCCATGCCTCTGGCCGACCGAATACATAGCTCCGTCCGTCGCAGGCGAAGGACAACCGAAAACTGGTAGAGGCAGCGAGATATCAAAAACATCTTCTACGAAAGCGTGGTTTCCGGAACCGGAACGGTTGTGTTTCAAACAGTTACTCTGCGAGTCAGTTTCACTCTTCGGCTCAAGAGCCAAATGTTTGACTCGCTCCTGGCTGTGCCCCGAATATGCAGAGTATTACTCAGAGCATCTTGCCAGAGTAAAAAATATTTACGCGCATTATTTCAACTAGTAACTAGGGGTAAAGTAGAAAATGGCGCGATATTTAAGTAGAATTAAACGATTTAGAAGGAAACGTGCATAATCTGATTAAAGACACAGATGGAAATAATACAAATTATGGATATAAAAACAATTATTTTTTATTAAAAAAGTGCGTAGTGTATATAAAATATGTATATATATATATATATATATTATATATATATATATATATATATATATATATTATATATATATATATATATATATATATACACATACACACACACTGCGGGAGCGATAAGGGCGACATTGCCACCCGCAACAAGTGCGTGATCGCCGCTAAGCGCAAGGCTCTAAACTGGCGTGCGGTGTTCTCATCGCACTGCGTGTATAGGCTGTTCACGGTCAAATGAGCACTTTTGAAAGCCCTGCTTGAGATCTACTTGAATGCACGTTGTGTGTTCTTCCGCCTTATGTAAAACTAACATTGCCACGGCCCTCATCAATTTATTCATGCATCGGTCAAGTGAAACTGTGAAATTATCATAAAAGTAAACATTTTTAGAATTTGCTCATTTTTACACTTCGATGCATTAAAAAAACTTAAAGCGAAAGAAAAAATATAAGTTATCACCAATGGTTACCTAACACTTTTTAATTCGACGGTAGAACTTGGAACTACTTTCCTTCCATCGTTACCAACTTTACAGGGCGTATGTCACTCAGTGTGTCCGTTAAAATATTATACAGGTAGGAGCAGTGACTTTTTTCTAAGGTTGATTTCAAAAGTACTCACTTTATCGTGAACAGCCTTTACCTAGGGGACTTTCTACGGTTACCCTAATATTTGATTGGTGTGAAGTCTGCAGGAAGGTTCAATGCAGGACCCTTGAGTAGTTTCGCATGTATCTGATGCGTATATTTTGAGATATAGCGCTTTGAAAAAGCTATTTTTTAGCCATTTTGGATTGCTACGAAAAGGTGTTTCTAACGTGCGCGACGTTTTGAAAGTACGTAGAAGCCCTCATCTGAAGGGTGTGTTCGTTCTGTAGATAAGCACGTTGGACGCACGTTAAAAAGTTTCGTGGGAAAACGCGAATTTCAAAACCACTCCGCAACGCAGTTCAAGTACTAGGCAGGCGAGACCCTACAGAGTGCTGTGCCAAAAATGATTTTCGATATTTCTCGGATATTTTATAATCCTGTTTCATCGCAGCAAATAGTACATTGATAATAGTATCAAACATTATGGAAAATTAATTTACAAATAATAATGAAGTAAAATACAGGAACTTGTATTTTTTGTGTGTTGAGATTTAAACTTAAAATTTTTTGCATAATTATCATGTTTGACTACAGTTCAAATTTAATTTTAGTCTCATTAGAATAAAATAAAGACATTTCATATATAATCTTACAGTGGTTCGGCCATAATTTTATAAGTTTTAGAGTAAAACTGAAATCTAAAACAGCCAGAAGTTAAACCTTAATCGTAGGCAAACAAAATGCCACACTTTTGTAAAAGTTTAACAGCTACAAGTATTTATGGGTTAGTTACCGGAAGTGATTTTTTAATTAATATGATTACTGGTTTTGTCATATCAAGCAGACGTATATTAATTTTTTGTTTTTAGTCAACAGTACATAGTATAATTATCTTCCAATTACTTTTCTCCCGTTTACAACTAAAAAGAACTTTTCTGGATAATGCATATTTATAATTTCAAAATAATAACAATCAACAGCAATTTAACATTTTTATAGGATGAACATTTGTGATAATGATTATTTCTTACCGATCAATTTTCAAGTATGGTATAGTCACCTTTTTTTACCACACAGTAGCAGCAGCTATCTCATTCTTTTTTAACCACACAGTAGCAGCAGCTATCTCATTCTTTTTTAACCACACAGTAGCAGCAGCTATCTCATTCTTTTTTAACCACACAGTAGCAGCAGCTATCTCATTCTTTTTCCGAAATTGAATTATGTAACATTGCCATTATATTTGCCATTTTTCTCTCACTCATATCACAAAAGTACGTTTTTACCTTCTTAAAGCGGCAGCGTTCCTAAATCTTCAGAAAACTCTTTAGCTGAAATCAAATATTGTGCTCGTATAACTGTTTTAAATTTGTATGGCACAAATTTTAAAGTTAAAATGCTGATAAAATTCTACTAAAATAAAAAGTATGCGAGAGTTATTTTAAAACTTATTTGGCATTTTTATCAAATAGTCATTGATATTGTATCTCGATACTGCAAAATATCTTAAAAAGGTAGTAGAAAGAAATGTTAAGCACTTGGACAGCCTTAAGGGACTCTTCTACTAGGCGCATGAAATGTGCTGCAGTGTGTTGGGAAATCCGTTGTTTTGATGAAAATATTCCACGTGCGCCCAATGTGCTAACTTACTAAAAGAAAACTTGAGGCGATGACGGAATGTCTCTTTCAAGACACTACGCAGGCTAGAACCACTATTTGCAAGCCCTCCAACATATGTAAATACAGCATTTCCAGACTGCCGTATGTCAAAATGTGCTGACTAGATCTACGTGAAACTCAGATACAATCCTGCATTGAACTTGGCATCAGACTTTCCATCAGTAAAATAATATGGTCACCGCTTAAGTCCCATAGAAAAACGGTTCGACAAAAAGCTTGCGTTCTAGTTAAGTGCTTCACGCATAAAGGTTGTTCACGATAAAGTGAGCACTTTTGAAATCAACCTTAGAAAAAAGTCACTGTCCCTACCTGAATATATTTTAACGGGCGCAATTAATGACATGCGCCCAGTAAAGTTGGTAACGATGGAGGGGAAAGTAGTTCCATATCTTAACGTCGAATATAAAGTGTTAGGTTACCATTTGTGATAACTTAAATTATTTCTCTCGCCTTCTGTTCGTTCTTAATGTATGGGAGTGTAAAATGAGCAGATTTGTACAATATTTACTTCTATAATAATTGCAGAGTTTCACTTGACTGGCTGAAGTGAGGAGGCCCACTCAGTGTAAATTTTACATAAGGCGGAACACACAACTTGTATGCAAGTAGATCATAAGCAGGGCGTTCAAAAGTGCTCATTTTACCGCGAACAGCCTGTAGTGGCGATGCGGTAGTTTGTGCGCGCCAGTGTCGCCCGAAGCGTTCACTCGCTCCTGTGCTATGTCGTATCAGTTAGGCTGAAACGTTTGCTGTGAAATCGTCGGTCGCACGTAGACGCGTGTCTCGGTAAATTAATGTTCTGCAAATACGACTTTTTGTCACCATTATCTATGCCCTTTTTTTTTTTTTTTTTTTTTTTTACTTTTGTCGTATTAAGTGTATTAATGGAGACAAAAAATCGTGAAAGTGGTCATATATCGTATTTTTAAATCTTGTCTATGGAGTTTCTTTAAACGGTAAGAGAAAGGTACGATTATGCGGGCGTAGTTTAATCTGTGTACTTTCATCGCGTGTGATAAAACCCCACAGTCACAGATCTAGTTTACACAGTACAGAGCGTCTCGAGGGAGACACTGCACGCCTTGGCGCGTAGGAGCGACGAGGCGCTAGGCGTGCGTGTTTAGTGTCGCCCGTAACGCTCCCTCGCTTCTTGACCTTGGACGCGCAGGTACACACAGTCCTCTCAAGGTGGCAACACTGCCGTGTCGGGGAGGCGGGCGGCGACCCGCGCCGCGAGAGGATGTCGTGAGCAGGTGTGCGAGATGTGAACCAGTGACCCGGTCCGCAATTATGCGGGCCTTGCCTAGGGAGCTGTTGCACGGGAGGAATAGGGGAAGGGGGGGGGGTGGGGGGGAGAGATGGCGGAAGATGACGATAAACCGTTACGCGCGAGGAGGAGGGGCTGCCACCTCCTCCAGTGGCGATCGCTTTCTTGTTAGGAGCGGCGTGACGCGCAAAGACGCCAACAGGTCACAGTGCCTGAGACCTCCCCTTCTTCGCGCTAAATAATGACACTTCCTTAACTTGATTTAATAGCCTTTTTTTTTTTTCTTACGCTAAGTAATATTTGCATTGGTATTTCATGTTATAGGCTGTTCAGGGTAAAGTGAGCACTTCTTAAAGGCCCTTCCAAGTTTTTTTACCACTAACCAAATATATCTTATTGCAGCATCAGGCATTAAATTTTTGAGGGTGGTGAAATGTACATACTGTGTTTATTCGTCACAAAGCAATGTTTATATTAAAAAGCATCAAGGACATGGAAATAGGATGAAAGGAAAACTTAAGAAGGGCCTCAAAAAGTGTTTACTTTACCGTTAACAGCCTATATATTGTATGCCCATAACAAGATTGTCGATTTTGAGAAATTCTTGGTGGCTAGAGCCGGGGATGGCTGTCCGTCGCCGATAGCATTTTAGTTTTATTAAAGGCTCGACTACAATCACCGTAAGCAATAACAATAAAAAAAATTGAACCGACACTTGTATAGGGACCAGCTACAACACAACGTAACGGCGTAAGATGGCGGCCTGCTCGCGATAGCGGCGTAAAGAGGACTGAATATTTTCAATTCTCTTACGTCGAGTTCTATGCCGGCCAATCACGTGACAACATTTCCAACCACGAGTGTCAGTGCAGTGCAAGTTTGTAACAAGAGCATAGTTATTAAATGAATTTTGTGGTACAGTTAAGATTTCCGTTTATTCAAATAGTCAACGCCATTATTAACATGTAGCGCTATACTTAGGGTCACCTGTTATTCGCGAAAAGATTCACGCGTAAGCTAGACTTCAATATCCTATGTGCACACTTGTAGTCTTCATTTTACTATTGGACTCTTGTGTTTGTGCGAAGACAGTCTGTTCCATGAGTGAGCCAATCGGAATTAGTTTGCTCCATACTGACCTTCCGTGATTCGCAGGCAGACAGATAAGACGCGTAAGAATTCAAATGATCCAATCACGAAAGCGATTCTAAACGAAAGTGTGTTGGAACACAACTTGTGCTGAAATCTTTACGCGAAAAACAGGTGCCCCCAGCTACACTACATCCGAAACACGATTCCCGCAAAACTTTCTTCATCGCAAGTAGATAAACAAAAATAAATATCAGGTTAGCCAACATACTGTTTATAAATATCCGCGATACATGTACAGCCTGACCTTTTTTTTTTTGTGCTCGTTTCTCATTAGCAGCGTAACAGTTTTATTACTGCGGTTTTGGTCATTACATTTTCATACTCCAACGGTAATGCCACTGTTATTTTATTATGGGAACGCTACGGTGATTGTAGCCAGGTTGGTTGACGCCCGTTCCTGCCGGAGCATTATTTCTGACAGCAACAGTTCATGGTCGTCGGTTATGTTGTGCGTGCCGCAGCTTAACCATCTGCGGAGTAGGCACGTATTTGAACGGGGTTACGTTTTAAACGAAATTTCGCTGCTCTTGAAGGAAAAACTAACCATTTTATATTTCTACCGCTTCTCTCGACTTTCTTTCTTTTTTTGGAATCGAAGTAAAATATTATAATTTGTTAATATTGAAGTTCGTAATCGTAAAACTGTTCTTTTCAATAATTTCTCAAATGAGCGCGGTGGATTGTGAAACTTGTTACCTCTGTCGCTACACATTAATTAGCACACAGACAACGCGCGACTTCATTGGCTGGCGGTCAGCCAATAATATACGTTGCAAAGTACAGTACGCGTGTCTGGTGTAGACTTGGTTTTTGTATGCTTCTATAAGCCCTGGTGTACGAGTCTGTACACCAGCCGCTATACGAGCCGCCGTGGAAGATTCATATTACACGACGGCAGTTCGCGTACGAGCATTTTGCACCCTCGGTGGGTCCGCAGTATGTGGTTTGTAGTATACGTGAACCCCATTCGTAAATACCAGTTACTCACTTGCATAGACCTATAAAAGTACTAGCTAGCACATCTTAATATTGCTATATTACTATTCGCGTTTTACATAAATTATTTGCTTACTAATACAGTTTCATTCATTTTCTTTGAAATCACGTGCAGTCACTTGAGTACAAGTGTGTTATTTTTATTTGTGACGAAAATCACTGTCGGTTTGCAAAATATAGTTTTCCTATATATACCGGAATATTATCCGCATGTAAAATTTGATGGCAAAAAAATTTGGACTGATGTAGTTTCGACCTCATGTTCGAACATTACATTCTACTCGCGGCAACTATACCACAACTACACGCACCAAATACCGAGCTTATATACTCTAGATATCTACTATTTTTAAATTAAGTTTTTCATGCAGAAGGTAATGTTTTAAGTATTTAGAACGGTTTTAAACAGTAGTTAAAATTTGTCATCACCAATATTTATCGTCGTCATATTTTTAATCAATTTGACAGTGTTTCAACCTTACCGATGTAAATTCAAGATGGAGGCGTCCTTTTCAGTTTCTTCATTAACTCGTTTCAAGTAGTAGCCACGGGGAGCGCCCTACGCTCTGAAATCGATATGTGATTGGCGAGGCACGAGATCCGGTACGGAATCTGCCGCAGAAAATACGACAGGTCCAATTACCAAACCTGTGATGAAATCTTGCGGCGCCAGGCGAAAAATGCCACGACGGGTGCCGTACAGGCCGGTATAACGGCAGCTATGGCAGACCTTGCACGAGCTTTTACGAAATCTGGTACCGTGTAATATGGCCATATTCATGCCGATACTCATGTAAGATGGCCGAGGCGGCTCTCGGTTGGCCGGATCACTGGCGGCGACGGGCCCTTTTCTCACACACCGCCGTCCCTTAAGGCCTGTCTACGGGTGCGCTATCCCAACCTATGTCTTAGGACAAGGATGCGCTGATTGGTGCACGTGACCCTCTGACATCATGGCGCTGTAACTCCCGTGTCCCATGTTGAAGCATTCGGAAAACTGAAATTTTACCCCAAGTTGTGTCCTAAGCTGATAGCCAATGAAGAAAACTTCATATACTTTCGCGCGCATTCGTGGAATGTTCACGTTATTAATGGAAACAATGAATGTGCAATGTGGGTTTTCTCAAAACAAATCTGATGAATTGCTAATAAATAATTGGCGATGTCTTCGTTCAGTCTAAGCTATTTAATTAGACGGCTGAAACTTTTAAAAACGTTTAAAAAATAAAATTTGTATGTCAGATGGCGAACTTATTTTAATTAAATCGTTAAGGCGTTTATGATAAATATTCAAATCAATCATTTCGTAAATATTAAATAATCAATAATACAACAAATTTAAACATCACTACGTGACAACAAATAATATGCCGATTTTAGAGCGATCTAGTGTCAGATTCTGAAAGCTCACTTCGGACAACGCATTTGTAAACCATATTCAGACTGCGATAATGTGACGTCACTTGACGCCGATTTTCGGACACGTCCACAGGAACGGTCGAATGTTGATAGGTCTTTAGGAGGCCACTTATTCGTTGTCGTCTTCTGCCATCCCTTTCTCACGCTGAGATCTCCGCTTATTCATTTGGGGGGTGGGGGTGGTTTACTCTTGTCTGGTCTGGTAGAGAGGGGCCTGATACATTGTGTACTTGGACTTGGCACATGGCCATGGCTATGCTGACGGTAAAATGCGAGGACAGTAGTATAAAATAGTTGGTTCTGGTGCATCGGAAGACCCGAGGAGCTCTATTAGCATATTACCAGGCGTCGGGCCGAGGAGCGAGAATTTCCCTTTCTTCCCTTTTTCCTGTCCAAAATGGTCGATTTCGCGTACAAAAACGTCACGTTTTCCCTTTTTCCCCTCAAAATTTCCCGAATTTCCCTCCCGCCACCAGCGGCTATGTTTGCAGCCAGTGCCGACCACCATTTTTGCCCTAATTAGAATAATCCGGCAGGTGACCCCTCAGGATGTAAAATGACTCATGTGGGATCTCAATCCCTCCCACCGGCGGCGGCCATTTTGGCAGCCAGTGTTAATATACATAATCTGGGTAGGTTGCACAGTGTGGCAGTGGTGTGCACAATTGGGCGGAATTGGTCGGAAATCGAGAAATTCCTTTCAAATTGAGAAGACATTCCTGGTGGCCATCTTCGTATCGCCGACCTGTGTCTACCCAGGACAATTATCGACCATTTTGGCAGCCAGCGCCTCGCCGGTTGCAGCGGTGGGGCATCAAGGCGTCGCGAACG
Source organism: Dryococelus australis (assembly GCA_029891345.1). NCBI lineage: Eukaryota > Metazoa > Arthropoda > Insecta > Phasmatodea > Phasmatidae > Dryococelus > Dryococelus australis. Next base: position 85,489,136 of record CM057004.1, on the reverse strand, counting down.
ATCTGATGTGTAACACTGCCACCCCCTTTGAGGCTGTGTGCGTGTGCATAATACTTATAAGCATAGTTGGTTATAATTTCTGAACCGTTTAAGTTATAGTTGGCAAATTCATAACATAGACATCTGCCATGACTAGAAGAGGGGCCGCAGGGATAGGTATGCTGCACGCCAACATATAAGAATAGTTCACTGTAATTTCCGAACTGTTTGAGTTATAGTCACCAAATTCATAACATAGACACCAACTGCGACTATGATAGATGGCAGTAAGTTACGAAGCATTTGAGATACAACTACCAAAAAAATCATAATACATGCATAAACACCCAATGATGAGAAGGGATGCGCAGACATATGTCGGCCTCCGTGTCTCCCCGTTCTTACTCACCTCTGTCTCTCCTGTCCCCTCAGTGCCACTGCCTGGCCACACACACACACACAAGCACACACACTTCCTCGCGAGCTCCCTTCCTCGGCACCTCGATCAGCGACTTCCCACTTGTCTTCACTCTTTCTGTCTCTATCCTTTGTCCTCCCCCTCCACCTGCCTACATCACCCCTGACCTTATATCCTCGAGCACTCGCCCCGCCTGGCCAGCGACTCGCTGTGCACCAACCCCCAGAGCACTAGTGTAACAGCATACTTACTTCCAGACAGTCTGTCAGTACCACCGACCTTGCACCCGTGAGCCGTGTACTGAGACGTCAATGTATGTATGCATGTGTGTATGTAATGAGATGTCACTCGCAATGAAAACTTAGTCATCGGTAGACAGACAAGTATCTCTGCACATGCTAGAACGATAAGGATCCTATTACGAAAACTAACTATCCCTGCCTGAACTGGTGTAGCAGTGAACACACGTAGGCCACGAGCGCATCTCACCATCGTCGTCCTCTTTGTCGACGATTTGACCTCGCTGGAAATGGAGACCACAATGACCGGTCCTTACCATGCACGATAGAACCCCCTCTCTCCTGTTCCCTCGGCAAGGCCACACACACTGCCTCGCGCACTCTCTCCACCTCGGCACCTCTGCTTACTACACTTCCTCGTGCTCTCTAGCTCTTGTCCTCCCCCTCCGCCTGCCCCAATCACCCCTGGTCATACTTCCTCACGCACTCGCCACCGCCTGGTCAAGATCCAGCTACATCACCATGCGTCAACCCCCCGAGTATATGTGTAACAGAGAGCAGATGCCCTTTCCGACCCTCATGCTCAGGGCATAACATAGGCATCCGCCATGACTAGGAGAAGGGTCGTGGGTCAAGTATGCCCTATGACAACATATAAGCATAGGTGGCAGTAATTTCCGAACGGTTCGAGATATAGTTGCCAAATTCATAACATGGACGTCAACCACGATTAGGAGAAGGGGCGCTGGGTAAAGCTGGCCCTATGTCTACTTAGAAGCATAGGTGGCTGTATATTTCGAATCGTATGACATAGACATCAATTGTAGGGGTGTGGGGGTTACCCTGGCAGCACTTCCTACTCGTCGGCCTACTGACCACCATCATGTGCACCCACCACCACCGGCGACCGTCATTGTACAAATGGCCATCGTCGGCGCACTGTCCGTCCTAACACCAGCCGCCAATGGGTTAGACAGTGCGACTTTCAAAATTCAGCATTCATATGTCATCCATACAATAATTGGCAAAAGGATCGAAGGGTTACTGTTGACTCATGGCTATGTATAATCATAGTTGCTCGTAATTATCGAACCGTTTGAGATACAACTACCAACAGTCACCGAAAAGAATTGAGGCAGTCTACCCGAACCATTAATGTATGCACTTAAGCCAGTTTCCATCTAGCATTACATGTTCAGCCGTTCCACTATGATAACCTCGATGTTGTGTTTACACATAAAGATATGTCTCGAACACTGGTCCCTACAGATAGCTGCTTGCTCTCCACAGTTGTCTGCAAGAGTGTATGAAAGGAAAAGTATGTACTAAGCAAAAATATAAGCACCACAGCTAGCACCGATCAGTTCGGTGTTGATACATTGATTAATGACGATGATAGTTCACGATTAATCACCAGCTTCTGAAATACACTTATTGAAAAAAAATCTGCTGTCCCTAACATTATGGAAATAATGCTCCCAAGGCATATTGGTAAGTAAGCAATACTTTCACCAGCTCAAAAGAAAGCATTATAAATGTAACCGTTAAAGCGGTATACACACACAGAGAGAGGATGTATGAAATCCATTTTTTTAAATTTCCGACCCATATTCGTGTACCGAAGCAGGTAATAATAATGATAATAATAATAATAATATATATGCATACACGAACCTTCAATGAACGTAAATATTTCCAGACAGTACCACACCACTAGGGGGGGACCGACCTTACACTTGTGTGTCGTGTACCAAGACTTCGATGTATGTATGTAATGAGATGTCACTCGCTACACTGCACTTATAACAACACATGATAGACAGGTAAGCTTATTACAAAACAAATTACCCCTTACCTTAACTTGTGTAGCAGTGAATTACCTGTAGGCTGCGAACACGTCTCGCCATCGTCGATGTGACCTCATTGGAATCGGAGACTGCAATGACCGGTCCCACACTCCGTGCACTGAAGATACCGAACAAGTATGCTCCCCCAACACCTTCCCATTGTCAACCTAAGTACTGGTACACTATTGAAAGGAAACAATGCATGTGCCCTGAACCATCCGAGTGGTATCCCAGTTTCGATTCCCGTAGAGAGTGTTAATACAAGTCGTCATAAAGCCGACATTCGATGTTCGGTCGTTAAGGGGGAAGCAAGGGGCCCCACTGCTAAAACACCAACATGAAGAGAGTAACTGTCATTGTCTACAACAGTGTTCGTAATAAATAACAGTGTTCGTAATTACAGGCAGTTCCCGACTTGCGCTCGCGTACCAAGCCCATCACACTTACAGAATTAGAGAGAGAGATAGTCATATGCATTGTTCTGCGTGCTTTCTCCCATCGTCTGCAAGAGTGAACAAAAGGAAATATACCCACCAACCTGTGCGTATTGCACAAGCAAACCATACACCATATGCCATTCGACAAAAAAATCCATGTATTGTCAGGTTGGCCGAGCGGCCTAAGGTGTCTGGTATAAACACCAGTTCCAGTAAAAGGGAGTGGGGTTCAAATCCCCACACTGGACAATTTTTTTTTCTGTACCCTCGTTGACTAAATAATTTAGTGTAGGTTCATTTCCAGTTGAGAGTGCATGCTGACATGCCTGCAGGCTTTCGTCAGTCTCACTACCCATGAAGAGACTAGCATGAAGTCATACTCTGGCTCCGACCCGCACTCATGTACCGAGCTTTTTGCAATTACAGACAGTCATACTCTATCTCCGACCTGTACTCATGTACCAACGAACCTTTGTAATCACAGACAGACATACTCTGTCCGAATCTTCAATGCATGTACCAAGCCTTTTATAATTACAAGCAGTCTACCCGAACCATTAATGTATGCACTTAAGCCAGTTTCCATCTAGCATTACATGTTCAGCCGTTCCACTATGATAACCTCGATGTTGTGTTTACACATAAAGATATGTCTCGAACCCAGGTCCCTACAGATAGCTGCTTGCTCTCCACAGTTGTCTGCAAGAGTGTATGAAAGGAAAAAAAATACAACACAATATGCAATAAAAAATGCATGCATTTTCATTCGAAATACTTGCAGCCAGAGGTTCGAAAAAACAACCTACACTGGGGGTGCTACTCTAGTAGACTGCTAATATATAGTAGTAGGTGCATTACTTAGCCAATACGAAATAAAAAAAAAATTTTTTTGATGTATTTATTTACATGTGTACCCAAATCATACACACACACAAATATCTATTATATCATTCAATGAAGCCTCTGGCTCTGAGTTCATCAATAATGGTAAGTATCTCTATGATGACAGAAATATACTCAACCCTCGGTGACGAAACCAACAACCAAAGTCTATCAACTAGACCATTGGGGTCATCAGAACCATGTATATGCCTTCACCTGACACATGTCGGCACTTCATCGTCACAGTCGAATATGCATCATCACCAACATCGTGTGTACACTTTTGCTTTGCAGTTGTCGACACATCATCGTCATCAGTAGAATACACATCATCGTCATCAGTAGAATACACATCAGCATCACCAGCAGACTTGGAGGTCACAGATTCATTGTCGGTGCCCTAGGTAGCATCCTCGGTTTTCACTTCACATGTTCGCAATGTAGGTCTAATATGTACAACTCCTGATGATCTGTCTGGTTCATGCTCTGCAGCCCTAATAGGTCCTTCTTCGCACACATCATGCTCTGCAGCACTCATAGTTCCTTCTTCGCACACATCGTGCTCTGCAGAACTAATAGTTTCCGTCTTCGCACACTGGTTTGGAATCCAACGCAGGTACACATAATGTTATGGGCACTCGAACGAACATTAGGGTACAAGACGAATCAGCAGGAAGGCTAGCCTTGTCGGGCGACAACACATGATGGTGCATGTCAGGCAAAGGTTGTGTTACCTTTACATGTACCAGTGTGTCTCTTGAGATTATCGTTTCTACCAAATGTAGCACCATACATATCGCATGTTAGCATTCTGGAGGTCAGTCCTTTTGTACAGTTGCTTCTCTCATGGCGACGAGCATGACAGCTTTTGCTGAGAGATCATTCCACAGGGACAACACTGTTTTCCAGATATGGAGGCAGTTACATCCATAGACGCATGCTATACGATAGACATCATATCAGCTTGCACTATCTTGATGCTAAACAAAATGGAAATGTGTCCCACAGCAGCTTCGTGGGTATAAATAGGTACCCACACTCATCTCCTCAGTGGGAATTAAGCATTTTACCAGTCGAAGCAGCAAGTCCTTCACCCAGCAGGCTGACCGCTCACTACAGCTGACCCCTCACTGCAGCTGACTTTCAAGACAGGTTAACGACTTTGTGTGAATTACTGTGGGTGTAGTATACCCTCCTTCCTACCAGTCGAAGCTATGTCCCCATCTGCTCAGTAGTGGAGGGACTATCTGTATGTGCACCCACTCCACATCTACAGTGTCAACCCGACACGAGTATCAGCTTGAGAGCATGTGTCTTTAAATCGTCAACATGGGCATACGTTCTTCGATAGTTAACATGTCAGACAGTGCAGGGTTACATGTTGCAAGATTACTTCTCAAGTCAACACATCGAGTAAACCGTGATGTACACGTTTCGCATGTGAACACAGTACGCTCTGGATTCTGATGACAACCGGCCTCGTGCTGTCTGCAGTTGGTTAGTTCAGAAAAGGTCCTCTTACAGTTGCAGCACAAATAAATCCTCTTCCATCATCATCGACGAGCACGGTATCCACAGACAATATTCACTCTTCACGGTCCGAACAGCAACAGTGCCAGCCAGCCTATTCTATGTATTAAACCATTATGCATACAAACATAACATGAGTATCAGCATGAGAACAAGTGTGTGACTTATTTAGACCTTCACTCAGCGAGGGGCTGTTCTTGAAGCCCTGGCTCATTCTTTCAGTTGACAAGTGCCTAATTGCGAAGTGGCCTAAACGAATTAGTTTTCAACTGTACATGATCTATCATATGTAATGTCCAACCAGAACCTTTCCCCATGTACTCCTCTTCCTTGTTGCAAATCTTCTGTATACTATCCTCTAAACTGCCTGTAATGTCAAGTGTGTTATACAGAGGCACATTCATTGTCTTGAAGGCTTTACCGACAAAATTCATCGTCTTGTGGTTCTGGTTTGGTATATATGCATTCCAACCACATATTATATTTTAACGCACCATCTTTTTCCACATCATCTGTAAGTTGATCTACAATACTCTGCTTAATTTCCTTAAGGTATGTACAAATATCTTTTGCCATGCCGGATGTGATGTATGTCTTCATTAGACCACGGAAAGCAGATTCCTTCAGGATGAACCCATTCTCATTGGGTGAGCTTGTAGCAGGTAATGGTGTAGTAGCTTCCTTTTCATATGTACAATTCTTCATATGTTTGTCACTTGTCTCACGAAATGTTTTTTCCTGATAGTTACATATTTTGTGCCGTGCTTCGACTGGAACACTTCCTGTTGGTTGATAACATGTGAACTTGTGTTTTCATCTATAAGACTGGTGAGTGAAGAGTCTCCAGCTCGACTTCATCTAACATTGGCCGGGTTTCTCATGTTGACATGCACTAGATCTTTTACTAAGGGTCCTACCACAGTAGCAACATAAATACCATGATGTCTGCGGAGAATTGTACATGTCCAGGATCGGTGTTGCTCACAGTGACGGTGCACGAGTATCCACTATAGCAGATGCAGACCATACTCTTGATGCTTGAGGAGAATGGCCGGCAATGTTCAGGTCCAATGGTGAGTGTGCACCAGTATCCACTGCTAACCTACAGTGCTTAGCAGGCACGGGCGAGAGTACATCGCACGATGCAAGATGACGTTTTAAGCTATCGTGGCGCCCAAATTGAGAATTGCACTGTTCACATGTTAATGCAGAATGATTCATGTTCACAGCACATCGAGACTCATGACGACGAGCATGGCAGCTATTGGCAAATGACTTCTTGCAGAACTGGCACAAATGGTTGTCTGAAATAGTTTCCATCGTCACTCGTGCCGATGTTCACCCTTCAAATAACAGCAACATACTAATGTTTCCACCAATCAAACATGCTGTATATATATACATTTTTTTCACATTCCATCAGTGTGAGGTAAATCTTTTGTAGACACGTAGTTAGCCAGTCGTATCTCTGTAACTACACTGACATGCAGCTGCAAGTTAGAAGCGGAATTTCACATCATGACACACTTTACCTCTGGTCTCTTTCCAACACAGCAAAATCTCTCATGTCAATGTGTGTTGTTATTTTTAATAAAGAGCTTACCACGATAGCAACATTGTTTCTGCCCTGAAGGAACGCTCAGGTCAGAAGTTGGCGGAGTACCACCACCATTCTATACGACAGGCACCTGGCCGCCACGGGTCTGTTGTGTAACAGCAGGTGCATGGTCTTTCATGTGTTTTTCCTATGCATCTTTAAATTGTCTATACGAGTGAAATAATGATGACACTTATCACATCGATAGCCTGCACGATATGGATTCAGCATGCATTTGTGCTTCACATGTCTCTCTGCACTGGGGACATGTGCAAATGTCCTGTTACAGTAGTTGTAAGGATGCCTAGGAGTTGATCCAGCCATTGTTTCCGCTGTTGGGTCCTTTACTAATGTTGCTAGGTTTTTTTTTTTACAGGTATCTTCCCTTCCCTAAACTTCAGTAAATAGCATTTGGCTTGAATAGGAAGGAGTTCTTTTCATGTTGCAATATGTCGTTTGAAGTTATCGCATCGCCGAAAATGCGATTGACACACTTTACAATACACATAAGCACGCTTCATATTGAGTGGGCACCCAGTCTCATGTCGACGTGCATTGCAGCTTTTAGAAAAGGTCTTCGTACAGTAGCGACACAGATAGCTTTCCCGAATATTTACCATTGTTGTGGAAGAGCACGGTCTACATAGCCACTGTTCACTCTTCGAAGTCTGTATGGGAACTGGGTCGGTCCGCCTATAACCAACATATTATAGTTTAACACTACTGCTACTCAGTCTGACAGTGAATTAATGGTGTAGGTCGGTGTATGACCACTGTTAATTGTAGACTTGGTAAACGGGTGCACATAGGTCACGACGACCTGCACTCGTGTACCGAAGCAGGTTATAATTGCAGTCATACCCGAACCTTCAATGCACGTACGTACTTCCAGACAGTTCCCCGAACCTTCAATGTGCGTATTTACTTCCAGACAGATGAGTAGTAATACCCAAACTAGGGAGGAGGAGGACCGCCCTTGCACTCGTGTGTGTCGTGTACTGAGACTTCGATGTATGTAATGCGATGTCACTCGTAATAAATGCACACAGTCATCGCTAGACAGCCGAGTCCCCACACATACAACACATGCTAGAACGATTATTACGAAACGAATTATCCCCTACCTTACCTGGGGTAGCAGTGATACTTGTAGGCTGCGAGCACATCTCGTCGTCGACGTGACCTCGCTGGAAGCGGAAACTGCAATGACTGGTCCCGCCTTTCCGTGTATGGTAGGTACCAACCAAGTACTGCATCTCCACCACCACCTCCCCTTGTAAACGAACTTGTCAGTATACTATTGAAAGGAAACAATGCACATGCCCTGAACTAACCTCGAGGTATCGCAGGTTCGATTCTCGTAGAGAGTGGTAATACAAGTCGACATAAAAAGCCGTCATAATGTCTACAATGATGGCACGTGCGCGTGTGTATTGCACAAACGATGGCTAGATAAGACCATACATCATATGCTATTCGACAAAAGCCATGTAATCCTATCACTAAAACAAATAGACAGTTTGGGCGAGCGGCCTAAGACGTTTGATTTAATCTCTGGTTCCAGTAAAAGGGAGCCTGGAGTCGAATCCCCGCACATGTAGCCTACTTGGATAAATAAGTTATCACATGTTCGATTCCTGTTGAGCGCGCATGCTGAGACGCCTGCAGACAATCGCTCAATGGCGTGCATGGACAGTGGCGACTGCCGGTGGCGGGCTGCCAGAAGTATGAATGTAGACGGTCAGAAAGGCCAGCGGTCATGTTGGCGACCAGTATAACGACGACACTCTGGTGGCGGGCGAGAGAATAAAAGGTGGCTGCCTACGGGAGCCGACTGGTGGAGGGAATTAAATATGGCTGTCTACAGTAGACGACGTCAACGGTGATGGATGACGCGAAAATCAAGACAGGAGGAAAGGGGTAAGAAAGAACAAAGAAAATAAAGGACGGAAAGAATATGAGAAATCCCGAGGGATAGAACGAGCGAGGGAGAAAGGAAGGAATGAGTGAGCATGAGAAAAGAAAGGAGGTCAGAAGTACTATAAGGAAACCCCAAAGGTAGAACGGACGAGAGGGTCACGAAGGAATTAGAGAGTGTGAGAAAAATAACATCGGAATGCAAGAGCGTGAAGACGTGAGGGGGAATGATAGAGCAGGAGGAAAAAGGGAAATCTAAGATGGCTGCCACCATTGGCGAGGAATGACAGAGCAGGACGTTTCGGTGTGACGTCATCCCAAATGGCCGCCGTGGCTCCCTGGCGCCGCATCACCTGTCCCTCGCCGGTGACTCGGCCATTTCCATCTACTCCAGTGTTTGCACGTATAGTCTATTCACGGTAAAGTGAGCATTTATGAAATCCCTCTCATTTAGAATAATAGTCAATAAGTATATTTTACTTTAGCTTTAGATGTTAACTTCAGAGTGCGGTGGAATATACACACTGGACATATTTATGTAATGTGGCAGTTGAAGGATAAGAAATGGTAACTAGGGCCTCAAAAGGGCTCGCTTTACTGTGAACAGCCTATATATGTGCATATCAGCAAATATATGTTTTGGGAATACAACGTCTTTCCAGGAAAGCCAAAAAAGAATTATCTACAGCCACCGTATTTTGTACTTTTATCCTATTAAAATTAAATATATTCCAAAAAAGTGAAAATTGTTAAAGAAAAATAGCCATTTTTGAGCTTCCCTGCTTTTCTGCAAAGTTTCCTCAAAAGAGAGGAGAAAAGTACAATGTGGCATTTATAAATTAATTCATTGGCTTACATCGCGTGTAATAATATCCCACATATCTAATTTGCGAGGAATTTATGTTCTCGGGAACGCATTTCACTGTCTTGCGAGGGCTCATTGTACTGCTTCCTGAAGTGGCCTTTAGACTTCTAAAAATTTTTACCAGGGGTTCCCCTTAATCCCTACCAACGTTTCAACGGGCACACGGACGGACGGATGGCATTGTCATAAGTGCCTGGGTTGCCTGTTGGTCGCGCGATTGCCAGATGGATGCGACGGCTTGTTATATGAATCCACGTTTGCTCCCAAATCAGGCTGTGTGAACGAATTTACCTGCCAGGTGCCTCTGGCTTGCTTTGTCCTCTTAAAGTTGTTGGCGTCGATGTGTGTCTGTTTCAACCCAAATCAGGGAGACGAACACATCCCTCCAGCCCCTGCAGGCAATGACACAAAGTTCCATCCCCAGTCATGTTCTCGACATCGTGATTTTCGTTATTCAACTGTCTGTAACAGTTTTACATCTTCACGATTTCTTCTTCCGACATTTGCTGGATGATCTTTGTAAACAAACAATGACAGTGTAATCAAAATTATATTAAAAGATTTATATTCTACAAATATTTTTTGCTTCGTCCACTGATTGTTTACCAGTGTTCTCCAGCCGCAAGGGAACAGTTGCCAGAAGACAGCAAATATTTATGGTTGTCAGTTACTTAACAGTTTCGGAACAATCATAAGGGATACTCAATATACTAAAATTAAAATAATTAAAATATGAACTTCCTTCCTAAATTTTGTTTACCTGCGTGTTTCAAAGACTATAGGCTGTTCACGGTAAAATGAGATCTTCCGAAAGCCCTGCTTAAGATGTACTTGTATACACGTTGCGTATTCCTCCGCCGTATGTAAAATTATAATTGCATGTGTTTCATCACTTTATTCATGCGTCGATCAAGTGCAACTATGAAATTATTAAAAAAGTAAATACTTCTATGAATTAAAAAAAAAAACATAAAGTGAAAGAAATAATTTTATGTTATCACAAATGGTTACCTAACACTTTTTAGTGGACGTTAGGATATGGAACTACTTTCCCTCCACTGTTACCAACTTTATAGGGTGAATGTCACTCAGTGCGCCCATTTTTTCTAAGGTTCATTTATAAAGTACTCACTTTATCGTGAACAGCCGTTACTAATAAAAGTTTAATTCCTTAAAATGTTATTTTTAAGGTCACTAATTTCACTAAATGTTCTTGCAAATTTCACGAAAACTATTTTATGCTTCATTTGTTGCCCTCTGAATGTCTGCGAACATCCACAGAAAAAATGTGTACATAATCACCTGTCAACGGCTACTGGCGCTGCAGAAACAGCGAACTCCAGTGAATTTGTGTTCTCGGTAATCTTTCTAGCCTCGCACAGGCCTTTACCCGAAAACCATTCCCAGTAATCATCAGTACTTATCAGTATCGGCTAAAATCACTGACATTACTAACCAGTTAAATAGTCGGGCATTGGAATGCGGTGCCTTTTACGCAGTGTTGCCAGCGTACGATAATTATGGTACACGAACGAGTACTTCAAGTCTGTGTCGGATGTGAGATAAGAAAACTGGATACCGTACGGTTCTGTTCGAGAATTTTCTGAACTTACTATGCATATTATCGGTAATAACATAAAGTAGTACATATCTTGTCCTTTAATAAGTTTATTTTTTTGAGAGGTAAGGTCGATTTATTGTCCCCTACAAGAAGCAGTAGAAAGAAAATGCCCACGACCTAATTTCCCTAATTGTCTAGCACACGAAAGGCCTGGAGATTTTTTTAAATATATTTTTTGGCCAAGAAAGACGTTAACGGAACGATGTTTTTAATCACGTGATCATACACTAGGCTGTAATTTTTATTTTGCGGTTCCGCACGCCATTACAAAGACATGTCCATTTAATTTATAGTTAGTTATTAAAAATTGCATCGTCTTACTTATAGACTATTAATGGTGAAACGAGAAACTTCGAAACTAACATTAAAAAACAAAACACTGCCCGTCAACTACATGTACTAGCGTGCACACTGGCATAACAGGCTTCCATTTTAGTTGATAAAAGAGTTAAGTGAAATAGTTCAAAGTACTAACGTCGTATTGCGAGAATTATGTTTATAAATTTTTCAGCAAACCACGTAGGTAAATTTCTTGCCTCGTGCACATATTAGTAACACATTTACGTTAGTAACAATTTCACGTTTTCACTCTTTGACGCATGAATAAAGTCATCAGACCCATGACAATGAAATATTCGCACTACGGCGGAAGGATACAAAACGAGGAGGAAGGTAGATCTTAAGGAGTACTTTACAATTATGCGCGCATTGCCTTAACCATTACCACGTACGATATTTCTCGCACTTTGTACGATGATTTTCGTCGCGTGACACGAGAATTGCACATAGAAGTTTTGGCAACGCTGGCGTCTCGCGCGAACTGTTGATGACCTACTGTTAGTAATACTGATTTGGGAAGTAGGACACACTAACGGGTTTAAGTGTTGTAGCTGGTCGGCGGTCAATTGCATTGTATTGAAGGCCGTAATAGCTTTCTTCATTCAGCCTACTGTATGTAGGCCTACACCCTTCCGTCATACGTAGAAATTAACTTAAATAAATTGCGTCAGCAATGGTTGTTCGCGGCCCCGCAGTTTTTGTGAAATAGTTGTTTGTCCGAATACGCATATCTCGGTAAATAAATGTTCTGCAATTATGACTTTTTGTCAAAAAAGATAGAAAACAATTATCTATGCTCCCGCTTTTTTACTTTTGTCATATTAAGTTTATTTTTGAAGAAAAAAATTCGTGAAAATGGTCAAATATCGCATTTTTAAAGCATGTGTATGCAGTTTTCTTAAGGTTGAAGTAAAGCAACTGCCTATGGAGCACTGCACCCAACTATACAACGTGAACAACTCATTAAAAAAGTGTTACAGACACCATGAAAATTATCAGAAAATTGCGATTTATGCTGTACATGAAAGAAGAATGTATATGTTTTGCAACATTATAAAATATTTTACTAAAATATACTTCTCAAATGTAAAAAATTAATCTATCTATAGAATCCGCATTTTTAACGAAATTTAAGCGTATTTCCATTCTGGGTACTTCAGAAAGCAGAATTTATAGTAAAATATTCTTCAAGAAAGATCGTCATAATATTTGCTATCATTGCATATAAGAAAATTGTAATAATAATGTATCATATCAATTTTATAATTAACTATATTTACGTCAGTTTCAGCCATAAATGTTTGCGACAAATGGACATACAGAATCAATTGCAAACATTATTTCTTACATTTTTATTACAATTTTCTTACATGCAATCACAGTAACTATTATGGCGATGATTTTATTGTTAATTCTGCTTTCTGAAGTATCCAGAATGGAAATGCGCTTCAATTTAGCTAAAAATGCGGACTCTGAAGACCGATTATTTTTCTACATTTAAGAAGTATATTTTAGCAAGATATTTTATAACGGTGCAAAATGTATACATTCTTCTTTCATATATAGCATAAATCGCAATTTTCTGGTAATTTTCATGGTGTCTGTACTACTTTTTAAAGAGGTCTTCACGTTGTATAGTTGGGTGCAGTGCTCCATGGGCAGTTTCTTTACTTCAGCCTTAAGCGGCAAGAGATAGTACTAAGATACGTTCGTAATTTAATCTGTGGGCTTTCATCGAGTGTAATAAAACCCCGCTGTTGCAGATCTGATTTACACACTACAGTGTCACGACGGAAACACTGCATGCCTTGCGCGTATGAGCGACGAGGCGCTAGGTTCGATTTGTGATATTTATTCTTTTGTAAAATAATGTTTCAAACTGTAGCGACAGTGCTGTATATTTTCTGAATAAACTGCCGTATTGAAAACCTATAGTCACCACTTAAAATTCTGAGGAAACAGAAAAATTCAAATCGATCTCTAAAAAACGCCCCTGCCCCCAGTTGCACATATTCACATACACACTGTGACATGCTACCAATCAATCAGCAGTAGAAAAGTAAACGTGCTTTCCTTTGGCAAACGTCGTATTATTTTTTCAGTTTGAAGACATTTTAGTTATTACATTTCGTCTGTTTGTTATATCCACACAAGAGTAATAAATATAAGCAAGCGGATCCAGAGAGGGATGGACAGAGGGAGGGTGGGCCAGAGAAAACGCATGACAACCTTTCTCAGAACCCTCGCATTGGCATGTAACTGTTGTGTGAAGTGTGAATGTTTTAAAACTAAAATTAAATAACTTCAGCATTGTTTCAAACACTGATCTTATTTTATTAATTTAATACTGTTTCCTAGAATTATGATGAAACAGTGCCTTCCTCTCATGCTATGACTCATAAGTCTACATCTACACCTGCGCAATATAGAAGTGACCCCCCCCCCCCCACCGCAAGTGGGGATTCGCTTCTGCATCAAGTAACGTATTTGCCTTCCTGACAGTTTCACAGTATTAACAGATCAACGCTTGAACAATTGGTCCGTTCCATGATAATGTTAATTTTACTTAACTTACACTGAGAAAAATATTTGGTTGAATCAAACAAAATTTGTTTGGTGCAACCAAATTATTTGTTTGTATGCGGGCAGAGAAATATTTTGTTTGCTGAAACCAAATTAATTTGTTGTTCTCATTTGGTTGTCCCAAACTGTAAGAATTCGTTGGTGCAACTAAAGATTTGTTTGGCTACACGTGCGTTAAACAGTTTGGGCCGATATCAAATAAATTGTTACAAGTTCGACCGAGTTTCGAACCTAGACCACCTGCGCCCGAGGGCTACAATCTCAGCTAATGTGACAACTGATGACGGCGGAATGCTTTCAAATACACATGCTGCAAATATTGGGCAACATTTGCAAACAAATATGTCAAGTTTTACAACTTTTCTTGTCAGTTTCGTGTTGCATTATTTTATTAATGTGTTTATACGATTGCTAAGCATCAATAGATGCACTAACAAACGCAGTTACTGACCTAATTGTCATAAAAGATACAAACAAACTCTCGAGCTGTTTTTTCAAACAACGGCAGCCAAATACGTGACTAAACAAATATATAGAGTTGATTCAACAAAATATTTAGTTTACGGTAATTTTTTTTTCCCCCAACACAGAGATTTTGTTTATTTAGACATACATGTATTTTTTTTAGACGAACAAAAGTAATTTTGTTGCTTTTCAAATTTTGTTTGCTCAACAATATATTTTGTTAGGGCAACTAAATATATATTTGACCCTATACAAACAAACATTTTGTTCGTTTTTCTCTCCGTGTACGGTGGCAGGATTTGAAATGGACAGAAATTAGATCCTAAGCAGGAATTTCAAAATTGCTCAGTTAAAACCGCGAACAGCCTGCAGTATACTAATGCACTGATCAGGTAACACTGCGAAATCGAAAGGAAAAAAAAAAAAAAAAAATGGAGATTGATGTTACGCCAATTATTACTACAATGAATGTAAACAAAAGAAAATAATTTCATTTGCTACCCATCTAAAACAACATTTTCTTGGCATGTATTTTCTTATTAGGTATATGCTACCAACATTATTTTATGTATGTTATTTTTCAAATGTCGATCTTAAAAAGAGCACAATTAACATGAACCGGGAATATCAACTATCGAGCGTGTATAGAACTATACGCCATAATAACTGTAAAAGCAATACATAACAAATTAAGAAAAAGATTACTTCAGAAGGGGCTAAGGTATTACGAAAAATTCACCGGGTTTTTGAAAATAGTTTCCTAGCAGTAGTTATAGCTCTTATGAAAATGATCCTAACACAAATCACACACTCTAAATTTCCAAGAAATTTCTTTAAGCTATTGTGTTGAAAAGAAAAAAAAATTTAATTTGTACCTAAACGTATTACACTAGTGCATATTATTCTGAAATTAGTGTGGCAAAAAATACTAATTAAAATTTCTCATCAATAATTTAACTTATTTTTAAAAAATGATTTTTTCTGCTTATATCAAGTTACTGTTAGATACAGTATCACAAACGTATAAACGTTTTAAAAATGTAGAAACGTTTTTGTAAACCTGAACGGCCTTAAGGAACGAAATGTCATTGAATCGTGTTACAAGCACGCTACTTGAGGAGGACGGTGCTTGGCAATACTTGAAGAACTCCTTGATGTGTGTGTGTGTGTGTATATATATATATATGTGTGTGTGTGTGTGTATGTTATAAATTGTTTTTCAGAGGGTTTATCGAGATTTTTGCAACGAAAATACATAAATAATTATTTTCAACGCCTTCTGACATTGGTATACATTCACTGTCTTTATTACTATTGGGGCGCAGATGGAAGATAAGCAATAACTATCTCCTTTCTTTTAAGGAATCTGGGTAGGAAAACACTAAAAAATGCCAAATTTTAACTATTGTCGTTATTTTGTTTCTTTGAATATATTTTATAACATGAAAGTAAAAAACTAGCGGCTTGTTACGATAGTGTGAACATGCCTTAATTCGACGGCCTGCCTGAACACGCCATAACCCATGAGCAGTAATCAGGAAAGCCAGTTGCCGCAGTATATCAGGCTGTATAAAATTGTTTTTAACCATTCCCTGATAAACGTCGTTTTCCCGGAACAATAATTCATTGAGATATGCGTGTATGTGTAAACTATGATTTACCAGACAGTATTTTACCAGACAGTCCCCTTAAATGGCCCCATCTGCAGTGACCCCGCTGTGAACGAGTTCTCCCAGTGTAATAAATAACTTTGCGGCAACCGTTATTTTTACATGAATTTTTCAAACATCCCTTATGATAGTCATCCATCAAGCCTCCAGTTTTTAAGGATATACATATCATTTAATAAGGGTCATACCATGTCTGCGTAGATGATGACTATAATCCATTCATGGTTACTTCACACTTATCTGGAGCCCTGCTAAAGTTCTACTTCCAGGATATTCCTCCGTCTCGTGCAAACTAAGCTTAACTAAGTCGTGCCACTCACTTGTAATGATATTTTGCATGAAAACTATTTATTACTAGGCTCTACCATTACACGTGTTTTCTCGCTGTTTTTTATTATTATTTATTATAAATGAAATACTATTATTTATAAATATAATACCGGTAAAACTTCAATTCAACAGAAAATAAGATACTTTCATGTTAATAGAGGTATAAGACAATTGTGATACATGGCATATCCTATATAATGAGACGGTCTCTCTCTGTCTGTCTGTCCGTCTTTAATACTTCAAAGTCCCTTAAAGCTGAACAGAAGTTCTAAAAATTTTGCAGAGCGAATCTTTAGGGTCAAATACAGGTTAAGTTCGAATTTCAGAAAGATCAAATTACGTAATCGTTACCTTTTAACCTAAAAACTCATTTTTAAAATTACTTTTTTCATATATGAAAGTTTTATATTAATGCATAGAGATTATTGCAGAAAGATGTGAAGGTAATGTAATATCATTTTTGTTTACTTTAAATGACTCGCTTCAATGTTGAGTTAATTTCTAAGTGGGGCCACAGTGGCTCAGTGGATAGAGCGATTTCAAGTGGGGCCACAGTGACCCAGTGGATAGAGCGATTTCAAGTGGGGCCACAGTGACCCAATGGATAGAGCGATTCCAAATGGGACCGCAATGGCTCAGTGGATATAACTATATCAAGTGGGGCCGCAGTTTGCTCAGTGGATAGATATATATCAAATGGGGCCGCAGTGGCTAAGTGGCTAGAGCGATTCCAAGTGGAGCCACAGTGGCTCAGTGGATAGAGCAATTCCAAGTGGATTCTTAGTGGCTCAGTGGATAGAGCGATTTCAAGTGGGGCCACAGTGACCCAGTGGATAGAGCGATTCCAAGTGGGGGCACAGTGGCCCAGTGGATAGAGCGATTCCAAATGGGGCCGCAATGGCTCAGTGGATAGAACTATATCAAGTGGGGCCTCAGTTTGCTCAGTGGATAGATATATATCAAATGGGGCCGCAGTGGCTAAGTGGCTAGAGCGATTCCAAGTGGAGCGGCAGTGGCTCAGTGGATAGAGCAATTCCAAGTGGAGTCTTAGTGGCTCAGTGGATAGAGCGATTCCAAGTGGGGCCGCAGTGGCTCAGTGGATAGAAAAATATCAAGTGGGGCCACAGTGGCCATGAGGATAGAGAAATATCAAATGGGACAGCAGTCGCTTCAATATTGAGTAAATTTCACATCATTTTATTATTACATATATAGGTAATTATATATATGTATATATATATATATATATATATATATATATATATATATATATATATATATATATATATATATATATATATATATATATATATATATATGTGTTGTGTGTGTGTGTGTGTGTGTGTGTGTGTGTGTGTGTTTCGTCTTTGTATGATAACCAAAATTTGTAACATGGTAACTATTCTATGCACGTGACAATACTAACAAAAAGGTCACGAGCTGGGCCCCTAGTTTAGAAAATAACTAGATACAGACACATGGGGTGATTTTTCAAAGGTTTAATTCAAAAAGTGTGAAGAAACTGCGAATAGACACTATAGGTTAGGTGTACTAACATAACGAGAACGTAAAATATCTGCAATGGCAAGTAAATCAGCAGTGCGCATCTCAGATGCAGAGTAGAGTGGTGAGAGATCTGTCTTGAGAGCCGATGAACGAGAAGCGAGGTGAGTATGGAGCAGCGCCGACCAGCGGCATCGTCCGGCACGATTTCCACGTTGCGAAAATCCGAGAGCGACCCCGCGGGAAACGAACCCGGTTCACCTTGATAGGAGGAGGGTAGTCTAACCACTACACCACCGCGGAACCTCAGGTATTGAGGTGATTGACATAAGTATTTTAGTGCTCGGATCAGACTTTCCAAATAACGGGTTTAAAAAAAATCGTATTTACATGTTATTTCTGGGTAATAAAGACTTGAACCAATCATGGCTACTGTATGTATAATTAAACTTCTGAAGCAATTTCTCTATCCTCTGCCGTACTATGATGCGACGTTTATCTTGTTATTACAAAAAAATATCCGGTTTGACTAATACATACCAAACTTAGTACAAGTCAGCACTCAGCTGGAACTACCGACTTTCACGGTTTTCAGGCATATCTTAGTCGTACGCCGTCACATTTACACCCAATTCAAACATACATATCCATGTATAGATGTGGGTGGTAGTTTGCGAAATTATAACACTTGCAATTTCGTGGTTGTTAAAATGTACTTTTATTATTATTACGGTATCCGCATCGACCTAAATAGTATTATTACAAAATCCGTAAAGAATATACATTCGTTCCTATTCCCGACAACGAACATTCATGAAATTGCTCTTATAAAGAAGTCAATCTTACAGAATCCACGTCCTTAACTACCTGTAGATAAAAATCTACCTGTTATAAGATTTGACATTACTCTAACTGAAACATAGCATGTAATTTTGTGGTCGTTGCAATGGAAATGTAGTGTCGTGTTGTTATATGTTGATATCCGAAGCAAATAGCGAGAAAGGAATAATTTCCCTTTGTTAGCTTATATGTTGAACGGCTGTTCACGAAAATGGTTAAAGAGATGAAATTTCGTGTTTATATTGTGGGTCGAACAGACTGCGGATCCGTGCTTAAATTGTATTCCACATGATTCGTCTTGAATCATCATCGCTCGTTGTTTCGTTCTCACCACATGAACGTTGTCTTCATCGAGTACTCTCCGGGAACTACTAAGATTGCTGTATTTATAATGCCCCATAATACACTTACAAGATTTAGTGTAATCGCTGTTCTTAATAAGCAAATATCGTCAATAAAATGGACACAACGGTGAATGTACGGGTCCGCAGCACTAGCCTAATCCCAAAACAAATATTCATAAAAATATTGCTTATTACATTCTTAACAATGCTAAGTATTTTGAAAATATTAGTGAAGCATTCAAGGTCAAGAACCGAGGAAGCGATACGGGCAACACTAACACGCAGCCCTAGTGCCTCACCCCTAGGCTTACCACAATTTCTGGAATCCAATCCCGGACATATTTTGGAAGGGGTTGTTTTTTAGTAAATAACATAAGAAATATTTATTTTTGTTTAGTTATTCATCATTTTTTTCCACTTAGTTAAAATACATTGGTTTACAAGTAACGTAATTATTCTCTACATTATTATTTTTAGAGTAAAAATGTCAACTAAAAGTAGGCACAAAACGTCCAAACATTTACTTAGAACTGGGTCCTGCGATTACAACATCTGTACCATCGGGTTCTTGCTTTTGCCCTGGAGTTGGAAGGGTGTAATATTTCTCAGATGATAGTACTCTTCCAAGGAACACCTTATCAGTTTTAATTTTTTTGCAAAAATCCACACACGACATCTTTGAATTAACTTTTTATGTTGAGTAGCTCCCTTACAACCGAAACGGACATTTTTCCCCTCTCCGCCGTCCCAACGTTTCTCATTATAGAAAATACTCTTTCCACAGGTGCTGATGTGTCCAGCAAGCACATCCCGAACACCAATTTGAGAATGTTTTTGAGATCAATGTTGCACTTTAACATTGAACCAAAGACTTCCTTCCACTTATCTCGAGTGCTGAGCTTTCTTTCTTCAGGCAGGCCTTCCCACTTTGGCTTCAATTTTCTAATTATGTCACAGCATAATGCACGCTCGTCAAACAACTGGTCCACATCAACTGGATCGCGCACTATGCAGTTTACAGTCATTCCACTCTCTTCCAGCTCTGACCAGGTAATTTCTTCATTTTTCAAGGACAACCGCGAAAATTTGTCTGCTTTGTCGAAACTAGATCACCACAATTTTAAGTAGTTTATGCCAGCATCATAAAACTCTGATACACTCCCAAAAAACTTGTCTTCCTCAACTTCGCCTTTAGATTGTAGTAGTTGGTTCAGCAGTTGTTTGGCCGCAAACGGAACAAATCTGTGTGACTTCCTCTCTTCCAGCTGCCTTACCAAGGCAAGGTAGACCTGTGACGCTTCGGAAGCAGTCACGTCCTCCCGCTCTACTTCTATAATAGCTTTTTAAAACATCTGCATTGAACCATGAACAAACGTAAGGAAAAGTTCATTAACTAGGTTTTTGAAAAAAAGTCCACCATCAATTTTGGGCTATGTTCGTTAACTAGAAAGTACAGCTTCATTGGCTTGAACTGATTAAGAATTCTTTCGATAGTTGGCAACAAACTAAAAAATCTGGCGCTGCTATGATACAAAAGTCTTTGGAACTCAACACTTGCGAATTCGCAGAACTCTTTCATTTCGGTCACCCTAACAGTGTACTGATAAAAATACTTGTACAATTTGACGACAACTGCTTCGACGTAAACGGGAAGCACATCACATACTGTTTGTAGAGCATTGTGCGCGAGGTGGGCTGAGCATCCAATTCCAAGAATAAGCCTTTCCAATTTGGCCTGCCGTTTCCTCAAAACATTTCTTTGACCTCGCCTATGGACACCACCAGAATTGGTGTTGGTGTTGCCATCAGCACACATGGCTACTATTTTAGACTCAAGAAGATTAAGGGAATATTTATTGATTCCTTTTAAAATGTGATCGAGAAGAATGTCACTTGTTTCACCAGGCATTGCTTCAAAACAAAGCTGTTTCACATTGACTCCATCATTCACAGCGAAATACCTGACAACTACACTGGTTAGTTTTATATCTTTTCTGTTGGAACAATCAATGGGAATTGTAATGTAGTTAACATATTTCAGGTCACTCAACAATTCGTTAAAAATGTACGGAGAGATTACACTGACTATTATAGCTTCAGTTTTTGTGCGAGCTGCTGAAAATTTGGGTTCAAACAACTTTTTAATAAGTTTAGAAGTGCCGTCGCTGGTGTTAAAACTTAATTCATATTTTGCAGTATGGTAGGCAAATGCTGCCTCTTTTGCACCACACTGCAACTCATTGTCTCCTGCAACATTATTTTTGAAAAAAGAAGTAATGTTAGCAGATGAAGCTGCACTTACCGCTTTTTTTATGTTTATCACTTTTCACGTCTTCAATGTCAAGTCGTCCTCTGTATTCTATAGAAAATTCTGAACTACATGTCAGACACCGTACCCGAACACTGCCGTTTTCACATGATTTGAGAAATTTATACTCACTTTATAGTTTTTCATTAAACGAACACTTTCTTTTCGGGCCCATTTCCAGCAACTAACTGACAATTCACCACGTAATAGATGCAACTAAAGTTTTAATCTTAAAACGAATGAAGTAAACAACGGCTTGTCAACGAGCGCTTGCCAATGTTGACTGTCTGTCTTCTGCTTTGTTTTAACGGTCTAGCTGAGCATCGTTGCATGCAATGTTGCCAACCGCTAAATCAAAACAGAGCGAAATTTCCCGGCCGCCCTGTCTTTCACTCAGATATCCGAAAATCCCGGACATTCGTTAATACCGGACACTTCCCGGACACATGCTTGAATCCCGGACATATGGTAAGCCTACTCATCGCTCCTACACGCATGGCGTGCAGTGTTTCCGTCGTGGTCTTGTACTGTGCAAATCAGACCTGTAACAGTGGGACTTTACTACATGCAATGAAAGTCCACAGATTAAACAACGCTCGTATGGTTGTATTTTTCTTTTGCCCCTTAAGGAAACTTCATAGGCAAGCTTTAGAAATGCAATATTTGACCGTTTTGGAGAATTTTTCTCTCCAAGAATATACTGTACTAATATGTTGAAAGTAAATACATAGAGGCATAGATAATTTTTTTTTTTTTCCTTTTCTAGCAAAAAAATTGTATTTAGAGAACATGTATTTACCGAGATATGCGAATACGCGCAATCAACGATTTCACAAAAAATGTTTCAATGCACCCTCCTCTCAACTAGGCATATTCCCACCCGCCATCTAGGGTTTTTGGAATACTCTTAAAATACAGTTATGTATCGTGTTTTTTGGAACGACATAGCACAGAGCATTGCCTAGTGCACTGTCCGCGATCAGTATTTCTTGATTACTGTTAATATTTTCGGCTTTGTAATCGTCCGCAAGAAATAATCTCGCGTTTCGCCTCGACAGCTACCAGCTAAAAATTAATAAATGTAGCGAAGCTGCGGCAGTTCGACGAAGTTTGCGAAGCTGTCGTTTAGGATATGCCGTGCGGGAAATTTCAGTACGCCTTCTGAAATAGAAGCTTTGGCGATATAGAGTACGCAGACACAATCACTGCTGGCGATGGTAACGAGCATACAATTACCAGAGACGCCACTCAAGGCAAAGCAGTCGAACGCTTATTTTTTTGCCCAGTGCAAATGTGCCAATGTCAAAACAAAAAAAAATATATATGTTCACGGGTTGGCACTACTACACGTGGCCAGTTTTCTGTATAACATTTCAATAGTCTAATTCCACCTATTTTAAGGGGAATCAGTTCCCGCCATCTTGGATTTTTACTATTTTTGCCATAAGTTCCATTTAAGAACGTTTACTTTGACTTTTCGCATGGCATGACATTAATAATATCTCCTTAAGCTTAATAAAACTATTATAACCCTATGGATTTTTTTTTCGACTAGTGATTAAATGCACGAAATAAATAGGTTTTTCTCGCTTTTGGTTACAGAAATGGTTCTGGCGACAGCAATCTAGCAATACATGTTTTAAAACATGTGCACTACAATGTCTTACGCTTTGTCGAAGCCCAAAATATAATACAAATTCTGTAATGCAATTTACGGAGAAAATTCCGAAAATCAAACATGGCGGGGCCTGATCCGCCTTAATGTAAACGTGTTCAATATTCGCATTTACAATATGTAGAATTACATATAAAAAAACGGCCACTGTGAGCTGTCAAGTGTCGGTACACAACGCCAAAACGTAGCTCACATGATCGACAATGTACTGCCGCACAACGCCAAAACGTAGCTCACATGATCGACAATGTACGGCCGTACAAGTAACGCCCACACCACCACCAACATCGTAAAAAGAAACGTAGATTTATATAAATCATTGTACTTCAGTCTTTACAATTGAACCAATGTAACAATATTTTTATTTTCAATTCCTTTGAAAAATATTTATAAAACGATAAGCAGTTTATTTACATTATCTCAATAAATTCAAATGTTTTCCGCTTGCATATTGCCGATATTGCACTGGGCATTTAAACAAAATCGGATCGGAAAGGAACTAAACTAAGCGTTCTGTTTACTCGTATCCAGTGTCTTGGCGGTTGGGAGATGGTCGACGTGTGCTCACCCCTGGGCCAGGGAGCAAGTCCCGCTACAGCCGCCGGCGAGGCACCGTTACACCTAGCCTAGGGCCAAGGTCGCTGCAAGGCCTCGCCTCAGACGCCCTGACCTCCCCGCCATCGCCAGCCGTTACTCATAATCATCGTCCGCGCGCGTCCTTCACGTCAAGGTCACATCCTTCCCCCCCCCCTCCTAACACACCAACATCTCCTGGTCCTTAGTTTTTTATTTCGGGAGACTGATGAGATCACGAGGGTGGCGGGGGGGGGGGGGGGCGCATTATAGTTCCGTTAACGGAAAGCACCGCCTATATCAGGCCGCGCGATACGACGGCGAATGACCGCAGTTTACGTCACCCCACCAGTCTCTATACCAGGCCGTTAAGTCGGCTATTATAGTCGATATATTTTTGAGGTCGAAAAAAAACTATTCGATTGAATCTCGTTCGCTACCTGTTGTAATAATTTATCCTAGCATTCGTGCCGGCGCGGCGCCCTTCCAGCGGACGTGTTGCGGAACTACAGTATAACATCTAGATTTGATACCAAAAAATTAATTATTCTATCATTGTACCAAACATTGTCCGACTTGTACATATTGTATATGATGAAATTTTTCTCAAATAAAAAAACTACACATATGTTAAATAATTTGACGTCAAATCCAAAATTTTCCTGTTTGCTGCACCTCTAGCTAACAACGAAAATATTACCTTAGCTGTACAAATGAAAAAAAAAAAATGCAATGAAAACTCATGCTTTGGGCTACTGCTTGCCATACATGTAATCACCAAATAGTAATATGCAATTTTTTATATATAATTTTTTTCCCTTATGTGCCGTGTCGGCCTGTTATTTGAGCCAAAAAAATCAACAGAACATATGAAACGCAATAAAAAATTAGGTAATATTAATAAGTACATATATTGAACAAAAGGAAACGATCCAATGGAACAACGGGCGACGAAAATAACAAAACCACAAGCGAAACACACACCGCGGTAAGTCAAAATAAGTAGATATTAACCTATTCAGATCCAGCGTACACAATTGTGTACATTACGCACGTGTAAGTAATTTTTGGTCTGTACTGTACACTGCGGAGTTCAATGGACAATGATCTTACTTGTGGGCAAATGATTCGCAAACCATCTTACTGGTCACAATTAGTTCAGATTACTGTAGCCGAATATATAGCATACAGCTATGACAACTAAACAAGTGTTGTGTCGACTTAAGTACAGCACGCATCATATTTTTTTTGTTTGAAACACCTGAAACCGTAAATAAAATCAGGTTTGAAAGGGTTAAGCAGGGCTTTCAGAAGTGCTCGGTTTACTGCGAACAGCGTATAATTAACGAGACGGTGTTTTTGTAGAGCTATAAACATGCATGGGCTTGGGCGATGGCCCGGGAAGTGAAGTGAAGAGATTTGGGCGGCTCTTAACAGCGAGGTCTTGAGAGCAGATGAGGGTGATTGAAGTGAATATGGAGCGGCGCCGGAATAAAGCAGCGGGGGAAGCGGGAGATCCCCGAGAATACTCGCCGACCAACGTCATCGTCTGGCACGATTCCCACTTGCGAAAGTCCGGTGACCCGGCCGGGGATTGAACCCGGTTCCCCTTGGGAGGAGGCGAGCGTGCTAATCGCTCAGCCACCGTGGCCCTCCCGGAAAGTGCCCAGAAGGTTTTATGTCGTATCTATGTCGAACTACTTGTAAAGTTGTCCATGGTTTTTCTTTGCGTGACTAAGGTATATGCCAAAAGAATCACAAAAAGACGCGTCACCTACGTTATCGCTAGGGACAGGTGTTTTTTTTCTTTTACGAAAAAGATCTCAAGACCAGTTGTAATCCCAAACACTTTTGTTCATATGCGCTTCCATGGTTGGATGATTTTAGATGTTATGTGTCCCAAGAATCTGTTCGTGAATCATGGGCGTTCACTATCGGAGCATTTGATTAAGATTGGCCTAGTCAAATAAGAACATGTCTTCTCACGTAGACACGCGGCCAATAACTAGGGACCCGTAAAATTCGCGTTATTTTTTGGCTTAAAGCTAAAATTCACAGTACTGTATATACTCTAGCCGACGTCGTTCCCTCATTAGCTACTGCCCAAATTGAAGTCACGCCCTTTCTCAGTGAACTGTACGTGATTGGGGTACACGATTGTAAAATACTGTATTAATTTATTCACGCAGAGATACCAGGGTGCGTGTCGAATAAAGCATTATCCAATGACAAACGTATTGCAATAGTATAAGTGTTTTAAGTTTAAACTGTCCTCAAATAATGACGCGAATTTTGCAAGTCTCTACCAATAACCATAGGAAGTTGTGATTGTGGACATAGGATATTGAAGTCTAGCATGGCCATAAATATTTTCGCGAAATACACTTGTCCATAGTTATCGCTATGAAAAAAATCTTATCAAGTTGAAGTTATTTTCATCATGGCTCGTGAAGGTATAGTACTAGCTCGCCAATGTTGCGTATCGATACGCTTCAGTGATACATACAAATGTGAAGAATTCGCGATTTCGGTACCTCGTAGGATAGACTCCACAGTCTTGTGTATAATCACGCACAAATAAATTACTTATTGGTAGAGACATGCAAAATTCGTGTTATTATTTGGCATCAGGCTGAACTTCCCAGTAATCTATGCACTACAGCCGACGTCTTTTCTCCATTGGCTGCTGCATTAACGTGAATTCACGCCCTTTCTGACTGAACTGCAGATGATTGGGGCACACAATTTCGACGCATTCATTTATTGGCGCAGAGTTACCCAGGGCGTGTTACATAAAGTATGGTCCAATGACGAACTTGTTCAAAAGGTACTCGTTTTAGAAGTTTAACGTGTCCCCAAATAATAACGCGAATTATGCAGGTTGGTTGCTAGCTATCACAGCGGGAGACTATATGATTAGGCCTGCCCTCTTTTTTTTTTTTTGCGTGTTTGTTATTGGCTGAGGATTCCAACAGGAGGTGTCAAATTGCACGTGGAACATTTGCAAAAGAAATATAAACGTAAGAGTTTTTGAATTCTGTATTGTCCCAAAATGAATCTGCGATTTTTTCAGGTCTCTTATTGATTCACAGAGCGCGAAAAGACGTACTGTAGGCCAGGCACAGCGTTTGGTCCTTCCGATACAAAACGTGACAGCAAAGGTAGTCACGTCACGCCTGGGCAGGATGGAGCAGTAGGTCGGAAGACATCCGTATGGAGTACCCCAAGCCCTCCCTCCCCACCATCGACAACAGTAGCTTTAAGGCCCTTACACAATTGAAAACTTTTAACATTTGACTTGACCATTTGACTTTACGTTTGCTTTCCGACATGTTGTTTCTTATGGAGCTTGACACAATGGAACTGTCAAAGGTAAGGTCAAGCACTTTTGACTTTACGATTTCGAAAAGTTGAAATTGAAAGTCAAAGTCAAGCAGCCATTTTGCCGAGAATCTAACAGAGGTTATGTGGAAAGTGCGTTATTCTATTGTAGGGCGATTTTAATCTCCATATGTTAAACAAAGCTCGTCTTAAATTAAATAATTGGTAAAGAAATATAACGTGAAGAAGAAATATATGAATTGACATATTTTAATAAACCACAAAAAAGTTAGTTTTTTTTTTGTTTTGAAATGAACTTATGAATATAAATTTTTAAGCCTATATTTATAAAAATCGAGTAGAATGCATTCCTGGATAATATAATAATAATTTACATAACAAGATACACATTTTTACGAAGCTGGCAGAACTGATGTTCAATTGCCTAAACTCTGACTTTACAATATTGTATTGTGTATTGGTGGTTTCGTCAGAGGAGAGAAAACGTAAAGTGAAATGCTAAAGTTTTCTACTGTGTAAGAAGCCTAAAAGGAAGTCCACACTGTCCATCCGAGCACTTAAATCTCCTCTTTACGGGGCCGTGGTGTCGTAGCGGCTAGAGTGTTCGCACCCCGCCAAAGCGAACCGAGTTCGATTTCCCCTGCGGGAGGGGTTGGTCGGTCCCGGATTTTAACACGTGGGAATCGTGCCAGACGATGCCGCTGCTGGTCGTCGGGTTTTCTCAAGGATCTCCTATTTGCCACCCGCCCTTGCATTCCGGCTCACCTCACTTCAAGACCTCGATGTTGAGAGCCACCCGAATCTATTCACTCACATCTTTAGGAAACAACTAAACACATCATGCATGACGCGATTTTCCAGAGGGTTAATTCGAAAAGTATGAAGAAACCGTGAACACATTATTACGTGTATATTTTATTTCAATTATGTTTCCTTCATGTACATTAATTTAATTATCTGTAAGTTAAAGGCTGTTCAAGATAAAGAGAGCACTTACAAAAATGTTACTGCCCCTGCCTACACATATTTTAACGGGAGCACTGAGTAACATGCGCCCATTGAAGTTGGTAATACTAAATAGAAAATAGTTCCATAACTTAACGCCGAACAAAACGTGTTAGTTAACCATTTGTGATAACTTAAATTATTCATTTCACTTTCTGTTTCTTTTTTATGCTTCGGAGTATAACAATTACCAGATTTGTAAAATATTTTCTTTTCTTAAAATTATACAGTTTCACCTCACCGAAGCATGGATAAAGTGATGAAGCCCTTGCCAGAGTTGGAAGAATACACAACGTGCATACAAGTAGATCTTAAGCTGGGCTTTCAAAAGTGTTCATTTTACCGTGAACAGTCTATACATAGTTCTGTATTGTGATTGAAATTATAGTTCGCAAACAATTCGTGGCGATTGCCGGAAATTGCTTTTCATAAACGAATAAACCATACGAATTATAAATGTATGTATAATTTTAACTCGAACAAATATCAATGTTGAGCAAAATTCGTACGTCAGACTACAGCCCAAAATAATTTCCCACGCCATCAAAATACTATAGAAAATATTGTGTGTTGATAATTTGTCATGTAGTGCTTAGTTTTTATTTATTTTTTACTTTTCACTTAAAATTTAAATTGAAAATAGTTTACCACAGCTGAACGAAATGTCGGATTTCAAAGTAATAGCAGCACGCCACTCCCGTAACACCAATCTTGTTAAAATGACTTTGTGGAATTTGTACGATTCAAGGTTTTAAGTTAACATTCTCATTTTTACAACAAAGAACATGGCAATAGTTATCTTTCAAATTGTTAGATACATGTTCACATTACCGTCGATGTCGTATCACAAAATTAAAATACTCTCAAAATGTAAAGAAAAACGTTACCCCCCCCCCCCCCCCCCCCCCCACCGTTTCAAACTGTCGAAATTTTTCTCCTTCGCTAAATTTGAAGACAAAATAGAGTCATCAAATTTCGCCTTCCAGCACATTTATCTAATAATCTTGAATATGTTTGAAAATGCGTCACACTCAAATTTTTTACTGACAGAATCTAATGTGAATTATAATTTAAAATTGATTCCCATAGTGAGAGATTGTGTTTGTTTTACCATGCATTCAGTTACAGGAAGAAATATAAGGAATGTTGTAATTTATTTTCGCATCTTTACTTAATTCAAATTTTATTTATCAGAGATGTTTCTTGCGCAGTGAAATTCAATACCTCCGAGTTCGTAGTATTACA
The DNA here is from genome assembly GCA_029891345.1 of Dryococelus australis. NCBI lineage: Eukaryota > Metazoa > Arthropoda > Insecta > Phasmatodea > Phasmatidae > Dryococelus > Dryococelus australis. The sequence goes on along the minus strand of CM057004.1, from coordinate 85,459,582 downwards.
TGCAACGTTCATTTACAATAGCATTCATGCTCAGGCAGCTTCTACATAAATAATTATCTTCATTACCTATTTCATTTCCAGAAATTGTTTGTTATTTTAAAGTTTCTTGGCCATTTTTGTCGTGCATGATTGTGATTGGCTGAGACCGTCAAACATAAAATACATTTTTAGAACCGGTTCAATCTTCAAATGTTTGATGGAAACTGAAGCCATCCAACTTTCTCAGATAAGAATGGCGGCGGTTATGACGTTTAGATGGTGTCTTAACTGTCCAACTTTATTCGACAGAACTTATTGGAAGCAGTTTGACGGAAAAATTTGACAGGGTGACAGGGGCTTTAGCTCTTCAGCGTCAAGGGACCCGCCTACCCAGTGTTTGAACTTCGTTGCAATGTGTTAGAAATACACGTTTTCCCACGAAGCTATCAAACGCGTGTCCAACATGCTGATCTGCGAAAAGAACACACACTCCAGACGAGGTTCGTTGAGTGCAGTTCAAGACGACAAGCACATAAGATGCCAACCACTTCAGAGCACACAAACACAGCTGAAAACGTCTTTTACAAAGCGCAATATCTGGAAATACACACGTCAGATACACACAAAAATTGCTCAGAAGCCTTTCATTGAACTTCGACAGAGATTTTTCACCAATAAAATAATAGGGTCGCCGCTCAAAGTCTCGTGGGTAGAGACGTGAAGAATTCGCGGATTCATTTTGGCACAAGCTCGAGTTCAAAACACGTGCGTTTACGTAGCATTAGCCATTGGTCCACGCGGTGTTTGACGCCTGCTGGAGACGGTGTCCAAATTGTCGCCTTTTACTGTGACAGCAGACAACCAATGTGCGGTTGATATTGGCATATTTGTACATAAGACTGGAGAATCTAGCCTGCAGGTCATCGAACTCGCGAATTTTCCAGGTATCTACTCATAAGTACACGCATCTCGACGAGAGTACTGCGCGTCAGTTCAGAGCCTTGCGCTTGTAGCTGGCTACAGGCTATTCACGGCGAAGTGAGCACTTTTGAAAGCCTCCTCATTTTGAATAATAGACAATAAATATATTTCATTACATACATTGTAATATTTATTTAATAAGGCATCTAAGGGGTAAAAAATCGCTGAAAGGGAAAAGTAAGCAGGGTCTCAAAAGTGCTCACTTTGCCGTGAACAGCCTATAGCGCACTTGATGAGCGTGAGGGCTAGGCCACAACTAACACATTCACAGATATAGCGGTAAACACATCGAAAAAAAAAAAAACCAACACCAGCACAGTGGCCTGGCTACAACTGATGTAACGATAATAATATTAGTTTGTTTGTGTTGCTACATTTAATACGGAATAAATTAAGTTCTGTATAGTTGGTAGCAGTTTTTTCGTCGAAATACATATTTTCGATTGATCTGAGAATTTTTTTAATGATAAAATATTTTTATTTTTATTTTCACTGTTGACGTCACCTAAAAACGTTACAAAACATTCGTGGTTGCGATTCTCCAGGAATAAACAAAACAAAATATCTGCCAGAGGAATGAAGTCAACATACAAACTTTCTTGATTCGTAAATAAATTTTTCTTTTCAAAACGCAGTACAGGTGTCGGGGGCTTTTGATTGGCTGAATATAGACGGGCAGCGATAGTACCAAGAAAAGTTAAACCAAGTGCTTAGGTAAGTGTTCTCTATGGACGGCTGTAGCCAGTCTAACTGAAAACAAGCAGCCACGATCCCCCATTGCTACAGCTTTTGATTGGCTGAATATAGACGGGCAGCGATAGTACCGAGAAAAGTTAAACCAAGTGCTTAGGTAAGTGTTCTCTATGGACGGCTGTAGCCAGTCTAACTGAAAACAAGCAGCCACGATCCCCCATTGCTACAGCTTTTGCGAGAATTAATTTTTTTTTTAAAACCCAAACGGGAGCTGATATGGTAGATCCCTCTTACAATTCTATTACAAATTGTTTTTATTATCTAGTCTAATTTTTTCAACACAAAAAACTGTACAATTTTAAATCATTATTAAATAAACGTAATCTTATTTAATTAATTAATTAATTAATCGGATAAAAGTGTACAGTATTTTGCGTTGAAAAAATTAGACAACATAATAAACATAATTTGTAACAAAATAATAAGAGGATTTTATAATATCGGCTCCCGTTTGGGTTCAAAAAAATTAACTCTCGCAAAAGCTGCAGAAATGGGAGATCGTGGCCTTAAATCTTATGTATATCACTGTGTTGTATTAATGACGTGCTTATATAGGCTATTCACGGTAATGTGAGCACTTTTGAAAGCCCCCTCATTTGTAATAATAGTCAATAGGCATATTTTATTTTAGCCTTAGACGTTAACTTCCAAGTGCAGTGGAGTATACGTACTGAGTTTATTACTTACATGGCAATCTTTATTGTAAAAAAAATGTGGTTAGAGGATAAGAAATGGCTGAAATAAAAAAACGCAGCTAGTGCCTCAAAAGTGCTCACTTTACTGTGAACAGCCTATAGCAATTGTGCCCGGGCCCTAACAGCGTGGCCCTTAAGGATAGTGATTTTCATTCTTTTAAATTTGATGTTAGAAGTGCTATGAACGAAGTGGAAGAAAACAGAACACGTGACTGTATAAACTTTTCACGGTAAAATGAACACTTTCGAAAGCCCTGCTTAAATATCTGCTTGTATGCACGTAGTGTATTCTTCCGCCTTATGTTAAATTATAATTGCCATGGGCCTCATCACTTTATTCATGCGTCGGTCAAGTGAAAATGTGAAATTTTTAGAAAATAAAATATTTTACAAATCTGCTCATCTTTTCACTTCGATGCATTATATATATATATATATATATATATATATATATATATATATAAAATGAAAGAAATAATTAAAATTATCACAGATGGTTGCCTAACACTTTTTGTTTGACCTTTAGATATGGAACTACTTTCCATCCATCGTTACCAACTTTACTGGGCGCATGTGGCTCAGTGCGCCCGTTAAAGTATACGCAGGCAGGGGCAGTGACTTTTTTCCAAGGTTGATTTCAAAAGTGTTCACTTTACCGTGAACTGCCTTTATCCTGTGGATGCGGCATGGGCTGAGCGTGAGGGCGGAACGGCCAGTGGCGAATCTCGCCGATGGGTACCGGGGCACGTCACCCCCCGAAATGAAATTCAGCATGCCGCGGAATTTATTTAGTAATTCAAGTGAACAGATCAAATACTGTACCACTTTGCTGCGAAACGTGCGATCCTGACTTTAGGTGCGGATGAGTCCTTTTTCTCGCAGATTTGGGTCACAAACAATAGGCATGCTCGCGTGGTATACTTTTTCTACTACCTGAAAGAAAGCGATATTTCTCACGGGCCGCAAAGTAGCAAATACAGCAATTACTCTCGACAGGACGACACGAATGACGAACAACAGACAAACTAGTGTGTCAAAAATGACTAAACAAAATTTTATGTAAAAAATTGTCGATAATTATCATTGCTTTAATTACACAGATGTAATTAAAGTGCATTGGAAAAATTTTTGGCTACTCAAGATAACCTACTTTCGAGGATAAATTTGTCTTAGTTATTTTTATTCCCCTCTGCATTTCCTACAGGATACCCAAACATCTTCTCTTCATCAGTCAGCGTAAAAGCAAATTACTATTCGCAATCGTCACTCTCAAGGCTTTTCGACATTTGCAATTTGATCCTGGCGTCCATCTTTTCCACCTTGCCGGTTTTGATATTTCTGATGTGCCCCAGCTTGCAAGAGCTGTTTTTCATAGCACAAATAGCAACTGCTACCATCACCCGAACATCTTACAAAAAAAAAAAAATGCTTCCGGTAACACGAGCGGTAACTAGCAGAAACACAGCAGAAATATTCCTAAACTAGCAGAATAGCAAACCACGCGAACACGTACCCACGATGCTGCATATTTTTATTTTGCCGAAGGTACACGGGACCAGTGTTGCCAGCTAGTTTGCAGGTGCAGTACCACAAACCTACCAAAATTATACTTCTTTCGAGGGCACTTGTAAAATATTTTACTTCGTCGAAGAATTTTACATTAAACACCTCTGACAATAATATCAACATATAAACACAATATACAAAAATTTTTTAAAGTAAAATATCGCGCTTAAGTAAGGCACGACAGTGACAATCTGTGACGATCTACATGAAGACTAATTTAATAGCTCTTTCCTTAGCCAATTGCGGGATATAAATATGACATACGTAATGTATGTCAGGTCCGAGGTCCGGGCATTACTTGGAAACTCTGAACGCGAAACAACAAATATATCCCGTTAACGTTTTGCTTTCCATTCCAATAATAAATTGCAAATTTCCAGTGACGCTACTCGTCAATATGTTGGTACGACCGACCACAAGATGTTCCTTCTGTTGTAACGTTATGGAAACCTCCGTGAAACTTTATTACACTACTATACCGTATAATGAATTTATTATACTACAGTACATTCATCGTTACGTCCAACTTTTCTGCTGCCCTGCTAAAGTTCTACTTCTTTGATATTCCTCCGCCTAATGGAAAAAAAAAGATTAACCAAGTCGAGAAAATTACATCAAAGGGATAGCGCACTACATTAATGCACACTCAGTATAATAATATTTTGCATAATAACTATTTCTCATTAGGCATTGCCAACATACCTATTTCCTAACTTTTTAATTCATATCACGTATGAATGATGCATGCGTGTGTGTGTGTGTCTATATATATATAATATATATATATATATATATATATATATATATATATATATATATAAGTAAAGTTCAATTTAATAAAAAAATAAGGTATTTTCATGTTAACACAAGTATAGAACGTCTGTAACACATGACGTATTTATAAGCTGTTCACGGTAAAATGAGCACCCTTGAAAGCCCTGCTCAAGGTCTACTTGTGTGCACATTGTGTATTCATCCGCCTTATGTAAAATGAACATTTCCATGGATCTAATCACTTTATTCATGCGTCGGTCAAGTGAAAATGATAAAATAATCGAAAAATTGAGTATTTGAAAAAAACTGCTAATTGTTACACTTCGACTCATTAAAGAAAAACGGAAGGCGATATAAATAATTTAAGTAGTCACAAATGGTTACCTAACACTTTTTATTCGACGTTAATATATGGAACTACTTTCCCCTCCATCGTTACCAACTTTACTGGGCGCATGCTACTCAGTGCGCCCATTAAAATAAATGCAGGTAGGAGCAGTGACTTTGTTATGAGGTTTATTTCAAAAGTTCTCAATTTATCGTGAACATTCTTTAGGAAACCACCAAACACGTCATACATGGGGTGATTTCTTCAAAGGTTTGTTTTAAAAATAAGCGTGAAGAAACCGCGAATAGACTATACGTTAAAACAACTTAAATTCTACCAGATATGGTGTAATTATACCACGGTTGACAACACGGCACGGGACTTCTAGGAAATAGCCGAAGCGCAGCAGAATGGGAGCAGGGACTGGCAACTGTTTCTCAAGGAGGATGCGCCATTGTTTTCGGGATGAAGCTTGCCGCCGCGCCGGCAGCAGTGTTGAGAATTGTGTTGAGTAACGGATTTGCCGGCGCGCTGGCCTGAATCAGCGAGGTATGGACCGCGGACGTGTCTTCCCAGGCGCCGAGCCGCACTGATTCGCTACAGCGCCGGGCCCGACCTACTTGACACTCTTCGGGCGACACCAGCTCGACCTGCCGGCTAACTGAAACCCGCGACAACCAACACCCCGGGGCCGTTAACACCCATCTTGCCTGCCTTCCTTCTCGGAACGGTTTTCGTAATTACGCGACGCGGCAACGCCCCACGGCGGCAGCCGTCTTCGGAATTTCCCTCTCCCGACTTCCAGATAATGCGAGAGCAAGACACTAAGGGGACCAGGAGTAGGGGCGTAGGAAGTCTACTCCATTTTTGATCAATCGGATAAACCCTGTGATATCAAAAGGGTTAATCCTTAATCCAATTTTAACCCGATTAGAAATTTTTAATCCGATGAAAAAAATTTTCGTTACTCCTTAATCTGATGTTAATCAGCTCGATTTTTTTATATTCTCATCGCATAAATTGGTATGAAACTTTTATTGACTGATCCAATAAATTTAATCGAATTAATAAATAAAAAAATCGTTGTAATAAGTGTGCAGCTTGGTGTAAGAGTGTGTTACGCAACGAATTTATTATTTCATTTTTGTGGGTTGGGGAGCGGCTCTGGTAGATGTTGTCAGGACGACGGCTGGCACTCGACTGAAGTGTGGAGTGTTAGGGACAGGGTATATTTGTGTTAAGTATTGTGCAAGAATGGCATAAGTTTTTTTTTTGTTTGGAGTGGTATTGCTCATAGATGGCGGTGGGAGATAGGCGATTCTGAAAGATACAGTTAACGTCGCGTATGTTAGTAATGACAAACAGAAGAAATTAAGTGTAAACGATTAAATAGACGACGACTGTTTCCGAATGCAATAAAACCACTGATGTTACACAAGAGAGAAATTTCGGAGTGTTCAAACGAGTTCTACCTATCAATATAAAAAAATAACACGAGAGAGAAGTATATCGAACACAACCAAATGAATAACCTGGTCTGATAAAGAAAAGAAGTGCTAAACGATCACAATTACATGAGTCTCCAGGTGTCCTAAAGAAAATAAAGTAGCGAAGCAAAAATGTCCGTATCAATATATAAATTAAACTGATAACGAACACAAGTACGTGACTATCACTAAAGGAATTACGGAACCCAGCTATCCTGTTTTTATAATTTCTAAGTAAATTAAATCGCACAGACACCTCTCCCAAAACACGTCTGCCCGATTGCGAGCTCAGTGAAGCAATGACTGCAGTGTATGACGTGAGGTGACTTATAAGCGTGGCCGACGTCTGTCCGGGCGGGAGGTCAGTCAATAAATGAGACGTGGGGCTTGCAATCAGGTTGAAATTACTGCAAAAACTAAGAAACATTAAAAATGGTTATGAAACAGCAATAAAATGAAAAGAGGTTTTAATACACTACGTCCTACAACAGACAACGAATTGATTGGATACACTACAACTTTTCACAATACGTAACAATTTAGCACTTCCAGTTAACACGTTCAAATAAAGCTTTCCAAATTCGCATTTTGAATTTTATGATTTTATGATTCTAACCTGACACATACACGTATGTCTCCCTCTCATTTGTACACGTCCCTTGTATGGCGTTAAAACACATCCGTTCGACGTGGAGTCTGATGTATGATTGAGTTGAGCGTAGAACTTACATCGAGTTATACGCTGTGTTATTCCAGAGACAATCGAGGTTATGGAGGAAATTCCTCGACATTAAAAATTACGTCACAAATAAATAAAATTATGATATTTACGAATTACAGAACCTATTTCCCTACCAATCTACTATTTACTACGAACAATTTAATCACGTCTTCCTGAACATTTCACATGAAAATTAAAAAAAAAAAAAACTAAACCAGATTTTTAATACAAATTTCACTTTTGTCAGAATAATTCACTTTTAACACACATTTCCGTTGAAGCGTAAGGAGACTTGGATGGCGTTAACAAGTCCTAAAACCCGCAAAGCGTAATCCTGTAACACTTTATAGAAACGTAGAATATATTCTAACAAGCAATCAAACTTCCTCTAAGAAAAAATTATTTAAGATAACGGACATACTACAAATTTCCCGTTAAGTCTGTGACACTCACCGCACTTGGTAACACAAACTCAAGTAGAAAATCATATAAACTTTCGTAGACCGATCTCATAACCGGGGTTTACACTATAAACGCTTATAAAAATAACGGACGCACAATATCGGCTTAGCCATAGGTAAAGTCCGCTGACCGCTGGCCCTTTGGATAGTCCGGCAGAGCGTCGCGACCAGTGAATAGATTCTTCAGAGGAGAGAGCGATGTATACGTGTATCCAGAGTGAATGGATGACATCAAACTAACATGGCGCCGGCTAACGAGAACTGCCCATATCGCTCCTGCCTGCAGTCCCCTCCAACACTACTCCAGAAGGTGTGTTTGTGCGAAAAGAGATTTTCTATCCAAGGCAACGCGCCCCTGCTATCGATCCAACACCGCGCTCAGGAAAACCTGTCCCCGGTTACACACCCCCGATCCCCTCCCCCAAAAAGAAAATTATAAATTTGTCCCTTAGCACACTAGTACACCAAACAACACACTTATTACAACAAATTTTTGTTTATTAATTCAATTAAATTTATTGGATCAATCAATTAAAATTCCATACCATTTTATACTATGACAATTAAAAAATCGTTAGGATTAAGGTCGGGATTAAGAATTAACGAAAAATTTGATCGGATTAAGGATTAGCCATTTTGATATAAATTTAATATCAAAGGGTTAATCCGATTAATCAAAAGTGGGGTAGAATTCCTACGCCCCTACTTCTGGGACCGCCTACCGGAAGACATTTTCCGCATTCGAGGAGGCCGCGGTGGCTGAGCGGTTAGCATCCCTGATTTACGCTTGTGGGAATCGTGCCGAACTGTGCTGCTGGTCGGTGGATTTTCTCGGGGATCTCCCGTTTCCCCCGCCCTCGCATTCCGGCGCTGCCTTCAAGACCTCGCTGTTAAGAGCCGCCCAAATCGCTTCCCACTCACTCCGCATTCGAGGCTGAGAAGCGAGGGCATCACTTACAGTAGGCCTCCCTACGCAAACAAGGCTCCACACTCACATAGACAAACACAGACGCACACAGAAAACACACACAAACACGTAGTAGACACAGACACGCACACACAACGGGATACACCTAATAGGCAACTATGGTCTGTTCACTTTAAAATTAGTACTTTTGAAAGCCCTGCTTAAGATCTGCTTGTATGCACAATGCGTATCCTTCCGCCTTATGTTGAATTAATATTGCCAAAGGTCTTATTACTTTAATCGTGCGTCGGTCAAGTTAAACTGTGAAATGATTATAAAGGTAAATATTTTACTCCTTTTTACACTTCAATGCTTAAAAAAAAAGCAAAAGAAATAATTTAAGGGATAGGAACTAGGGATAGGAAAATTTCGCGAATTCATTTACAGATAAGATAGACGTCAAACACATATACAGTGAAGTCACCTTCGCAATCGGATCACAGTTTATTAGACCCGCCCTGCACACTTCTGAGCCAATAACAGACTTGCAAGGAAACATCCTGCGAATCCCATAACTGCCAGGTGTAGGGCAACAGCCAATGAACACACAGCTGAAGCTCCAGTATGCAGAGGACTGAGGAGTCTAGTCTACAGGTCACTGAACTCACGAAATTCTCATATCCCTAGTTATCACAAATGGTTATCTAACACTTTTTATTCGACGTTAAGATATGGAACTACTTTCCGTTCCATCGTTACCAACTTTACTGGCCGCATGACACAGCGCGCCCATTAAAATATATGTGCGGGTAGGAGCAGTGACGTTTTTCTAAGGTTGATTTCAAAAGTGTTTACTTTATCATGAACAGCCTTTACCATTATTTCCACAGCTTATTTACTTATGTACACCGACAGTAATTTTCTGTAGGCGAGTATGCACATGTACTCTTTCACTACACATTTAAATAAGTTCATTCATTAGAATTTGATTGGATCTGTCCGCCATCTAAAATAACGTGAACTTATAGTCGCAAAAGAGAGGTGCGAGAATGCCAGAGAACAACTTCATCGTGCTTTCGCTGTATCGCGCTCTCTCCGACGGGGAGATGTGTGTGTCCTTTGTGACGTCATTGTGACGTAACGGCGAGAGCTTTAGATAGGGGCACGTGCTTTTCGCGAAAAGATTTTCAAGACAAGTTCTACCCCAAAACGCTTTAGTTCCTGTGCACTTTCGTGGTTAGATGATTTTAAATGCCAAATGTTTCAAGTGTCTGCACGCGAATCATGGACGTTCAGTATCGGAGTACTTTATTACGAATGGTCCAGTCAAATAAGAACATGTCTTCCGGCGTAGATAGGGGTAGGAAAAAATTCGCGAGTTCAATGACCTGTAGGCTAGACTCCACAGTCATGTGTATACTCGAGCCTCAGTCAGATGTTTGTTAACTGCCCCATAGAGTAGCCAGTGTTACTCCACACCTGGCAGTATGGCACTCGCTACTTGTTTCCTTGCAAGTCTGCTATTGGAATCAGAGTCGTCCAGGGCGTGTCTAATAAACTGCGATCCAATTGCAAAGTCAACTTCAGAGTACACGTGTTTGACGTCTATCTTGTCCTGAAATGAACTCGCGAAATGTTCCTAATCCCTATCTGTAGAGTACGAGTTAGCGCTGTCTGGGGTAAAGGAGACACGGCATAAAATTGCTGAGAACGTTCCAACGTATTATTGAGCCGAAGAGGTGACATTGTAAAACTGTTATGAACACAACTTTGTCACAGTTAGGTTAGTTCTTACTCTAATCACCACAAACCAAAAATATGTCGAGTGTAGTCGCCAAAAGCACAGGTATAGTATCGATTTCTTGTAAGAGTGTTCATATCTAAAGAGTGTTTTTCTATCTATGTGACCTCCCGGTATGAAAAAGTTGCTGTTGTGAAAGATGGGCATCTAAAGTATTACAAGTGTGTGATTATAATGGATCGAAGGCTATCAAGAAGTGTGTTTGAATACACAGTTTGTTTAATATACACAGAAAGATTCTGCAATAAATAATGTTATATGATAAACAGTAATTACTTCATTCTCCTATTTCACGATAGCTGTATTCCCGAAAAAATGAAGACCACAAAATAATCCTATTTTATTGATAAACGATATAAAAGTTAAATTCACAATAAGAATTGTATAGGCTGTTCACAGTAAAATGAGCCCTTTTAAAAGCCCTGCTTACGATCTACTTGTATGCATGTTGTGTATTATCCCGCCTTATGTAAAATTAACCATGCCATGGGCCTCGTTACTTTATTCATACGTCGGTAAAGTAAGACTGTGAATTTATTAGGAAAGTAAATATTTTACAAATCTGCTAACTTTTACACTTCGATACATTGAAAGAAAACCAGAAAGGGAAAGAAATAATTCAAGTTCTCACAAATGGTTACCTAACACTTTTTATCCGACGTTAAGATACATAACTACTTTCCCTACATTGTTACAAATTTCACTGGAAACATGTCAGTTAGTGCGTCCGTTAAAATATACGCGGACACGGGCAGTGACTTTTTCAAAGGTTCATTTCAAAAGTGCTCACTTTACCGTGAACAGCCTTTAAGAGACAGAATTATTCGGCATCAACATTGATGTCTGCACTCTGCTGAGTGCTTACGTTGAAATTTGCGCAGTTACAGGCTGACACTTTTTTTTTCAAAGGTTGATTTCAAAATCTGCTCTGTTAGCTTTAATAAACGTAAGTTGCGTGGAATTCAAATTTCTTAAATGAAAAACACTCCATCAACGGTAATGGTGTTTAGAGCTAATTTTTAGTTATGACTAGTTATAACGTTTTTGATAATCATTCCTGAATGTGTAACACGTTAATATTTTTTCTTTTTTGATTTCAGAGAAGAATTGATGGACTGGCAATATTTTCCACTCACCACAGCATACTTATAACGACCGATTAAAAAACCGAGAAGAATTCAATTATTATTGCATAAGGCAAGTTGCAATTTATAATTATATTAGCAATTAACACCCCTTCCTTATGTTGTTAAACTAATTCTTTTTAGAGAGGAGAAATAGTGAATTCAGGTAAGTTCCAGACCGAGATCTCATAAAGGTGAGGCTGTCATACATTGCCATGGGTCTCAACACTTTATCCATGCGTCTATCAATTGAAACTGTGAAATTATTAGAAAAGTAAATACTTTACAAATCTGCTCATATTTCAACTTTAATGCATTAAAAGAAAAAACTACGTTAAGATATGGAACTACTTTCCCTCTATCGTTACCAACTTTACTGAGAATATGTCACACTGTGCGCTCGTTACAATATATGCAAGTAGGAGCAGTAACTTATTTTCTAAGGTTGATTTCTAAAGTGCTCACTTTATAGTGAACAGCCTTTACCGTGCGGTGATTGGCGTACGGCGTTTCACCGTTTGGCTGTCGCGCGCCACTGGAGTTCGTGATAAAAGCAACTGTCTGTATCTTAATTTTCAAAATACAAGCCCTTCCATATGAATAAATTACTTTTATGATTTTTAATTTAATATAATTACGTTAAAAACTTGTTACTGGTGTGAGCGGAGAGATTTGGGCGACTCTTTAACATCGAGGTCTCAATAGCCGATGAGGGTGAAGCGAGGCGAGTATGGAGCAGCACCGGAATGAAGGGGGCGGGGGAAGCGGGAGATCACCGAGAAAACCCGCCGATCAGCGGCATCGTCCGGCACGATTCCCACTTGCGAAAATCCGGTGTGAGCCGGCCCGAGATTGAACCCGGTTCGCATTGATGGGAGGCGAGCAGTCTAACCGCTCAGCCACTGCGGCCACTGGCTATTGAAATAATTCAAACATCTGAAAGCACTTACTTCTGACCTAAAATCCTATCCATTTCGTTTTTGATAGTCGTATTGGCAGAAAAGCACACCTCAAAAGACGTGGCTATCTGATTTGGGAAATTTTCTACATCTCTTCACAGCAGCACATTATCCATTCCATTGGCTGCGACAAAAAAAGGTTATATACAAGTACATCTCATACCAGAAATTACTTTCCTGATACACTAATTCAGAAATTAATGTATGGCAAAACTAATAAAAAGTAACTTAACTCTTTTTTAACTGCGGCCTTGTTCTTTCTGCCTGTCCTATTGTTAAAGACCTGAAAAATACGCGAGTTCAAATGACTTATAGGGTGAACTCCACGGCTCTAAGCTCATTCAAGTAATTAAATATCAAAGCTCATTCGTCGCTTGTTATCACAATGGAAGGCGATGATTTGGCCTGCAATTTATTGCATCATTTTTATTGGCTCAAGTTTCTTCAGATAGTGTCAAATAACGCATAGAAAAATGAAAAATGTCAAACATACGACTCTTTGATTTATACCTTGCCCCGAAATGAATCCGCGAATTTTTCAAGTCTCTCTCTTTCTACCTATGTATTGCCAATTAAATACATTTGTATCTCTTGACAAGTTTGGTAGACAAATATTTAGTAGGTTTACTTCTAGGCTGTGGTAGAATTCACCGGCCAAAGGTTCTTTCCGGGCTTCGTGCCTTATAAAATTGCATTGGAACTATGACGACACATTGACTTCCTACGAGGTATGCAGCCAGCAGTGCGTACGTGTATGCCAGGTTCCATATCTCTAAGGGATTACATATCTCGGTATCTCTGTGGGGTTCATGCTCGCCTGATACTTTCGTCGCTGCCACCCGTATTTTCCGTCCATTCGTCGTATTTGCAAATTCCGACTCCCTACGAGGTAGGCAGCCAGCAATGCCTAGGTGTATGCTTGGTTGCATATCTCTAAGGGTTTACATATCTCGGTATCTCTGTGGTGTTCATGCTCGCCTGATACTTTCGTCGCTGTCACCCGTATTTTCCGTCCATTCGTCGTATTTGCAAATTCCGACTCCCTACGAGGTACGCAGCCAGCAGTGCCTAGGTGTATGCCAGGTCGCTAATCTCTAAGGGGTTACTTATCTCGGTATCTCTGTTGTGTTCGTGCTCGCCTGATACTTTCGTCGCTGCCACCCGTATTTTCCGTCCATTCGTCGTATTTGCAAATTCCGACTCCCTACGAGGTAGGCAGCCAGCAGTACCTAGGTGTATTCCTGGTCGCATATCTCTAAGGGATTACATATCTCGGTATCTCTAGGTATTAATGCTCGCCTGATACTTTCTTTGCTGCCACCTGTCTTTTCCATCCATTCGTCGTATTTCAAATTCCGACTCCCTACGAGGTACGCAGCTAGCAGTGCCTAGGTGTACACCTGGTTGCATATCTCTAAGGGGTTAGTTATCTCGGTATCTCTGTGGTATTCATGCTCGCCTGATACTTTCGTCGTTGCCACCCGTATTTTCTGTCCATTTGTCATAATTGCAATTCCGTCTCCCTTCGAGGTAGGCAGCCAGCAGTGCCTAGGTGTATGCCAGGATCCATATCTCTAAGGGGTTACAAATTTCGGTATCTCTGTGGTGTTCATGCTCGCCTGATACTTTCGTCGCTGCCACCTCTCTTTTTGATCCATTCGTCGTATTTGCAAATTCCGACTCCCTACGAGGTAGGCAGCCAGTAGTGCCTAGGTGTATGCCAGGTAGCATATCTCTAGGGGTTACATATCTCGGTTTCTCTGTGGTGTTCATGCTCGCCTGATACTTTCGTCGCTGCCACCCGAATTTCCGTCCATTCGTCGTATTTGCAAATTCCGACTCCCTACGAGGTAGGCAGCCAGTAGTGCCTAGGTGTAAGCCAGATTGCCTATCTCTAGGTGGTTACATATCTCGGTATCTCTGTGGTGGTCATGCTCCCCTGATACTTTTGTCGCTCCCACCCGCATTTTCCGTCCATTCGTCGTATTAGCAAATTCCGACTCCCTTCGAGGTAGGCAGCCAGCAGTGCCTAGGTGTATGCCAGGTTCCATATCTCTAAGGGTTTACATCTCTCGGTATCTCTGTGGTGTTCATGCTCGCCTGATACTTACGTCGCTGCCACGTGTCTTTTTCGTCCATTCGTCGTATTTGCAAATTCCGACTCCCTACGAGGTAGGCAGCCAGCAGTGCCTATGTGTATGCCAGTTTGCATATCTCTAAGTGGTTACATATCTCGGTATCTCTGTTGTGTTCATGCTCGCCTGATACTTTCGTCGCTGCCACCCGTATTTTCCGTCCATTCGTCGTATTTGCAAATTCCGACTCCCTACGAGGTAGGCAGCCAGCAGTGCCTATGTGAATGCCAGGTTGCATATCTCTAAGGGGTTACATATCTCGGTATCTCTGTGGTGTTCATGCTCGCCTGATACTTTCGTCGCTGCCACCCGTATTTTCCGTCCATTCGTCGTATTAGCAAATTCCGACTCCCTTCGAGGTAGGCAGCCAGCAGTGCCTAGGTGTATGCCAGGTTCCATATCTCTAAGGGGTTACATCTCTCGGTATCTCTGTGGTGTTCATGCTCGCCTGATACTTTCGTCGCTGCCACCCGTATTTTCCGTCCATTCGTGGTATTTGCAAATTAAGAGTCCCTTCGAGGTAGGCAGCCAGTAGGGCCAAGGTGTATGCCAGGTTGCATATCTCGGTATCTCTGTGGTGTTCATGCTCGCCTGATACTTTCGTCGCTGCCACCTGTTTTTTTCATCCATTCGTCGTATTTGCAAATTCCGACTCCCTATGAGGTAGGCAGCCTGTAGTGCCTAGGTGTATGCCAGGTTGCATATCTCTAGGGGTTACATATCTCAGTATCTCTGTGGTGTTCATGCTCGCCTGATACTTTCGTCGCAGCCACCCGAATTTCCGTCCATTCGTCGTATTTGCAAATTCCGACTCCCTACGAGGTACGCAGCCAGCAGTGCCTAGGTGTATCCCAGGTCGCATATCTCTAAGGGGTTACATATCTCGGTATCTCTGTGGTGTTCGTGCTCGCCTGATACTATCGTCGCTGCCACCCGTATTTTCCGTCCATTCGTCGTATTTGCAAATTCCGACTCCCTAAGAGGTACGCAGCCAGCAGTGCCTAGGTGTATGCCAGGATCCATATCTCTAAGGGGTTACAAATTTCGGTATCTCTGTGGTGTTCATGCTCGCCTGATACTTTCGTCGCTGCCACCTCTCTTTTTGATCCATTCGTCGTATTTGCAAATTCCGACTCCCTACGAGGTAGGCAGCCAGTAGTGCCTAGGTGTATGCCAGGTTGCATATCTCTAAGGGGTTACATATCTCGGTATCTCTGTGGTGTTCATGCTCGCCTGATACTTTCGTCGCTGCCACCCGTATTTTCCGTCCATTCGTCGTATTTGCAAATTCCGACTCCCTACGAGGTAGGCAGCCAGTAGTGCCTAGGTGTATGCCAGGTTGCATATCTCTAAGGGGTTACATATCTCGGAATCTCAGTGGTGTTCATGCTCGCCTGATACTTTCGTCGCTGCCACCCATATTTTCCGTGGTATTTGCAAATTCCGACTCCCTACGAGATAGGCAGCCAGTAGTGCCTAGGTGTTTGCCAGGTTGCATATCTCTAAGGGGTTACACATCTCGGTATCTCGGTGGTGTTCGTGCTCGCCTGATACTTTCGTCGCTGCCACCCGTATTTTCCGTCCATTCGTCGTATTTGCAAATTCCGACTCCCTACGAAGTAGGCTGCCAGTAGTGCCAAGGTGTATGCCAGTTTGCATATCTCTAAGGGCTTACATATCTCGGTATCTCTGTGGTGTTCATGCTCGCCTGACACTTTCGTCGCTGCCACCTGTCTTTTTCGTCCATTCGTCGTGTTGGAAATTCCGACTCCCTACAAGGTAGGCAGCCTGTAGTGCCCAGGTGTATGCCAGGTTGCATATCTCTAAGGGGTTACATATCTCAGTATCTCTGTGGTGTTCATGCTCGCCTGATACTTTCGTCGCTGCCACCCGTATTTTCCGTCCATTCGTCGTATTTGCAAATTCCGACTCCCTACGAGGTAGGCAGCCAGTAGTACCTAGGTGTATGCCATATTGCATATCTCTAAGGGGTTACATATCCCGGTATCTCTGTGGTGGTCATGCTGGCCTGATACTTTCGTCGCTGCCACCCGTATTTTCCGTCCATTCGTCGTATTTGCAAATTCCGACTCCCTACGAGGTAGGCAGCCAGCAGTGCCTAGTTGTATGCCAGGTTGCATATCTCTAAGGGATTACATATCTCGGTATCTCTAGGTGTTAATGCTCGCCTGATACTTTCTTCGCTGCCACCTGTCTTTTCCATCCATTCGTCGTATTTGCAAATTCCGACTCCCTACGAGGTACGCAGCCAGCAGTGCCTAGGTGTATGCCAGGTCGCTAATCTCTAAGGGGTTACTTATCTCGGTATCTCTGTTGTGTTCGTGCTCGCCTGATACTTTCGTCGCTGCCACTCGTATTTTCCGTCCATTCGTCGTATTTGGAAATTCCGACTCCCTACGAGGTAGGCTGCCAGTAGTGCCTAGGTGTATGCCTGGTTGCATATCTCTATGGGGTTACATATCTCGGTATCTCTGTGGTGTTCATGCTCGCCTGATACTTTCGTCGCTGCCACCCGTATTTTCCGTCCATTCGTGGTATTTGCAATTTCAGAGTCCCTTCGAGGTAGGCAGCCAGTAGTCCCAAGCTGTGGCCAGGTTGCATATCTCGGTATCTCTGTGGTGTTCATGCTCGCCTGATACTTTCGTCGCTGCCACCCGTATTTTCCGTCCATTCGTCGTATTTGCAAATTCCGACTCCCTACGAGGTAGGCAGCCAGCAGTGCCAAGGTGTATGCCAGTTTGCATATCTCTAAGGGTTTACATATCTCGGTATCTCTGTGGTGTTCATGCTCGCCTGATACTTTCGTCGCTGCCACCCGTATTTTCCGTCCATTCGTCGTATTTGCAAATTCCGACTCCCTACGAGGTAGGCAGCGAGCAGCACCAAGGTGTAGTCTAGGTTGCATATCTCCAAGGGTCTTAGATACGCTGGCGGTCGTTACTCGGTACCTCTGTGTCGTTCATGCTCGCTTGATACTTTCGTCGCTGCCACGTATCAATTGTGTTTGCAAATTCGGACTCCCTACGGAGACAGGCAGTAGTAGTTCCCAGGTGTAGCCAGGCTGCAGATCTCCAAGGGACTAAGATACGTAAGAGGTCGATACCTCTGTGCTGTTCATATTCGCCTTGTAGTTCAGGAGCGGATTATGACAATGACCAGCCGAAACGGTCTTGTATGTACACACACACACACACACACACGTAGCAAGGCGCATCAGTGCCAACATCAAACACGTTGAGGGTCTTCCTTGTGACTAATCTGATTTGTGGAATTTTCTGATCTCTTTAATTGACAGACAATGTAACTAACACACACACACACTATGTAAACAGTAATTGCTCCCGTTCGTAAGTATTGTTTGTATCAGCTGATGAACTGCTGCAGGGTCCGTGTTGTTAAGTTGGCTATTTTGATGATGGCTTTGAAAGAAAATAGTACTCAGAACTAAAAGTTGTGATTTAAAATCTTAGTTATGCTTACAACATTTATGGTTTAAATTATGTTTTTAAACCAATGTTACATTTTCTTGGCTATTAGTGACTGGAATTTAAAACCATGTTAAACATTTTTGACACAGGATGTTGGTTGACACGTACGAACAGTAAACGTTTCCAGCCAACGACTAGCCATGTTTGTGTTTCCAGTTTCCAGCCCGGTGAAGGCCGTTATGCGTGTGCTTTTTTTTTCTCGTCATGTTTATTATACGTAAATCTTGTTGGTGGAGTTGTCGGAATATTTATCGGTTGTTAATTATTTTTATTTGCTTTTTTTTAAGCACAGTTGGTTGTAGGTAGCGTCGTACTGCGTTTTCTAGAGCGAAATGTAATATTAATCGGCACATGTTTACTGCTTCGTTAAAACTGCTCGTTCCGACATTTTCCTTGCCGCCTTCCACAATGAAGTGAGACGAATATCATTTACGTATATAATTTTAAGTTTGTTTGTATCAGGAAACGTACGCAGTGTTGAGTTTACTGAACGATCGTGCAAATAAATTATATAATGCTAGTGACGGACAAACTTGGTTTTAGTGAAGTAAACTCCCAAGGAGTTCCATAGAAAAACACGTGTTCAAGAGGTTGCAAATTTTACAAACAGTAAGTTTGCGTGTTTTGTAAATGTATTTGTAAACCTGTAACAGGAATATTGAAATGCACGTGGCCTAAAAAAGCAGCACTTTCCACACTTTTGTAGTGCGTGAATAATATTTATTTGCCTACATCGTAAATTCAAAGAGTGTAAGGTTAACTTCTGTCAAAGTGTGTGCGTTTCAAAAGTACTCATTTTACCGTGAACAGTCTATAACCTATTTGCCAGCTGGTAGCCAGCGATTACGAAACCTTCTGCGGCACACAGTAGCCAATCGCACGTGAAGGTCCTTTCCCAAAGTTTCACGCTGTCGACCAGAGAATGGGCGCGCGCGCGCAGCTAAGCAATGGATGAGCCACGTCGTTTCTTCTCTGCACACTTATCTACTCTGTGATATGGGGGGGGGGGGGGTTAGGCCAATGCTGGGTACATGAGCAGAAGACGAATAAGCGGTCCACCTCACCTCCTGTCTATAATCCATTCACGGTTGCTTTCACACTTTTCTGAAGCCCTGCTCAAGTTCTACTTCCTGGATATCCCCCCTCCTCGTGCAAACTGAGCTTAACTAAGGCCGTGTCCGAATTGACAAATTTCGTTATTTTGTTATTTTGTAAATTCGCTATTTGTTAGTTATCAATTCAGAAATTGTCGACAGTTCACTTATTTAGCACTCGCAGCAACACTAACAGTGCAAAATATTTTCATCTAAATTTATTGCCTAGAACACTCGCAGTATTTCTGCAATTATCACTGGAATACTACGAATACGTTAGTAAATAAGAAAATAATAACAAATGCAATAACTACTTTTAATTTTTTTTTGCCTTATTAAATAAATATTGCACTGTAAGTAATAAACACAGTGTGCAGATTTTACGCACTCGGAAGTTTTTGTCTAAGGTTAAAATAAAATATATTTATTGACTATTATGCCAAATGAGAGGACTTCCAAAAGTGCTCACTTAACCGTGAATAGCCTATAATAATATTTTGCATGATAACTATTCCATAATTTATAAATAAAATGCAGATAAAACTTCAATTTAACGAAAACTAAAAGAGTTTTATTTTAACAGAGGTATAAAACGCTAGTGATACACGGCATATTGAGGAAAAAAACTAAACCCGTTATGCACGAGGTGATTTTTTAAATGTTTTATTCAGAAAGTGCGAAGAAACCGCGAATAGACTAAATGCTGTTGCTTCCCAATTCCTGTTACTGATAAAAGGTATCTAAAATACTGACTATCTCTAGTATAGGCTGTTCACGGTAAAATGAGCACTTTTAAGGCCCTTCTAATTTTATCCTTTCACCCAATTTCTATCTTCCTGCTGCTTTTTAATATAAGTCTTGCTATGTGACCAATAAACACAGTGTGTACATTTCACTACTCTCAGAATTTAACACCTAAGGCTGCAATAAGATATATTTAATAGTGGTTAATGCCTGTTGGGAGGGCCTTAACGAGTGCTCACTTCACCGTGAATAGCCTATAGTAACCCTTCCGACCGTCAGGACTGTAAGGAAGTGGGACTTGACTTCTTGAGTGGCGATCATTTGGATAGTGCAGATGTATGGAAGTGGACATTTTCATTGTATATATGTAATTAATAACAGATTGACTGCAGGTAGTATAAAAACAGCGATAACGCCATTGGTTATTATTGTTATGTTAAATTTATGTTCGCTGATACAATTAATGAGTAGTAACAGTTGTGTTTTCTTCTTTTTTAAATTAATATTTCCAGGCCACGTCCCGAATACGACCCTAGCGGAAAAAAAAAAAAAAAAAAAAAAAAAAAAACCACACACACACACACATTGCATTTTATCGAACAGCAAATATTTCTGGCAAGTGAAATCAAAATTTAGTTTAGAAGTGAAAATAACTAATACAATTCTTCAAAATCCCTGGTTGTCCCAGGCTGCATGGTATCTACAGCTGTATTCACCTTTGAAAATTATATCTAATTAAAAGTCAGTCTGAGCTAGTCAGATAAAACAAATTTGACAGTCTGACAGATATTTAATACATATTCGAGATAGTTTGGTCAACTTCAATTGAAAAACAAACTGTGACCATTATTATTATTTTTTTAAATGATCGTCTTCAAATTTTGTTGCCGAAAGTAGTTGAAGGCAAAAATTTGACAGTGTGACGGGGTCTTAACGCAGTACACACGGTCCTGATGGAGCGGGAATTGAAACGAATACAGAAAATAAACTACAAAATACCGTTTCTTGAATCGTGTCTTTGCAAACAACAAACAAGGTTGCCAGTTACAGTAAATAAAGCTGCAACGTTACGAAGCTATGCAAGATTCTCATCTCTGACAATTGAAATTTCCGTTCTTTCATCTCCTTCCGTTTTGCCGCGTGACAGTGTGATGAATTTTAATCCTCGCACTGTGGTATTTTACTTGTGTGCGTTTAACTCGAGAATAACACATTCGAAAAGATACTACAATTTTGCACCGGGAAAATGTACCCCGCCGAAATGTGCCTGTGACGTCAATGCACCTGTTCTCGTTTGTTCACTTGCAGATGACGTAGCGGGTTAGGAATGCGTTTTGAATTTTCATATATTTTGTTGCCTCGGGGATTTTAATTTAATTACTGCAACAGCGAACAACAAGTGTTGTATAGTTCTACTGTGCAAAAATCTGCATTAGTTCCATGTAAATGTTCTAAGTGAAAAACCAAGCGTGCAGCATGGCTAAACATAGCACGAGCTGTGAAACACACTTCAATTTGCAATAAATGTACGTTTCCAGTATTACGTAAATATATTTTATATTACGTAAATATATTTTACTACAGTAATTATTGCACTTGTCTAATTTGCAATACAGTAATGTTCATTTAAAAGGTGGCATGTACGCATGCAGCGAGAGATTGCTGTTGCATAAAAATAATTTATATGGTTCTTATAACACGAAACGTGTTTTTGTACTTTATGAAAAGACGAACACTTTATTTCCTCATATAGAAATGTTAATAATGTTATCTTTCGAAATTGCTATATGGTCCTGTTGGAACAAAACCCTTATCGTACTAATTTAGTCCACAATGGATTAATCTTATCCTTAGGTTTTTGGGACCAACATTAAAATATTGTGATATTAAAATAACACGATAAATAAGTAATATCCGTACGAAAATAATTACCTAATGTTGCACGGTATTTTGAAACGCCAACATTTCAAATATTAATGAAAGTCACGAAAATTAGAACGAAATCAGGTTGAAAATATATATTAATAAATTCTGCAAGAAAATTACTTTTCGAGAAAACAGTTTCATCCCTTTCGCATTTCAACGTTTCGCTGTAATTCACGGCGACCAGTCGACACGTTCGCATGGTGAAGCTATGTTTGCACAAACCAAAACATGTGCAACTATGTCGCGCACACGCTAGCCAACAGGAAACAGTTTCGATTGTTTACAAAGGAGTTTTAAAAAAGGTTACGTTTTGAGAGGGTGTTTTAGTAAAGTGAGCACGTTTTTAAGCACTTCCAAATCTTTCTTTTAAACTATTTTTTTATGTTTAAGCCACTTTTTAATATAAGTATTGTAATGTAGCTAATAAATACGGTGTATACTTTCTTCACTTTAAAAAGTTAATGTCTGAGAGTGCAATAAAACTTATTTATTAGTGGTTAATGCCTGTTGGGAGGGCCTTAAAAAGTGCTCACTTTATCGTGAACAGCCTATAACTATTCCAACGGCATCAATAAAGGCGCGATTAATTTTCTAAAAAATATCGCTATTCAGTCATATTTAATTTTGAACAGCTTCGGCAATTTCGCTTTATTTCGTGCAATATTGTAGCCAACGTCACAAGCCAATTTTCTGGTATAGACTGTTCACGGTAAAACGAGCACTTTTGAAAACGTTACTTAAGATCTACTTGTATGCGCATTGTGTATTCTTCCGCCTTATGCAAAATTAACAATACCATGGGCCTGATCACATTTTTCATGCTTCGGTCAAGTGAAACTGTGGGATTATCACAAAAGAAAATGGTTAGCGAATCTGCTAATTTTTATATACTTCCATGCATATAAAAAAAAAAAACAGAAAGTGAAAGAAATAATTTCAGTTATCACAAATCGTTACTCGGCATTTTCTTCGACGTTAAGCTATGGAACTACTTTCCAGTCATCATTACCAACTTTACTGGGCGCATGTCACTCAGTTCGCCCATTAAAATATATGCAGGTAGGGATAGTGACTTTTTTCTAAGGTTGATTTTTAAAAGTGCTCACTTTATAGTGAACAGCCTTTAACTGCATGAAAAAAAGATGTAAATAGTGATCACATGCGCGCGTGTTTGTAGTTTTTTTTTTCCTGGTTTCGTCATTAATACTCCTTTCTATCCTTGCTGAAGTGATGAATTACGACGTCTTAACACTAAATGTGTAGTGAAGTAACGCGAACACGAATTGCCAGGACATTTTTTTTAAGTGTAAGCGAACTATATTTAGGCACCCTTACCGCCCTTCGACTTACAAAATATTATCAAATTATTACGCAGTTGTGGTTTCTGCTTAGTGGAATGTTGGTATGGCCCAATAATTGAACACAATAACGATTTTTTTTTTTTTTTTTACGCGAATACGTCTTTAAATTTGAGACCATAGTGGGAAGCAATCCAGAAAATCCGATGATAACAAAATCGGGGGATACAGTTTGTCATTGCAGCTCCGAATCTATCGTCTACATTCAAAGCTAAACTACACCACTCGATTGTCAAAGGATCAGAGAATATATTACGTTGAGTGAGGACTGCGTAGTATAACTTTTGACTAGGAGAAGCTACGACGTTCGTTTTAAGTTTCAATCGACAGCTCTCTTCAAGATCAATCGACTGCGTGTATAAAAACATTTGTGTGGCGTGGTTATGGTGAAATTGTATGAGTTTGATGTAAAAAATTAAGAAAACTTAACACAATTTCGGTATATACTCGTCAAAAAGCCAAGTCGAAATATAGAAATCGTATACGGTTGGAAAGAGGATCTCGAAAGTAATCCAGCGATACCCATAAAACCCCATATGACCGAATGAAGCGGTGCCGGGAACGTAAAATAAACATCAAGGCGTCCGAGCGCGTCAACGTAGACGTATTCACGCAAAACAAACGGCCGTGTCCCCAATACAGTCAAGCCCAATTTTATTCTTACGTCTTAAAGTCAGTTTGCTACAATCAAAACAATCCGAAATAATCATAGAACTTGATGACTAAATAGCAGTACACCAAACATTTACTTCCTTGTCACACAATGACACAGCACTCTTGTGAGTTCTATGCATAACGGTCGTGGTAGAGTTCTGCGCGAAACGAAATTAATTCTATTAATCTTTAAAATGGGTGTCTTCCGCTTCTCACGATGCGAGTGGGCGAAACAGATGGTCATATTACCTTTCAGCAAAACAACAGAATTGGTAAAAGTCTGCTTATAGCGGATTTAAAAGTGCCTTTTAGTAAAATTATCTAAATATAAGTTTAGTCTAATTTTAAAAAAATGCCCAGTAATTTTTTTCTGCTTCTTTACATGTTGGGGGGCCACTGTGACTAAGCGGTTAGCCTGCTCGCCTCCCACTAAGGCGAACCGCGTTCAATCCCCGGCCCGGCCACTTCCGGATTATCGCGAGAGGGGATCGTGCCGGACGACGCCGCTTATCGGCGGGTTTTCTCGCGGATCTTCCGTTTCCCGCGCACTTGCGTTCCGGCGCTGCTCCGTTCTCACCTCATTTCGCCCTCATCGGCTCTCGAGACCTCAACTCAACTTTACACGGTCACCTTTTGTACCTTTCTCCTATTTACTTGGCGCCCTGCGAATAAAGCTTGGCTCACAACCATCCGTCGCTTCCGTCATTTGCCCGTCCGTCAGTCAGCCATCCGTTGGTTTTTTCGTCTGTCAATTGAATGCGACTCACAACAGTCCGTCGTCCGTTTATCCGTCGTGGCAGAAAATTTTCAGTGTTACCACCCAACAACAGTAACTTTCTCGCGCACAGACAAATATTTTTAACGAATTTAATGGATACATTCTTTTTTCCCTAACACAACTTAGCATTTCCTCCGAAAATCTACCAGTCATCTTTAGTTCAATTCAAAGATGAAATGTTAAAACGTAAACAACTTTACTGCCTTATGTATTTAAAAATAAGAATATTCAGACAAAAAACAAATGACTGTTTTCCGACAGCCATGTTGAAGGAACGATATTACAAGGCGGTGGTCACCCGTCCGTCGAAAGATAAAGTTTGAGATATATTTGACGGGTCGACGGATAGAAAAAAAAGTTGCCCTGCGATTGGCTGAAGATCACGTGACCGAAGGACGGACGGGCGACTGACGGATTGTTGTAGCTTTACGATGATCTTTGTTTTGTGTTCGGAGTGGAGATAAGTACTTCTTGCGCGGGCGAGAGAGCACCACAGTCCCGCGCGCTCCTGCACCCAGGGTCAACGTTCTAGGAATGCACCGTAGTGTGACCTTGAACCCGGCGAGCGGGAACCTCGTCCCAGTTAGTAGGTCACCAGGAGACGCATTGTTACCAACCGCGCAGGCACTCCACTCCGCCTTCCTTCCCTCTTCGGACACCAGTGGCGTGTAGTGAGTTTTGTTACAGGGTAAGCAATTTCTACTAACAAACGCAACTGCCAACATTGCTTACCCTCCACATGTATGTACCGTGTTATAATACCTAATATTAGTTATAAAAACGGAAAAGAAATGAATGTAATAATAGTTAAACTGAATATTATTTAGAGAGTATATTACAAATTATAAGAAAACTCTCTTTTTCCCGAACACTTTCATCCACTGTCCAAGAAAAAAATGTAGGATTGGAGGATGCAAACAGGACTGCTTACCCTGCCGAAGGAATGCAGCAGGGTAACTCGCGTGCGAGTTCGATTCATCGCTAGTGTCTCCCGTTTGTGGAAATAAATACTAGATAGCAGCACTATGTGTGTACAGTACGGAAGTTACGAAAACTCTGTTTCTCGAATTGGAAACGGGAAACTCAGAATTAAATGTGTTTAAATTTAAAGTTAAGGCAAAAACTATAAAGGATCAAACATTTCCACTGTGTATAGGGTAAACATTGCTTACCTTACATCTATGGAATAAATGCCACTGGTCAACAGTGACAAACGTGTCTGTTTATATCTTAATTTTTAAATGACAAGCACCATTATATTAATAAAATACTTTTATCAATTTGAATTTAATCACACTGCATTACAAATTGGTTAGAGGAAGCATAAAAACATCTCTAAGCACTTGTTTACGAATCAGTTTTCCAACCTAAAATCCAAACATCTAGCAACGCTATTT
This sequence comes from Dryococelus australis, assembly GCA_029891345.1. Lineage (NCBI taxonomy): Eukaryota > Metazoa > Arthropoda > Insecta > Phasmatodea > Phasmatidae > Dryococelus > Dryococelus australis. The sequence goes on along the minus strand of CM057004.1, from coordinate 85,433,451 downwards.
TGCTAGATGTTTTGGCAGAAAAGGAGTTCAGTGTTGGGATATAGAGATTGGCTGTGCGCAGCCACGAGATCGCTGTACCTCATCTTTAGTCTATGATTGCAACAAACAAATTTTCTGTTCGGAGCTGTACTGATATTGATATGGCGTTTTGTCGTACATCTGAACCAATAAAAATCTGTCCATCCTTTATCTTACTGGCAGCAGCGGTTTGCAAGGCTACGGAATATAGTTTCTACAAAGAATAATGTTTCCCTCAAGTAGGGAACCTTTATCATTGAATGGTATCTTCTACTGTGCACAGAGCAGACCATAAAAGCCATTTCATATGCAGCATTCCAGATAGAGGACACTGTGACTGAAAGGTACAGAACAGCATATGAAGCAAGCATGTCAACCAACTCAATTTTAGAATGCTGCCATTATTAAACTGGTCAGATGGCACAGATGAACGCTCTGCTCAGTTGTGACAGGGGCCTTACCTCATCTTTAGTCCACTGAATAATAGCCGTATTGAAAGCGCTAAAGACCAACATTTTGAACGTTCTTAAAGAATGACGCAGTGTGGCTAGAGTAAACAGAGTTTAGGTTGTCGTGTGAAAGGTGGTAGGAGTTCTTCGTGTGAGAATTTAGGTTTGCTGTTTAGGGGCGGTGTGAGGTGAGGTTTTGGAATGTTGGATTTTTCCCGACTAGAGGCCAGACGTCGCACAAGGGCGGCGTCAATGATTGTGGGTGTCCTCGGGGTGCTGCTGGCCGATCGCCTGGGCGTAATTCTCTATTGTTGGCGACCTGTGCCCCCCTGTGCTGCTGTAGTGATTATTATTCTGTTACTTGCAGTTTTCTAAACAGTAACCCATCGGCTGGTTACACGCCTTTAAGGTTGAGATCATTTTGGTGGTAAAAATTATTTATTGAATTTTTACACAACACGATGTGGACTATTTGGGCTGACCACACGCCCATTCACTTACTTTCTTTGCTGTTTACATATACATGATAATTGACTCTGAAAACCCTTTTAACACTTTCAGTAAATTGGCGGGTATTCTGAGGACCCGTGCCCTAAGATGCCTAGCGGCGGCTGAAATAAATTGCAAACAACTCAGTTCTTTGATGGATTTATTCGGTGGAAGCAACTTACATGCGCTGAACGGGCTAACCGGCCGTTGGCTGTGATACTGCAAAATTCGGTGTTAAACCATAAGTTGTTACGGAAGTAGTACAGCTTCCCCAGGCAATTCGAGCTCTGGGGAAGTGAGGGTTGGTGTCCCGGGCGGCTATGCAGAAACGGTTCCGGAAATTAAAAGTCTACTACAGGTTAATAATGAGTCCAAATGAGTTGTATGCCAGCCGGGCGTGGGAAACATGAAACGCGACAACATGCAACCAACCCTCTACGATGCTCGACACTTACTGAATTTCCAACATGGCGTGCGAGCGAGCGATAGTGGGCTCGCGTGCCACGTGGAACTACTTCCTTGCACAAAACACTTGCGTTACCTGCTTACATGCTAATTTAAATGCTATTCTGCATAAAAATTAGACATTGCACTCTGCATGACCAAACACTTGCAAACATGATGGTGGAACGAAATGGACATAGCGTGCGTGAAAGTAAAAACAAACAAAAATGACGTACAGTAAACAGGAGACACTGGGCACTAAAAGGAACACATGGATTCGCAGTATTTATTAAACACGTGACACTCTCTGGGACAGCATGCACCACAAACCCTAATTAATGACTTTATGCCCTATTTACTTTATGTGTCACTCTGTGTGACGGAGTTCTGGTGATTCGGCTGGGCATGCTATATGTTGCACTGCACTGGCATGCCCTGATCTGCACTCACACTCGTACTCTACACAGCACACATGTAGAGTCCGGATCCCTACTGCAGTGACAAAGTGCTGGGTTGGACAAACTGTCTTAGGAAGAGAGGCGTAGCATATGTCAAGAAAATACATGGCAATTGTGTCAGTGATTGTTTAAAATATGTTGCTTATGAGAATGCACAGAAACACATTATTTTCATAATTATAATGCATTAATAGTCATTAATGCTATAGAAATGCATTCCTATTTATTTTTAACCTAGAAAATAAATGACTGTGAAAGTGTATAATATTTCTAGACCATGCTTGAAGCATTTAAATTGTTCCAAATACAACTATTGATATTCCTGTATATTTAGATGGAGCCTAATATTTTACGTCAACAAACATGACTGCTATAAAAAAAAAATCAGGAATAACATATGGTGTCCCAAAATTTCTCCTGGAAAATGCTGGGATGATTCCTCACGACAGGCCTTGGTTGATTCCATCCTTGTTCCTACTTGCTCCATCTCTAATGACCTTGCTGTCAAACAGACATTAAGCTGTACCTACATCCAGAATAATATGTAATATGGAAGAACAATAGTATATTTTGGAGTGAGAAAGCTTATGTAGCCAAATTGTGTGCCTTTGTTTGGTATAACATGGCAGTGTTACCCACATGAAGCATGATCCAAGATATAGGCCATTCATGGTGAAGTGAGCACTTTTGAAATGCCCTGCTTAAATTCTATTTTCAGCTAGTTGTATCTTCCCGCCACATGTAAACATATACTTTTGCCATGTGCTTTACTTTTCAAACACGATGTTTGCATTTAATTCCCCAGAAAATGATGGTCTATTGAATTAAGTCAGTAAATTCATGTGATATATAATGTTAGCGAGAGAATGATAAATATACAGAAGTTAACATCGTTACAAATTCAGTTTGTGTACACTGGTTCTTTAATTTATACACGTCACTATTACTGTCATTGTCATTGTCACTGTCACTGTTTACTGTCATCTCAAAAATGGGTTGCTATGTATTCTCAGGTTGATCATTTTCTCTCGTAAGCACAACACGTTGCCAGAAAGTCTAAGCTGAACTGAATTTTCTCCTTTCGTAGGCACATGATGCACCTATATAGAATGTTGAAGTACATATTTTGCTATTTAGTCCATCAAAAAGCAGACATCATTTCACAGCAGTAGTGAAATGACGGAAAATGTCTATAAAACATTTATGAGTAGCATCTAGGCAAATGTATTTTGTGTAAAGTAGTTTCAAAGTGACATGAATTTTTTACTTTATATTAGTACAAATACCATTCCCTGTATAACTTTGAATACAATAAACGAGTGAACAAACGTTCAGGAAACTGACTGAGAAAATTACAGGTAAATACAAAAAAAAATTTATGCTGTGTTTATCTGCCCTTCACACTTAGTGGCATACAAGATTGACGGTTTGAAGCACTTAAAAAAAGGCATACACTTTAGCTCCAGAGGATCGCACACCCATCTAAATAAACACAAACTCACAGTTTCTGCAAGTTCTGTTGAGGTTTTGTTGAGGTTTTCATAGTATAATTAAATTTACCTGCCTATAGAGATAGGAAAAGTTAAGACGTTTACATCTTAAGTAGAATAATAGCTTTTCCATGGCCACAAAGTAAATACCAAAAACAAAGACAGGCTACTGTAAAACATAACAATTCACTGAAAACTATAACATAAGGTCATTTGGCAGTATTTTTCGTACATGATAAGTTTTAATAGTTTTTGTGTGTGTTATTAAAGACTAGTGTTTACTAAACAGCCAGCAAGTAGGTGAATGTTGAATGCAAAGCAATTTTCTGCCATATGTTTGGAGAGATTTACCAAAGTTGAATGTCTAGCAAGGTGACAGAATCAAAACAACTTACCATATCGCTTTCTGCTTGTGTGCGCTAATGAAAATTCTTAAGTAGTTAGACACTTAAAATGAGTTACTATATTAACTACTGTATGTCTATAAAACACAAAGTAACTGCCAACCTCCCGTGGCACAGTCGGTTGGTGCGCCACTGATCTGGGGTGCGGGAGGCTCTGGGTTCGAATCCTGGGTAGGGCATGGGTGTTTATTTAAGTTGGGTTATAAGTTAGTCTGTAAGCTGTCCCCTGCTAAACTTTCAAGCATAAAACTGGGGATGTTAAAAAGCCCTTTACGATACTATACAACACAAAGTAACTCATTTGATTTGTCTTTAAATCAGCGTAATACTTTCAATAAGATATTAAAAGATGGAAGTACTTATTGTAATTTACTACCAACTTGACAGAGACTGAGGCAACTACTATCAATTTTGAGTTACATGAAGTAAAAAGCAGTAATTGTTTAAAAAAAAAAGTTTAGTTTCAAAGTGCTCACTTTACTGTGAACAACCTATATAGTGTTTGGCTGAGTATTTTATACTCCAGATAGGCTACAGTGCATTCACTTAAAGGCTATAACTGAGTGTAAAATTCTTGTTTTTCACAATAAAACATTAAAGATCATTATTATTATTGGACTGACTTTTAGAATTGGTGTTATTTTCTTTTTAGGTGTGAGAATGTCACGGCAGCTACAAGAAATGCTGCTACTCGTGGCATGTACTGCTTTGCTGCTGGAGGCAGCAACGTCTTCAGACGGTGATGCTGAAACAACAACAGTCAACATGGATACAGTCTCACTTGCAAGGAACAGCCGCCAGGAAGACGACGAAGATCATCTTCCAGAACCTTCAGCACTAGTGTCTCAACAGAGCTCAAAGATAGCTGGTCTGTTTGGAGGAAAACCGTTCTATTTGGAAAAGGACCCTATAACTGGCATTGTAGACTTCAACACCAAAACTGTAAAAATCAATAGCAGCACAGACAAAATATCAGATGGAGCGGAATACGACAATGACAGTGAAATCCGAACTAGTGTTGCAACCCAAAGTGACCATAAAGATACTGATTTAGACACCAAACCAAACAACATAATTCCATACAAGAACTTCCCTGGCAACCTAAATGACTTTACCAACTTACGTGTCCACGATTACAGTAACCACAAATATAATAGTGACAAGTTTCCCCTGATCTCTAGCTCTTATGCCAATACAAAAGTCCAAGGAACTGCTGGTAGCAACAAAAATCACAGACCTCTGCCTACAAGTTCAACGCCACATCCATTTTACTACACCATGAATAGGGAAACTTCTTCAAGACCGACACCATCAGCACCATCAATGTCTACCACCACCACCACCACCACCACCACCACCACAACCACCACCACTCCCCTCCCAACTGCTAGTTACGAAGAGTATGAGGAATTTTATGAAGATTCTGAAGAAGAAAATGAACAACCTGTTTCTGGAACTGGACAGGATTTCTCAGGACATTATGAAGGATCTCAAATTCCACCAGGAAGAGCACCGCCATCTGCAGAACAACCACACTGGATCTATCCTGTAAGGCCAAAAGTACCAGAAACTCAAACTTCCTCACCAGGAAAACATACTGAAAATATTAACACTGCTGTACTCTCAAATGAACAAAACAAATCAATACAAACAGTGCATACTTATGGGACCAATTATGATCAAGTACAGAATTATGATCTTTCTGCATTTTTACCAACTGATCAGCAATTGAAAAAGAATATTAGCTTAGCACAGAATAATGCTGATAAGACGTCACTGCCTGGACAGAACTTTGGAACTAATTCTACTGGATTGCATAACATTCCAAGTCCTAATTTGCAGTTGGACCAGCATTTCAAAGAAGATACTGTAACGCCATCAAATACAAGTCAATATAACACCAACGAACATACTGTCGGTGGGCTACACCACTGGAATGATGCTGTTTCAACCAATCATGGTTCTTCATCTGATTCTAACAGAGACCCTACTGGTTCAGATTATGATGAAACATATTTTGAGAATGAAGAAGTAGAATATCAGGATGAGGAAGATGCACATCAAGTTGGAAGTCAAGAAATAACACAGAAGCCGATAAAGCAGGCATATCCACCTGTGTTAACAGGCTCCATAAATACTGCTTCATCAGAGACACCATTTAGATTTACAACAAGACCACCTCATAAATATACTACCGTCAGTCCGACACGACCAACCACATCACAAAGAGTTACTAAAATAACTACTACAATGCAGCCAACAACTAGTACTCCTTTACCATTTACACAAAACGTTATCACATCCATGCCTTTAGGAACACATTTCCATTACAAACCACCTCCACACCAAGCTACTCTTCCAAGGCAGCCTGAGATGGATGAATTCCAAAAACCAGTACAGCACAAACCAAGTATTTACCAAACTACAGTTAAATCTATTCCTTCTGAACAGTCATCTGGATATTTGCAAAATCACAGTACAAGCGTAGTTGTTGGTGCAGGTATACATGAAATTGGTTCTGTAAGTTTTAGCCATGACGTGCAAACTCACCCTGTCGGAGGGCAGTTTGTGAGCACTGCTCTGAAAGCAAGACCTTATGATGGAAATGCAGATGAGCCCTTCAAGCCAATACTTGGACCATTCAACAATATAGAAACTGTTCAGAATCTGAATAGTGATGCTAATATAGTGGTTGGAGGAGGTATAGGTGTGGGCAGTGGAAGTCACTTTCCCACTCATGAATTACCTACAAGACCTAAATATCCCAGTACAGGTGCAAGTTCACCTTCGTTCAAATTTCCAACTCATGTAACAGAAAAGCATCCACCACCTAAAATTCCTGGAGTAGAGCCACCGCGGCCAGAACCACCATTAAGTTTTGAGAATCAGCAAGTTCCTGGAGGTCATGTTGTATTTCCAGAGGACAAACTAAGTTCATCTGCTAAAAACGAATTAATTACTGGCCAAACTGAAGTTATATCTGATAAGAGTACTCCACCTCTTGGCAGGCCCATAAGTGAAGATGCTTTTCCTCCAAATGTTGTAAATAAACCAGGTACAGCACAGAATGTGCCAACAACTGTAAGGGAAACTATCCAGACACCCTCACCATATTTAGTTCCCCCAGCAAAACCAGAAACTCTACCACAGACTCCAAACTGGGGTACTCGCCCAAAATTAACCCCATCATCTCAAAATTACTACCCCCAACAAAGTCAAAAAGCACGACCAAAAATAGATACAATAATTCCCAATGCAAACACTCCTCCAAATAGAATAGTCAGGCCTAATCAAAATGGTGGAAGGAGACCTAGCATTCAGAACAACAATCTTCCAAATATTTTACCTCAGTTCCGACCAAATGCAAAAAATTCCCATGGGCAAGTTGAACACAGTGTGAGAGTACATCAGTTCATGCAGCAAAGACCACCACCTATGGGTCAGAGGCACCCTGTTGGGTTGGTGGAGAGTCTTCAACCACCACCACCTCCTCCACACATTCGCATCAACCGTAATGACGAGGCTGTTACAGAAGATGTTATAGAGGAGCTGCTTCCGTTTGACAGTATTCCACCAACACCACCAGTGATGCAGAGGAGACCTTTACTAGTACATCGTAGGACGGGACCACACACTCCCAGTCTTGCCAACGGTCGACCACAAGTAGCCACACTGCAGATGATGCAGTCACGACCTCTTTCTAGAAGGGATGACTTTCCCGATGCTCAACATGATTTTGCTCCTCCAGTGGAAAAATATCACTCTCTACCACCCATAAATGAGGTAGATCATGACGACCACCCTGTGTTTGTTGTTTATCCAGTAAATTCTGCTCCAGTCAACATTAGAGGAAGTTCGGATAGTAGTGGGGTAGTAGTAGGAACTCGTGGACCTCAACTCCCATTGCCGCCATCAAATTTAGAAAAAGAATACAATTTACCTACTGGAATAGATGACACTGATGACAGCAGTTCAGTAGCCATAGCATTTGCTCATTACAGAGACCAAGAACCTTTGTTGCAACTTCCCAAAGATAAACACGACTCACCTGTACTTAAATCACCTTCTAAATCAAATCAAAATCAAAAAACACCACCTCCCCCTGTAAAAACTGAATTTCCCTATCCTTTAGAGAAACCTAATATTTTTATGACAAACAGTGATGGAAAAAGTGACGAGCAGACAGGATTGCAAAATTTGAATACAAATGAGAATTTATCAGAGAACAAAATCAAACATAATGACAACACTCCAGAAGAAACTTTTCAAGCAGAAGTTTATAACAGTAATGTTGAAGAGCATGAAGATAACACGGATGTCAACATTATACCATACCTCCAAGACTTCATGCCTTATGCAACAAAAAAACCTTATTTGACAGAAAAATTTATAGAAAAGGAGCCATATATTTATGGAAACAGAAGTAATGGTTGGACATTAGTCGATAAAGCTGATGAGGAAGCTAGGATTGCCAATGTACCTAATTCAAACAAAGAAATCTTACACTCCGCATCACCAATATCTGTCACTTTGAAGACAATACAGTCAAGCTCCATTCCAGTCTCGTCAACGACAGTGCGATCTTCAGGGCCTTTCAGAATTACAGACAACCCGAGACCTGTGGCGTCACCGCCCAGCCACCATCATGCAGTTGTTGGGGCTGGTGGTTCAGAGTTCACCCTCTCTGCAGTGGTACACACACAGCCGCAGGACAATCACAGGCCTGCAGATCTGAGTCCTCCATCTGTTAGTTCTGTCACCTCTCCGCCACCTCTGAACTTCCAAGCCCCTTTCATGGCAAGTGCCAACATTGGTGCTGCTCCAACAAATCAAGGCTGGAGTGTTGTGGGAGCCAGTGCGAATGAGGCTACCAGACCTGGGACTGTAGACAGAGCCGATCTGGACACTGGGGAATCCAGCATCTCCTCTATAAGTACAGAAGGAGATAATGACAGAGAGTCAACAAACTTTGACATTGAAAATTTTAAACCACAGTTATTTGGAGGTTTCAAACCAATTTACACTAATCCTGAAGATGATGGAAGTGGACCACTGACACATTCATCAAGTGAAAAAGTTCAGGCTGGTGAAAGAGAAGAAAAGAAACTATAGGTGCCTTTGTTTAAACCTTTGCTCTTCTGCTTGTAAGAACTTTTGTAAATAATGTTTGATGGTACATAAATACCATTAATATCACTGTCTGATGGTGTTTTCCAATTGACTGCATTGGGTGTGCATTCAGTGCTCCCTGAAAACTAGAAGAGTAGAGTACCAAGTGATTGCTCATAATGCAAAATAAGTACTCACTTGTTTATCACATTTGCTATCAAACTGCAGCACTGACTGTGGACGTAGTGTGACAAAGACTGTAGTTACAGCACTTTTTTTTCAGTGCAATTGGCAACTGAAACATGGAAAACCAATGTACTTAGTGTGAGTGCATAAGAAATGGGAAGTGCAATACTCAGCGAGTGCTCACTGAGTGCAGTCCAGTACAGTAATTGGAACTTACCATAATATAAATTTCTAGTGATATATGGAAACATTTTTACAACAGCGAATGACCTTACAGCTAAAATGTAAGACATAAACTTATTGCTTCTATACATGAACAGTTCATTCTGTTTAAAAAATTAAACTAGCCAAGTCAAATTGCTAGCATACCGTATAATGTGATCATGACCTAAACAGAACCAGTATTATTTTAATTGGAAAGTAATGACTGCCACATTTACTAAATATGAAGAAAATTTTGCCAAAATCAATTTAATACTTCACAACTCTGAATGAATAATGACAATTATTAATTTATATATTTTTGATATCAGTGTTGAATGATATTTTAGCACAAACACTTTGCACGTTTTGATGTTCATGGCCAGTAGTTTTAGTTCTCAAATATTTATTTATGATATATTTATTTATTATTAGGTGTACAGGTTAAGAAATGAGAGAACAACTGCAAAACGAATATCGAAACATAAAAAGTATTTGGTTGCACATTTCACATTTCTTAGTATAAATGTGTATTTATTAATTTGTGTAATGAATGATTGATTTTATGTGATAATGTGAATGATTTAGTACCTATTTAACCATAGCAACCGTATGGTGTACAAATGTGTAATTCATAATTTATACAAGCCTCTTAAACTTGCTAGTCAAAAAAACTAACATAAAATAACAACATTAACGGTAATCTTAGTGGAAAAAAAGTACCACACCATCTGCAATATATAATGTATTTTGGTTATAAAAATTGTTATACTGTCTTTTGACTATTAAGGATTATAAAGTTCTTTTTTAAATACACTGAAAGATCTGAAAGAGAGACCTGTTTATATGCCGTGTTTGTTTCAAAACTAATATTTTTATGATGGACACGAGGATCCTGAAAACTGTATTACATCCAAATATTTGAACTGATTTACAGAAACGTAGAAGCAAAAATTAATTATTATAATATGTACCTGATGATGGTAAGTGACTAAATGATTATGGCATCTCATGTTATGTACATGTTGCTGAGTTCTGCATTCATGAATTAATACTTTGTCTTGAAAGTTGATTCAGAAAATGTTTAAATGTAACAGTGTTAAAAAAATTGCCATAGTATTACACTCGCAGGATTTACTGTGGAGTGATGGCTGTTATATTTTGGTAAACGTGTCTGTAGTAAATCTATACTATAAACATGACACTTCTAATTTATTTAACTAAACATTGAGTTTTATGTTACCCTGCCAGAACCTGTCTATAAACACCTCTGGCAACTTGCAGAAGGCTGTTCTCCTCTCCAAATACTACATTGGTAAGTTTTGGGCCGCTGGACCAGTCCAAGCATATACTCACTGGTGAGTATGGTAGGCTACCAGGGTCTTTACAGACATTTAAGGTGTGAATTCAAGGAATTTTCAAGAATTTTATAGGTACTGAAATGTAACATTTCAATAATCTTGTGGGGCCACAGTGACTGAGTAGTTAAACTGCTCTCCTACCAAAGGAATCCGATACCCCTGATCTGCAAGTTTTCTCGGGAATCTCCCATTTCCTCTACCCTGCATTCCAGCACTGCTCCATTCTCACCTCATTTCACCCTCATCGGCTCTCAAGACCTTGTTAAGAGCCACCCAAATTTCTCAACTCAACTCAACGACCTTGTAAAATCACTGCTCCCCCCCCCCCTTCCTCCTTTTTCATTTTTTAAGCATCACACATTTAAGTTATGTATACATGTGTAGCATATCAAAAAATCTCACAGACAAGAAAACTAACAAAACACTTCATAAAAATTAAAAAAAACTTTTAAAGGACTTGAAACATTCAATTATATTAACATTACCAATTTTCTAGATAATGTAATCAGTTTTTAGTACTAACTTAGGATCTGTGGTTTAATTACAATGGTTCAATCTGATGTGGTAGTCCACATGCCATTCTGGTTGTAGATATTGTAAGGTGGTAATCATTCCAAACATCAAACCAGCATTGGTTTGCCAGACACTTTTCATGTCATAAATGTTGCAAGAGGTCCTTTACACTCATCTGAGATATTCAATAATATTCAATAATTTACAATACAGCTAACAGAACCCTCATAATGAAACTCATGTCAGTTTTTACAAATATTAACATTATGTCTTTTTCACTCCTAGTCATGCATATACTTTATGTTATGTATTCTACTACAACCTGAAAGTTTGAGGACTTTCAAGGACATAGTAGCCTAGTGGCCTATTCCTACCATATCTGAATATTATAAACACAGTGTTCGTATTTTATCACTTCTGCTGTTACAGGTAGCTGCATTTACTGTGATGCTCTAACTCAATATTCACAGATAGTTACAGTTGATGTAAACAGGTGACATTCGTTAACAAGTGTTTTTGTGGAATTACCACTTGCAGAGATGTAACACATGCTTTGGAAGCTCGACTTTCAATATTTTTTTTTTATAATATGGAATACAAATTATGGAATTTTACATAATTATATTTTATAAATCTACTATGAAAAGTGGTGACTTCCTAGACAATCTAGATAGTTGATTAAAGGGTGATGACTTACAAGAACCCTGCTTAGTCTGCTATGTATATGTCCATAAACTTGTGTCAAAAGTTATGACAGCCACAATAACTATAGTACATATGCTGATCAAGAAATGCAGAAAAATCGCAAGAAAGACTGATACTGGGTGATCAATTTCAGATGTTGCAAACACATAATAACAATAAAACCATAAAAACATTTTAAAAAATCTGCTTCCAAACAATTTTTGAAACATAAAGATTTATTTCAGCAGTTTTTTTTCAGCATCTATGCATAAGTTCTGTAAACATTGTGATATACACATGTAACATTTTGAGATAAATATTGTTATTAATGAATACCCAATATACGAGAAAGCAAACACAATACATGTTTAATTCACAACCAGAGACGAACAGTTCATAACCATCACAGCAGAACAGCATAGCATAAAAAACCATAGACAAAGGTATGGTAACGAAAAAGAAAAAGTATTGGTACCATGTAGACATCAGGTCCGCCAAGGGACAGCAGCATACCGCAAAATATTTTTTAAATCCAGTTTTCCAAACCTAGTGCAGGACTGCGAGTTCCTCTTCAGGGATATTCGTACGTCAAAACACACACATTAGACAGCCACCCATTCTATACACCCTGGTGTATAGAAAGGCAGAGTCACAACCACTAGGAATTCAAACCTCTTGGCAGCTAGACAATCAGTCCAGGTTATACTCCATCCACCGTGCTTCTGGTGCCGGAGGATGTATATGCGTGGGTCTGAGGGCCTGACCCCTTGAGGACCACACCCACATATTGTGATCGTCAGCCATTGTGAAACCCGATTCTCAGTGTCCACCGCGCTTCTGATGCCGGACACGGGAATAGGTGGCAGCCTTGATGTCAGTTGCAGTACGTGGAAGTACACCTAAATAGGGACTAATGTCACCAGCTCCACCTTTGCAGGGCTGGAAGTATAAATCTTTATCCTGGTGCCCTACTCCCATTGGAGTGGTATTCAAAAGAGGGATAAAAAGGCTGCTACTGCCTCTAAGTACAAACAAGGGCCTAACTCCAACCCAACAATACTTCACAGTCTAAGTCCCCGGGAACGAGCTTAGGCCGCCCTTTGGCTGAAGAGGCCGCTCCAGCTCCTCTTCTGGCTTTGTTTGAACCTCCTACCAAGACCGACGGAGAGATCCACCCCATCATCCAGGCCTTCCTCAGGGATGAAGAAGTCCCCTACAGTATCGCCAACTCCTGGATCAGGGAACACCAGCTCTCCGAACAGCCAGGACGACCAGCAGTGCAATCCCCAGCTGACCTGTCAACCCACCAGGACCTGGTGCCAGCGCCGCAGCAGGATCAGCAGCCTACATAGGCCACCAATCACCCAGGTATAAAAGTGAGAGTGGTCCCAGCCTGGCATAAAATTGTTCTAGCCTCCCCCGACTTTGTGCCAAGCTGGAAAGCCACATGGCCAGTCCTCTACACTGGCCGAGCTCCTGTTCCACGCTAAGTAAATAACGTCAAACTCATCCCGGTGTGTCTTCCCTCACACCCACCAAAACCACTTAGGCAGTGACCAGCCTCCTTTGCTAAAAGAATGTTACGCTCAAAGAAACAAAGTTTTACGAACAAGTCACCATATGTAGAATTACAGTAGATTACCATTTCCAACAAATATAAATACAGTAGCCATTTGTTATGCAGTTATCATCAAGGTGTGGTGCTACGCACCATGTTGCCTGAAACCGCAGAAAAGTTAGTAAATGAAGTGAAGTAAACAGCTGTTGATGATATCCCTCTGCCAGCTAACAATCATTTAAGAAAGCACAACACACCTATTCACAGTTTTCAATTACAGCACCAAACTCTTTCATCCCATGCATTATCATATACATACATATTTACATTTCAAGAGAGGAAAAATAATAAATGTTGCTTTACAGAAAAAAATGCTTGCAACTGCAACTAAACAGTGCAGTTTGGATTTAAAAGCAATGTAATATAAAACATTCAGACAGCTGTAATGTGTAATTATCATTTTTTATTAATTCTGTACATTTCAGAATGGCATTGAACATACTAATTATATTATAAAAATGGGACAGGAAAGACAGAAAATTCCAGCACTCAACAGTTCCCCATGAGTACTGTGTGTGCTGGTGTTAAATTTGGTCTCCATTTTATATTGTAATTAGTAGCCAAGTGGCATATTCCCTCCCACCATGGAAAAAAATACTATGTTTTTGTCAATTATCAGTGAATATATACTCATTTTATAGTATTTAAGTGAAAAATCTTCATGTATACAAAGTGCCCCTGTTAGGTATCACACTGCACTGTATTTTGCAGTCAACTTGTTTGCTTATGAGTGCAAATCCACCTTCAGGAAACTCAGCGTCCCCAAGATGGGAGCATGGGCGTAAGCAGGAGGGTACACGGGGGCAGCCCCCCCCCCCTCCTAAAACAAGTTCAAGTAAATAAAATAATCCCAACTAATACTACAAGAGTGGCATAGTGCAAGGTTTTGATGTGTTTTTTTAATAACTGATGATTTTGGTAGATTTTTGAGCATTTTAAATTGACAACTGTTGAGGCATTTTGTTCTGAATCTACTACAAAGCATCACGGTGAGTGTGTAAGCTAATGCTCCTATCCCATTCACAAACCCTGTACCCCCCCAATAATTCTCTCATAAACATTAGATACCAAAATTAATTGGTAGGAATGGTTTAATCTACAACAGAAACCAAATTATTTTAAAGGCAATTTATTGTTTTTTTTGCACAATATCTTTTACAAAATCACGGGATAAATACAGTAATATAACAATCATACGTAAAGAAAGACAAAAAATTTATCAAGGTGAGCAGATACACTTTCTCATGAGGTTCAGAACACTGTACAAGGTTATAGAATAATAATAATAACCACAAAGAATGTTATTCACATCTACTACACAACAATACGATCCATATACTGTAATTTATATATTTACTTTTTACATAACAATGTTATATTATTTTATAAACAAAACAAGTGCCCAATAATAGCAAAATCTTATTACCTAACCGAAGACAAAAATGCAACAGCAACAAAAAACATTTGGAAAATGGTCTAATTTCTTTGAGCATTGGAGACACTGAAAAATGTATTTATTATTAGTTTACACATAATACTCCAAGCACTAGTTTCAAAAAAGTCAATCTGGTGCATCATTTACTTCCATCACAAAAGCTCGTTACTTTGTATTTATTATTGTAATGATAATAATACAGAGAATAAATAGCAAATATGAGATGATAAAAATACCAACAATAAAACCTAATGTCACCAAAAGCAACAGTTCTAGTTACATACATTTCATTATAGCTCTGATTTTCCCTTTAATGTACGAACTACCAGCAATACTGTGAAGGGATTAACAAACTTTGTTTCTCTGATCTGAAATACAACAAGAGCTCAGAGAGATTAGAATATCAATATATACAATAAAATATGACACAAACAATGGCACAAAGAACTTCAAGTACAAAATCTCTAACACGTTATACATCTGTACAACCAATAATAAATGTGGGTAATACTGGACAATAAAAAAAGTAAACAAATTGCATATTCACAAAAAGAAATACATAAGTGATTATACAAAGAGGTCAAACACATGAATATAAATGCATGTGCTCAGAAATTTGTGGTAAAAAAAATAACTGCCTATCATGTTAATATCACGTTAACATAATGGTATAGTTTTTAATATCAAATTTGGTTAAAAAAAAGTTCTTAAAATACACATAAAAATATTTAATCATTCAGTAATAGCAGTCCAAATAAAACTATTGGTCTGCTACATTTACAACCAATTTAAACTAAGTTAAATATAAAAACTTTATTTTTCAACAGGAATACAATAGAAAAAATCAGTGCTGCAGCAAATACAGTGATTGTTTCCAAGCTGACTCCTCCTAATGGGCACATAAACAAAATGAATTCACAGGACGTGCATCATTCAATCAACACTGTTTAGTTTGCAAATTCTCTCAAGGAACAGATATGGCATCCCTTCACATACACTTTACAACACATAAAATAAGAGTTGATGTAAATCCCTACACCAGTTTAGTTATAAACAAGAATGTAAACTCATCAGGTAAATATATTAATGTAAAAAAAAACTGTCCGTTCCACAACTTAATAAATAAAATTTTCTCTTGTTCAACTGTAACTTCAATTAAAAACTAAAATTGGTTAAAACATTATAATCGTAAAGATTTGATATCATTTTTAATAGATATCATTAGTTGCACAATCACTGTTATTGGTTAAAGGGCACAGGGATGTGGAATAGAAGGATGCACCCACCAGAATTCGGAAACAACCACTGTAACAAAAACAACTATATGCATGAGACTACATAACAAAACTTCCAAAATAGAGCCTGTACAAAGGATCACAAAACCGTGTTCACAGTTCATCTGGAAACACGAAAGACTAGCAGCCAGTTTAAGGAAGTTTACACAAAAATGTTACTTTCGTGCTTAGCAAATAAATATACGTAAAAAAAAAAAAAAAAGTTTTGGCACTAAAAAAAAAACTCTTAAAATTAAAATTGTGATGATAAACACTTCACTTAACTGCATACATTGTAAAAAATTACACACAAATCAAATCTTGAATCAAAAATTGTGATGCAAGTTTAACAAAATCATTACCGTAAGAAAACTGGAGGGAAGATGAGACAGAAAAATTTTGTACTTTCCTCTCCTTTTTTAAAAAAAATGGCAAACATTCTTCATTGTTATTCACTATACTCCTCTCTGAAAACTACTGACAATATTTCCTTGGTTATTTTACACCCTCAATACACTATTCCTCTAGCACCAATATTCAAAAGCTTACAACTTCTTCAAATCCACCTATATTTCAATTCTATGGAATAAAATGCTTCATAAGTTATTATTTTTAAAGTATCTTAATTATTCTGATAACATTTTTAAATAAATACGGGCTTCTTTAGTTGACAAATTATTTCCATGCCAATCTGATAGTTACAATTATTTCTTTTTTTCCAAACTTTCACCATTTTTTTTTTAGATTTTAGAACTTGTTTTGTTTTTGTTACGGCATTTCAGTATTTTAATTTTTTGTAATTCATTCACTTATACTCCTAAAATATTAATTTACTGACACTTGTGCTTCTTGTAATTTATTTGATTACATGTCCGCTACAGACTTTTTCAAGTAATAGCTTCGTCAATAACCAAATTAGCAGCAGTGGTGATAAACATTGCAGTCAAAAATATTTATAATATGGCTTCCCTAATCTTCAATAAATATGACCACTGTTTCTTTTCCCTCGTAAAAAAAAAAAACTTTAAATCAAACTATTTGGTAATTATTATCTTTCTAAACAATTAGAAAATTACCATCTAACCTTACCAAATAAACATTTTCTAAAACACCGAAACCTATTAGAGTTCACATGTTGACTGCAATTTATTCTCAATCTGGTAACTAGCTTTAAAATCAGTTCCATCTTACACGTACAGTACAAGAAACAATCTAAATTAAAACAATTATTAAATTGGTTTGTGTCCAGTTAAACGAAGAGACATTTTCCACTACAGATATAGATGTAACTTAGTAAATCTAAATTAGCTAACTGCAAAAGAGATGTAATCAAAAGTATGTACTGACTTAATTTGAACATTTAAAATGTCTGGATATGATTCAAGATTTGATTCAATAGAAAATACACATTATAGATCTTTAAATAATCTACATAAAATTTCTACATGTAATTATTTTCAGTTCAGGTGTCACTACCAACACAACATAAAAAAAAGTATAATAAGAAAAATGAACATTTTTAAAAATACAGAAACTAAACTAAAAAAACACAAAATTGTAACATTTTACTAAAACACATATGGATAGCAACCAGCTGGAGGTATAGTGCATTTTTAAAAGCACCTTGTGTATAAGTGTACAACGTGATTTGCAACTCACCGCATACCTTGCAAAACTCATTAACGAGCCATACAAGTATGAAACAAATGTTACCATTACATATATTTGTCTGCATAAACTGTGCTTAACTCAGATTGTTCAAAGTGATTTACAACTCACCGCATACCTTGCAAAACTCATTAACGAGCCATACAAGTATGAAACAAATGTTACCATTACATATATTTGTCTGCATAAACTGTGCTTAACTCAGATTGTTCAAAGTGATTTACAACTCACCGCATACCTTGCAAAACTCATTAATGAGCCATACAAGTATGAAACAAATGTTACCATTACATATATTTGTCTGCATAAACTGTGCTTAACTCAGATTGTTCAAAGGGCAAGTAGATAAACACAAAATTTATGTGATTCAAAGCATGCCTCTGAGCAATTAACAAGTTCTGCAACTATAGGGTTTATGTTGTTATGCTTTTAAATGGCACGACAAATGGCAATCACGAGCGAACATTCAAGGGCAAATACTGTGGGATGCAGATTCCCCATAAAAGATGGTTCAGTAGTTTGCATACACTGATTTGTGTTTGAATTTCAAGTGGAAATCAAATTCTGCATAAAATATGTAGTATTCATAAAGACAACCAAGAATGTATAAACATGTTATAATGGTACATCACATGTAGAAAAAAATGCATGTTACCAGCAAAAATACACTATCCCTTTACCCAATAGAGGTGCTGGAAAAAATGGTTGTTGGAGCAACTAGTAATAAAAGACAACAACGATTAAAAGACGAAGTTGAAAATTTTACTCTTTCATGGGTTACCCAGAAAAAATAAGCACTTAATTTGATTAACACACAAAAAAATTCTTTCAGCAGATGAACACAATTATTGGTATTGGTATAGGTGTACCATCGACGTAAAATTTTCTGCAATGAAGAATTCACATGCATGTATATTAATTTAGGGAAAGAATATTCATGTTAAAATAAAAATAGCATAACAGCACTTCAAGAGATGAGGGAACTTAGGCAAAATGTAAGGAAACAATAGAATGTTGGTGACTTTGTGATGTGATTAACAATAAAAGAAAATAAGAGGAAGAAGTAGAAGAACAATATATAAACTCAAATTATTTAAATAGCAGGCACATATATTTTACCTTCGGTCTTATTTCCTTCAACATCAACTTTTGACTACTCTTTAAAATATATGCAACACCTGTAGTTAAAATGTGAAAATAACTTCACTACATCAAAAATAACTCTAGGTCTTACATTCCTACACCCACCAATCCTGCTAAGGACAACTGGATCCTTCTGCCCCATGTCATCTGTATCATTAATAATAATCAGTAAAACCACCACTGGCAAACCATCCAAAGAGATGACATGATATAAGCAAAAATTATTAATGATTATTAGAGATATTTTGATTAAACACTGCAAAATTGTAAGATGTTAACACGGGTCCTATTCTGTAACTTTAGCATGCTGAAAGATAATTACTGCAAGCATCTTTATGATAATGATAGCTAAAATGACAAGCACTTGTCTGTAAATTCCTTGTCTTCAAGTGGTATTCTATAACACATCTTTATAGTTCTCTTTGTGATGTCCCATAGGTTTGCAAATGCTGCCGTCATCTCACGATTATTTCGAAGCAAAGTATTGGGCAGTATCACTAGAAAAAATGAAATACTATTTACTTTTTAAATATCTATATTCCAGACACCGTTTATTTGTGTGGAAATGTAAAAGAATATAATATTTCCCCTATTTTGAGCATTTTAAATGAAATTTTTCTCTATGGAGTGTGTCTGGTAATATTAACCTCAACACATAAGTCATTTCTTTCCACTGTTGTTCATAAAGACACCTTCTTGGCCTGTTTTTTCATAAAGACAGTCACGAGGCATTCAAAAAACAGTCTGGTGACAATTATGAGTAATAGAATACCATTTTGTTTCGTAGACATAGTCATGTAGTAAATATCTATATAAAGGAAGCAAAAATATACAGACTAGGGCCCCAGGATTGTGTTTGTGTATCAGCATTGCCCTAACTTGGCTAGTCGGTAGGGCTACACTAAGGAAAAACAATAATATGTAATGTACAGAAACTTTCACAAATGTCACCTAGTCACACTTCACAATGTTACTGCAATGAAATATAAAAAATACACATTAACAGTAAAGACAAATAATTCCCACATAATTATTCCCATAAGAATGTCACTAGTAAGTGTTAAGACTATATTTAAATTTAGTGACACCTGGGCTAAAAAAAAATATACATTGAAACAATTACAGTTTCACACGCTACAAAAAGTGAAACCATAACTGATTTAAAATGTCGTACAGATTGTAAGGAGCTTATGAACTAGAGTGATTTGATCACAATAACCTGCAAAATACAATACAGTATTTGATCACAGCTGTTTGTTCCAGAGTTTACAGCTTAACAAAACATCATTGAACGTATCTGCAATATTTGCAAATAAACACCAAAACAGTTTGTATAATCTATCCTCTTATAATCACAGGAAGAAAAAATCATACTGACTACATCTGATGATTTATTAACAAGTACATCTCTAACAATAAACATTCAGGAACCCAACAATAACATTTTTACACCACTCACTGCATAATTAATTCTAAATTTTACTACATAATAAATTAAATAAACGTTAAAATAAAAAAGATGAATTAATATTTAGTAAAATTTTTGTTTCTCATCTGTGTAAAGATGAATATATACAGTACGTATGTAAAAAAAAAAAAAAAAAAACCCCAGGAATATAGAAATATTGTATGATTAAAATACAAAATTATGACCCAAAGTTTAATATTTGCAAATATGCATACAGAATTATTATTGAATCCATTCCCTATGGATTGCACAGTAGTTACAAAAGTTGACAAATTGAGACTACCGTAGACACAGTTTTAACTACTTATATGACATTTAGCTTATATAAAAAAAAGAGTTTGGGTTTTAAAATTGCCATATTATAACTGTTGAGAGAAACACTTAAGCACAATTTCAAAGACTTCTAATGCATGTATAAAGAATGACTAATAAAAACACTGAGGATAAGAAAGCTTGCAGATGAGATGCTTTATTGTTTTATAGTGTTTGCGATTATAAATACCTCTTGTCATATTATAAATACATCTTGTCATTTTGAGACATGTTATGGTTAATATTTATTTTGATCCATTTGTTAAAATGTATTTATTCAATATAGTTTATCACTAATAGGAAAATTTTCCTAATTATTGGTAATAGTATTTATGATGATTTATGATGATTAGGCCAAACAATGAAGGTAGTTAATCAGTTCATGGAACTGATAATGATAACAATGACAGTAAATATGACTGAAATGGTTATTAAATACAGCTTAAGAATTTACATCATTATTTTGTATTCACTGAACACCTACAACACTAACTGCAATCTTATTGCACACACCCTTGTAATAATGTATTAACAGTAATAATAATCTTAATAAGTGTAGATAATATTACAAGATTCAATTAAAAAAAGGTGTACATAATTTATGAATACAGCATAACACTGATAAGCTTGGTATTAGTTTAATCACACTTTTAACAAGAGCACAATATGAAACCGTGTTCAGACCAGTTCTGTACACAGTACAGTACAGCAAGTATGTACAGTTTGGACTGAATTGTGGGCAATACCTGTGAATTTCAATGTCCTCACATCATTTCGAGGCATTTATTTTCAACCTAAGCATAGACTAAAGTTCAGTCATAATTGTGTACATAAATATGAGAAAATACAAGCAAAATTACCAAAATAAGAACTTGGGGTCAGGTACTAAACTATTGGCTGTGCTTTTTATTATATAACCACAATTTGAATAAATACATCTGCATAAAGAAAAATATCAACGCAACCATTTACAAATACTGGTATTTTACTAACTTCAGAATATTGATCATGCTGCACAGTTTTAACAACAATTAAAGTGAAATTTGATAAGTAATCATACAACACATGTGGTTTAAAAATTTCTGGATACAAAATTCATTAAAAGTTTGTTTCATTTCCTTGTTTAACATCTTACATTAATATCTGATACCATAAAACAAACATGCATTCACTAACTTTTTTCAACAAACTAACATGAATGTTTCGATGGGCGGGAAGAAAAAATTGCCACACAACACATCTGCTATAACAAATAGCAAAAAATTTTATCATAAAAATTATTTTTCATTGAATAATAAATTTTTGTGGAGGTAAAAAATTACAAATCACTCAATGTGATACATAAGACTTGGACAAAAATGCAGATTTTTTTACAGTTGTTTAGTTTTGTTCACCCATCCACAGTGGTGACTTGTTTAACAATTAATTTGTAGCACTAAAGGCTTATATCTTTACTCTGAGTATAGAAACAACTCTCTTGAAGACATACCCATTACGTCAAAAATTGTTGGAAACACCTTTTTTCTTTACAGTTGTTTGGAACTACCAATACTTTACAGTAGATGTATAAGCAAAGTTCTACACCAAACTCCATTAAAAAGACGACATTACGCTTCTCATAACTGATTTTATTCCCCTGTCGTCTTCACAATAATTCACCTACAAAGATAAAAATACTATACGAAATAAATTTTTGAAAATTTATTTATTGAGCTATGCAAAAAATATTAAGGGATAACACTTTGAAGTAATGGAATAATCCAAAATTTACAGCCAATAATCTACAGTTCAGTTATTTCTTACTTGAAAATCACTAATGCTAATGATTTACATCACAATATTTCATAAATAAATTCAAAAGTACAGACAAACAACTGCAAATTACTTCACAAAAGTTCTTGACATGGCGATACAGCAAATTAATAAGTTCTTTTGATCCTGTCTTCATGAAATATGTTACAAATGTTTTCACGTTAAAAATCTGCAGATGCAATCGTGTACTAACTCCAATGAGTTAACAGAGGACTTGATTTAAAATAGGTTATCTAACAAATATATTCTGAGCACTTATACAAACTACAATTTTTATTTTTGCTAAACTAAAAGTATAAATAAAGGAAACTTCTAAATGTGCACCTATTTATAAAAGACATTTAAAGATGATTATTTGCAGCATTAAAATCAATTTCTCATTGTTAGAATCTTATATTTTAGCAACCAACTAACCAACTGAAGCTCATACTTTGTTGTCCAACGTAGTTCGATCACGCAATATCACAAGACACTAGCTCAAACATTAACCATTTTTAACAGCGTCATCCGCAATCATGCTAACAACCACAAGCTACCAGTAATTCTTAGTTTCTTATCATTTATCCTTATCTCCTTCCTCCAATACTACATCGAGATATATTGCTCTGTACTTGGTACCAACATTTCCACATCTTTCAAAAAGGAATCAATTTAAAAAAATGATACATTCATTTCGCAATGTATTTCTGAATAAAAATTCCGCAATTAAAATCAAATGCTATGCTAAACACATTCGACAAATAGAAGACATGAAAACAATTCATAACAACACTTTTAGAAATGAATGTGTATGTAGTCAAAGTAATAAACATGGTACCTCAACAAGTATCATAAAAATGAAGAAACTAAAGATGGTTGATAAACAGAGTCTTGGATTTGTACAGACTTGTATATGGCAACCTCAAATAATAAGCCATTGACACCTTCATTTATTTTCAAGCCTATTTGTAAAACGTCCTAACTGACCTGCTCAGTCCAGCAAACAGCATCTGTTTAATGGAGGTTGGTGCGAGCGGGTAAGTTGAAGAGGAATAATGTGATAGTGACCACATCTACTTGTGGGCAGGGAATGCAAACGGGGATGAAGTGGCTCCGGAGCGGTGGAAGTGAACGTTCTGCCACTTGCTGTCTCGCTTGTGCCACACACGTGTCTCTTCTGACTGCTGAGTGTGAGCTTGACCTTGCCTGCAAAGTGCAACAAATGTGGTCATCAGAACCTGTGTGAGATACCCTACCTAGCAGTGCGATTAAACTGAACAAATTCTTGGAGACTATAGCTTGTTCACAATTAACTGAGCTCTTTTGAAACCAACCTTTGAAAAATGTCACCACTCCCACCTGCACATATTTTAACAGGAACAACGTCTGTCTTGTGCTCAGTAAAGTTTGATGCAGGATGCATTTTCCATCTAGAGAAAGCCCATTCCAAATGACCGACTTTACCGCATCTCAAACTTGACAAACTAACACGGGCAAGATAACAACTACCAATGGTATTCGAAAGCAGGACACGTGGGAACTACCAAACGTTGACAGAGCCTCAACACACCTCCAGCCCTATGCTCCTTGCTTATACCATCAACACCTGACTCTACACGAAGCCATCACATCATCACTCCTTCCTAAAAGAAACACAGCTCTACTTCGCAGCTACCACTTCTCCAGCGCCCACAGTACCCTGGGTCGTCATCACACCCAGCAGCTCCATCAAGTCATCCTTGCCTTCCTAACCCACTACCTCTTCAGGTAAACCAAGGACATGATGACGTCTCCTAAAGACACCCTCGGAAGGCCCTAGTCTGGTCACGACTTTACCAGTTGGGTAAAGAACCTTGTTTATACTCCACTACTAGGTATCCTCTGGACAAACCCTAATTAAGGTTAGCATCCCTTGGGCTAGTTTGAGTTTAAATAATTTTTATTTAAATATTTCTGAATTATAAAAGTGTCACCAACGTAACGCAGAATCAGGTTGCCTTCGCCTGAATTTCATTTAAATTTCGCAGTGATATATATGATGAATTTATTTCATGTAATAAATTTACTTTCATCTCACTGCACTGTATTGTACTTCTTATAAGTTATGTAAATAAATAAATATTTTATACAACCATTTACACTCTAGGATCTTCTCAATTCTGTTGAAAAGTAACCTGATTTGCACCAAGTGTTTTGAGAATAATTTGAATTTAATTATTGGGTAGGTATGGTAATGCCGGCTTCGCGAACCAGCCATACGGCAGATACAAGTAACACCAAGTGGTATTCCAAGTTTGGCCACTGTAATGCTCAGTGTATTGCATTGGCTAATCTTCGGGGGGGTCCTTCACTAGGAACTCAATACACCCAGATATTACGACTGCCTACGTGATCCCCGCTATATAACCCTTCGGGCTAGTGTATGGCCTGAAGGAGCTATGTGGTGAGATATGTTGGGATAGACGAACACTGTAGGACCATTATACTACCCGGCTTCGCCTTAAGTATAAATATTTAAAATTTTATTTTCCATTTGTCTGAGTCTTCTCACAACGGCCTCATGCCATGAGCTCATAAGAGTGGACAAAAGAATAGATTAAAATGAGCTCTTAAGCTCCTAGAGGAAGAAATAAATAATATAACTCCTGAAACACAAGAAAGTGATTCACTCTTTTCATTACTCTCCAGTGTTACAGGCAGACTGCCATATGAATATTGAGTACTATTACATTGTGGTAATACAGTAGTTGGAATAGAACCCTCAGATCTTACTGAGGAATAACATTGCCATACCCCAACGCCCTTCCTCAACTTCATTGAGAAGTGAGAGCACTTCTCCGCCGCAAACCAGAGTTGGCCGCTGTTCCTCAGCCGGCTGCCCCACCACAGTCAACAGAGCATAGGAGAGCTCCACTACCTCATATATCACAGCTAACCCATTGGAGAAGTGTACCACCTGCTGTGCTTCACATTGTCCCCTCCTGTAAATCAACACACCCTACGCTTTATACCAGCTTTCTGTCCAAGCGAGATGAATTCCCCTGGATATAATCACAGCAACGTTAGCATCGCAATATTTGAAGGCCACCACGACCACACATACCATGTGTGATAGAACTTTCAAATTCAGATTACTTATCGGGGTTTCAATCCCCAAGTCACCTTCAAATAAATTTGCCACAAAACTCTCCACACGTAATCTCACCTACGCACGTGGGAAGTGACCCACTATCAAGCCAACCCCCCAACCCCGTGAATTCTAGGATGAGTAGTCTGATATTTGGTGTACCTTAGTGTTTACACACATGTAGGCAACAAAGGTTTTGAAGCCTCAAGTTACTGCCCCAGCTGGTGCGGTATTCCGCCAACCCTCTGGATACAAGGAGAAGTCTCCACTTGTATCACGTGGCTTAAAACGCTTCAAGTTGATAACGACAAAGGGGAAGAAATTCCATTCCCATATCTTAATGTTGAATTAAAAGGGTTAAACATGTCTAAATACTGAAATTATTTCTTTTGGTTTGTTTTTTTAATGCACATAAGCGATAGAATTGGCAAATTTGTCAAATATGCACTTTTATGATAGTTTTAAAGTTTGTCTTGACAAATGCATGAATAAAGTGATCAGACCCAAGGTAATTTTAATTTTACATTTGGCAGAAGAACATGCACTGTAGTATGTAAAAGTACAACATAATGAGAGCTTTCAAAAGTGCTCACTTAACTGTGAACAGCCTATATCACATTAAATGAGCAGTTTCAATAACATGTTTGGAATGCCACCAGAAAGATTTATTTCAAAACTATAGCACATAAGAACTATTTTACGAGTATGACACCAAGAAGCATGGGAGCAATAAGGACTACACTGCCACACTTGTCAAGTGTGCCATCACTACTAACAGTCCGGGCAAAATAGGAAAAATAGATTAACTAAAACATATAGTTGCAAAAGTTTCAGGAATGTGAAGGGGTAGGTCCCCTGAACAACATAAAATAAAGTATCATCAAGTTTCGGATCCGCAGGGGGGGGGTTTAGAAGTCCCTTTTTTCAGTTTTCCACTTATAACTTGAAAATGATGCGCCGCACAGAAAATTTATATGAAAGCGAAATGAAAGAGGATTAAATTCCCTATAAAATGGTATAAATAAGTTCGTTCATATCTGTTACAGTTTTTGAGATATCCGTAGACGAAAACTGATAATTTTTGAAAAAAGTTGTTTCGCCTCACATTTTTCGTCAAACTTGCCCTTCTAACTCTTCACTGTTTTGTGTTGCAGAAACATTGTAGGAGAGTAAGTTGTAGATCATTAAATTTGCTTTTATATACATATATATATACACACACACATACATATATATTCCATTCTCCACTGGAAGCAACTTTCTCGGAGCCCTGCTAAATATCTACTTGCAGGTCCGTTTCGTATCCTTCTGCCAAATGTAAACAAACATTGCCATGTGACTGCCATGTAGCATCTGTCAAAATCAATGTTTACATGCCATTGCGTACATGTGTTCGTATACTTTTGCTACACCTAAACATAAACACTGAAATGTGACTTCTACTTTTATACCTGTCAAATGTGTTGTTTACTGTTTACAGCTTTTCAAATAATTCTGTCTTAGGTCTATTTCAAAAACCATTTTGTACGAAAATTCACAGTTTAGGCCTATAACATTATTTAGGTCCGCTTTATGACGTTTCAAAAATGCCTGAATTGATGACAGTTCTTATGGTTATTTGACATTAACATATTTGTTTTCTATGACATAGCACATTACATGTAATGCATGTTAGTATTTTGCCACAACTTTGTTTAACACTGTTACAACTGCCGGGTAATGAACAATAGTATTTAACTTTTTGTTATTGATATGTGTTGGGTTATTTCTTTAAACAGACAGCTTCTGTTTGAATAACAAAAAAATAATCAGTCTAACGAAAAACACAATAAAATCAAGCACGCAACTCGTGTCGCTCATTTTTTGTCATACAAACTTAAAAAATACAGCGGTGAACTTGCACACAAATAAGCCTACCGTAACTTTCATTCCGCTCATATTTATATGTATTGCTACTTACTGTGTATTAGGTTTATTGAAATTTATTGGGACTGGGTTTGGTTATTTTGTTGGGATTGGTGGTAAATCACGTTACACGACTGTGTTTCAAACACCCAGGGCAAAAGTACAACGTTGTGATAAAATAAACAGACGTGGATGTAAATAAATATCTTCGTCATAAAAACAGTTCACATATAAAATGTATAAATACTTCACATAAAATATTTGAAATCATGTACACATACAGATCCAGCGTAACGATCACCATGCAGTCACGCCACGCTATTTCACACGCAGCGGTTAACGAAACACGTAACAGTATATTTCTTACTGCAGTGGAAACGCATATTTATCACAACATCGTAACTTGCTTAGGTAGGTCCATTCCCGATTGGAAGCGACTTATGAAAATCAACCTTTGAAAACATACTCTAGGCATAACATGTCAACCTGTTTTTTCAATAACCTGTATTCCACAAATATATAATTATTGAATAAGTGAGACTTTACCTTAATATCTTCTATAACTTGTAATATTTATTTATTTTTAAATATCAATTAACAACATCGAGAGCAGTGACGTGTTGGCAACGTCCGGTAAGGAATAGTTCACAGTTAAAATATTATTTTAACCTAGTTTTTTAGTATACTATTTGTAAATAAAACGGTGGCTATTGAAACATTGAAATATTTAGGTACTACCGATGGCAACATAACTCAGTTTTACAGTTTAACATAGCAGCGGAAAATATTGTGAATAGGCCGTAATGATACCGGTGTTGTTTTATTGAGTGAGAAAGCAAGTGTCTGTTGAGCAAGGCTTATCGCTCTCTCTCTTTTGTCTCTCATATATTAATTTGAATTTATACGGTAAATTTCGAGATTCTGCTAGATTCGATCAAATCTTTTCTTGTTGGCGTGTAGACGAGGCATGTGGCAGAGGGTGGGGCCGGTCGGCAGTCGGAGCTCCCCTTCCCTCCTTTCAAGATAAGGTCACTGATCCTTATCCCTTCCACATATCCCCCACTCCTATAGTATCCATTTACCGTATCCTGTAGTATCCAGATGCTGGTGTCCATTTTATGAGTGAATAACAACACGTTGACTTTCGTGTGTCATGAATAAACAGCGATGACCAGGATAGAGGAAAGCTTGCTCAGTGGTTGGCAGACCATCCTCTTTTTGTTGTACGTGATTCTATCATGTCCCTTTCGACCAGATTAATAGGTAACAGCAACATAAATTGTCACAAAGCAGCAGAAATTGGCTCCCGTTCAATTGGACACATTCATTGGGAAGCATACAGTAGTCTCTTTGGCT
Organism: Dryococelus australis; assembly: GCA_029891345.1. Classification (NCBI taxonomy): domain Eukaryota; kingdom Metazoa; phylum Arthropoda; class Insecta; order Phasmatodea; family Phasmatidae; genus Dryococelus; species Dryococelus australis. The sequence continues at coordinate 85,404,548 of CM057004.1, read as the reverse complement.
GCTATGAGCAATACCATCAAAGTAAACAATGAAACATTGGTGGTCGTCCCTTTGATGATTTTTCAAAGAACACTGTTAAGCAAGAAAAGGGATGAGGATGTAGCAAACCTCTTGAAGTATGAGTTAACTCCATATCCAATTACTCTTTTTGACATAGGGTGTATGCAGAAAACTAAAAAGTCAGCTCTGTACGATGCCTTCCCTTTGTGCAGCAGTTCAGTAGATCTCAAAACGAGTTACACTGTAGTGGATGGTGGCTTCCTCCTTAATAGAGTTAAGTGGGCTATTGGTACCAAGTTTTCTTCCATCTGCGAGCAGTATGTATCATATCTTATCAATCATTACGGTGCCAACTCTGCTGTACAGAAGTGGAGCGGAACATCCGAAACACCAGTGGATGTTAACTTTGAGGAAAATATGGTGGCCACTGTTCAGCAGGAGAATTTTTTGCCAATGAAATGAACAAGACCAAGCTGATTGAGTTGTTAGTTGAGATGTTGACTGCTGCAAGAGGGGTAGAGGCGAGTACCGCTACAGGAGATGCTGATAGTAGTGTCGTAAAATGTGGCTTAAACAAGGTTACTTCTCATTCGTCTGTGGTTGTTGTTGTAGAAGATGTTGACCTGCTTGTCCTACTAACAGCTCTCACACCACCAGACAGAAATGTGTATTTCATGAAGCCTGGAAGAGGAAACATTGAAGACAAGGTACACTCCACCAGACAATTGCAGGAGCTACCCTTTAGTTGATCTATCCTGTTCATCCAAAGTTTCAAAAGGGTGTGACACAACATGTGCAAAATTCAACAAAAGCAAATTGTCCACCATGAAGTGTTTCCTAAAAATGCCAAATGAGACTAAAGCCATAGCTGACATCTTCTATGACCACACATGAACATCTGCTGCAGTAGCCCAAGATGGAGAGGAGATGTTTCTCACCATGTACTAGACCCCACTGAGTGAACGTGATTTGAACAATAACCGATACAACTCCTTCATGAAATCCTCCACCAAGGTCAAAGCCAATTTTGCTTCACTGCCACCGACCAAAGGAGCAGCCAAGCACTACTCTTTCAGAGTGTATTTACAGACACAACAATGGCTTGACAACGATTCTATCAATTCAGAATGTTGGGGTTGGGTACGAGATGACGGTGGAGTCCTTAACCCTGTCAAAACAATGGATTCAATAGCTCCTGACAGCGTCCGGGATTCAATTTTTTGCAGTTAGGCTACTGGCTGTGGTGGCAGACGTGGATGCCGGAAGGCAGGTATCCACTGCTCATCTATCTGTGGATGCAATGGAGCGTGTATGAACAGCGCACCGATACGAGAGGAAGACGTGGAAGATGAAGATTTTATAGATTTTGAAGATATGAATGAACTTTGAAGGCATTTTGAAAATAAATTACTTACTAATATTTTCTACCTTTTGTTTGTTGTAAATAAAACAATTTTGTTCTTATTTGCATTTTGTTGATTTATTCCTACCTGGTATATTAGCGATATTTTGGAGAAAGTGAATTTTTCCTATATTGACGAGACATATTTTTGGATGATTATGTAGGAACCTACATGTATGTAGAGTGAACATTGCTTATTCATGACACATCAGGAGGTACCCTTCATTTCCATGTTACCCACTCTATATACCCGCTGAACCGAACAAAAAAAATGGTATATACGTCTGTTCGGAACTAATATCTCCCCATTAACAAATTTGTCTCTTTAAACTGGTGTCCCCTATTACCGGTTTCCACGGTACATACTACGTACATACTTCATACATAGTTACTATATAAATATACATTTACATATAAATACTTAGGCTAAATATATTATAAAGTCATTAAAAAAATTATTTTTAACTGAAAAAATTTTAAAAAAATTAAAAAAATTAAAAAATTCACAATATATAAGGTAATATAGAGAAATAAACCATATACAAGGTTATATAGAGAGTTATAGTCCTCAAAGATGAAACACAGGAATGAGCAGTTTTCTAACAGAATCTCGAAATTTACCTTATAAATTCAAATTGCTCCAACTTTTGACCAGTTGAAGATAAATGGGTATATATATTTTTTTAAGCAAATTTAATGCTCTAGCACTTTCTCTCCAACGATGTATCTGTAATACAAAACAGTGAAGAGCTAGAAGGGCAAGTTTGACGAAAAACGTGAGGCGAAACGACTTTTTTCAAAAATTAATCAATTTTTGCTGGTGGATATCTCAGAAACTATAACAGATAGCAACAAACTTATGAATACCATTTTGTAGGGAATTTAATCCTCTTTCATTTTTCTCTCATATAAATTTTCTGTGCGACACACCATTTTCGAGTTATAAGCGGAAAATTGAAAAAGAGACCTTTAACTCCTCCCCCCCACCCGGCCCCCTCTCGGATTGGAAAATCGATGGGACTTTGTTTTATGTTTTTCAGGGGATCTACCCCTACACATTCCTGAAACTTTTGGAACTGCATATTTTAATGCGTCTATTTTGAATTTTTTGGTCTAGTTTGCCTGGACTATTAAGTGCGAGTCTCTGTTCTGGCGTGCAGTGTTCTCGTCTTGCTGCTGGTACTTATGGAACTTTAAGCAGTATCATTTTGTTGGTGGAAAGTGTGTGGCACGGTTCATTGCAGGACCCTCGAGTAGTTTTGTATTAATGTGACGCATGTATGTATTTTGAGCTACAGTGCTTTAAAAAAGAAGTTTCAGTTAAGTTACAGTGCTCTGAAATGGTGTTCCTAATGTGCATGATGTCTTGAAAGCACTCTGTGTTATTTTCATGAATCAGCACATTGGGCACACATTTAATAGTTTTGAGGAAATACATGCATTTAGCGTATTTACAAAATTCTGCAATGCAGTTCAAATGCCAAGTTGGCAGACTTCTTGAGTACACATTAGAACAATATAATAGTCAAGTTTGTGGAGGGCATACACAAAAGGCCATGGTACTCCAAACTAAAACTTAACCATTCCCTTTGTTTCATATGTAAATCCTACCGTAATGAGTTCAATAAAATGTAAAAATAATTTTGTAATAGGTATTATTAAATAAAAACTATGGCTATGGCAATTTTTACTTAATCTTATCATACATCATGTGCGTAACACTGTTAAATTTGAAAAACATACATGCAAATGTAACAACACAAGAACTGTAAATTTATAAAACATATGAATGGTTGTTAGTACCTACTAGCTAGCTGACCGAATTTATGGTTACTTATATATTCAAGTGTTTCACTACACCAACATGCACAAAAAACACTTTAATCAACTTGGGATGAAAACATGTGAAGTAATACAACACCATAACTTGCTGCCTGAAAGCTCATGAATTTATTCTCTAAAACAAATAACTTCATGAAAATTACTGTCAAAAATAACATCAAAATTTCCATTAGAATTAGAATTTTTTAAACTAACAATAATTCAATTTCAGCAAGAAGTTTTCTGCAAGCAATAAAATACTTACACCTGTATTATTTAAAAATCCTGCCACAAAAACAAACTCAATTATACTTTAAATTTCAGATAAGCAGGCAGTGTTGTTCCTCAATGTAGCTGACTGAGGTAGGTTCAGTTGTGACACTTAACAAAAGAGCAGTTTAGTTGTCTAGTTCTTATTACAGGTCTTTGAAGAACACTGACATGACAAAAGTCATGGGATAGTACTATGTAACTGAATGACTCGAGGCGCCACCACTGCAGAACAATGTTGCACGGCCTAAACCGGTCTCAGTTGTGAGCAGGTGGTTGCGTCATTTTGATTAATTACTGTTTACATGCTCATGGCAAGGCAATGTGAGTTATCAGAGTTCGGCATGATTGCAGGTAGCAAAAGGATGGGACATTCAATTTCAGAGGTTGTGGAGACTTTGAATATTCCTCGATCCATGGTGTCATGTATGTACATGGAATATCAAAAGCAAGGCATCATTATCCACTGTGGACAACGCAGTGGCCATCCAAAGTCACTCGATGATCCTTGACCAGTGGAGGTTGGGTAGAACTGTCCATGCTAACAGCGCAGGAACACTTGCTCATATCACAGCCACATTCAATACAAGAGGTGTCAGACATGTATCTAGCAGATCTGTGCAACGTGCATTAGCATCCATGGGATATGCAAGCAGAAGACACACCAGAGTGCCCCTGTTAACAGCACAACACTGGGCACAATGCCTCACTTGGACTCGTGAGGTTGCTAATTGGACCCTGGAGGACTGGAAAAATGCGGCCTGGTCCGATGAGTCATGATACAGGTTGTTTCGGGCTGATGGCAGGGTTCGGGTATGGCGCAAACCCAATGAGGCCATGGATCCCAGTTGTCAACAAGGTACTGTGCATGCTGGCTGTGGTTCTGTAATGGTGTGGGGTGAGTTCACATGGTATGGGTTGGGTCCACTTGTCCATGTACCCACAAAACTCAATGGTAACCGCTACAAAACTCTCCTTGGTGACATTTGCAGCCGTTCATGGACTTCAGTTTTCCTGACAACGATGGGATGTTCTAACAGGATAATGCGCCGTCTCATCGGGTTGCAGATGTCCAGGATTGGTTGGAAGAACATTCTGGAGAGTTCCAGCAAATGGAGTGGCCAGCACATTGCCCCAATATGAATCCAATCGAGCATTTATGGGATGTGGTGGAGAGGGCCATTCACATCCAAGATCCTGCACCTAGAAATACCAGGGAACTTTGGGCAGCTATTCAGACAGCATGGCTTAACATCTCTCCAGAGGTCTTCCGTCCACTCGTCCACTTGTAGAGCCATTTCACATTGAGTATAGAGGGGACCCTACATGTTATTAGACGGGTATCCCATAACTTTTGTCATGTCAGTGTAAACTTGCTATCAACTCAACAGACTTTCACAAGATCACAAGCGGAACCAGCAGGATGCATATTTGTAGCCAATCTCCCGTTGGTGTTGGCAATTTTCATATTAAAGTAGATTTACACTGCATGTGGTAAGTGGCAACACATAGCAAGCTATGAGAAATGGCTGTTGCTGCCCTCATGGCATGCTACTAAAGGACACAAATGAAGTTGCAGATGTTTTTTAAATAGGATTCAATGCTTTGCTTGTTGCTGCCTTGTGTTTTCTGAATAAGTGTCATTCTATGAGAGGAGATACTAGTATAATTATTTATCACGACAGACTGCAGTCCCTTCTGTTTGTTATAGACTTATTTATAGGAAGAAGAACAAGAAACAGTACAAGAGGTTGAAAAGCAAGGAAACATGGAAAGAAAATATAGAAAAACACCAGTACACTAGAGTCCTACTTCAGCAAGATGTGTGTGTGTGTGAAAGTAACAATATCCCCTATAAATATCAGTAGTCAGTACACTCTGAATGGCCCAATTAGCATACCATTTTTCACCTTGCCTTTCCAACCTTTTCAGGAGATGCAAGTAGCTAGTATAACTGTCACATTACTGATGATGTACTCCGTTTATTTATTGGGCAACGTTTACTCAGTAACAGGAATGGGGAAAATCTATAGAACTAACAGCACTTCTTCACAAAAAACAAATAATTGTATACCAGACTGGGTGTGTCACATAAAGTCTGCAAAGTTTTCTGTCACATCACTGGTAAGCCTCTCATATTAGTCTATCTGCATCAAAGCAGAGTATTAATAAACCCAATCATATAAAGCTGAACTAACTAAGAATGCTTACTTGTCCATGTACTGCGTTAGTCGAACGTACGCAATGCAGGCTGCATCGTCACCAAGCAGATGAACGTGTGGATTCAGTATGGTGGTATTCAGTGACTTGCAGTTCTTACCTAATACTGGAACAGTGTACACAAAAACACATCTCGAAAACGACAGAGTGAGTATCATTAAGATTGTCCGAAATCACTGATCACTTCACAAAAGTAAGTGCCTGTTATTCACAGAAGAGTTGAATTATTGACAGATGGTGTGAGTAGTGTAAATAAACAGTCATAACAGACAATTTCACTCATCATCATCAACAAAATTTGTGAAATGAAAATCAGTGAGAACCAAAAAATCAGAAATTCACAGTTTTTAAAGTGCTGCATTAATTCAAGATTCTACACAACAGTATGGCCATCACGGACAAATAATCATACTGTATCTGTTTAGTGACAAGGTATGCAATGAACAGTAAATTGCATACCGTATAATATATATATTTTTAATGGATAAGTAACAGCTGAATCACATGTCCAAAACAGTATAACATCATCATTAATTTGCAGGTGCAATGGAGTAACTGCATGCAGAAAGAGTGAAATTCGAAAACAATGAGTTAGAATGCATGTGATGTAAAGAAACACAGTAGTTGCGCATCTTTTGTAACAGACATGCCTTAAAGCCAAATGATAACCCATATGTTTTCTCCCAATCTACCTGAAAATGTCAAAATATAGCAAAAATTGATGTGTTTCATAGGCAGGACTACTCTGCCATTATACACTGTATGCATTATGTATGCATCAGAATAAAAATAACTGGTAACCCCCAACCCCCATCACACTTGATTTGAACAGGGTCCTAGAAAAACTTATCAAAGTTACATTGACGCCACACAAGGGTTGAGGCTAAAGAAGAAGTATTTCTATAGCACTGAAGCAGAGGCATTTATATATGAATTTCCATTCACTAACTGAAGCTGACACAAAAATTTCCAAATTGCATCTGGATGTTAAGAAAAGTGCATGCCAAAAAGTAAAATATGCCACACAATTATTTTCTCAACACATTTTCGAAACTGAAATATCTTGAAAAACCACAGTTTTTCGAATTTCTTAGTTTAGTTGACAAATTCTTCGAAATTTTAAACTCAAGATTTGTATATGAATATAAAAAAACCTTTGAATAGTGCATTTGAAGTGTGTATAGAACAAATTAATGTATCATATGAAATAAAATGAATTACTGCAGAAAACTAGGATTTATAAAGAAAAGCAATGATGCCATTTCAGAAATGTATTCTGATATCAGTTTCTTTGCTCACTAACATGTACAGTTATTTCCAGAAGAAGAATAAGCTGAATTTTATTATGACAAGTCGCCTGAAACAAGATGCTTTAGAAAATTTCTTTTCTAGAATACGCAGTATACGGCACACTTACGATTATCCTGTACCTAAAGATTTTAAATACAGAATGAAAACGTTGGTGTTAGGGAATGAAATACAAACATCTAGTTCATCTGCAGTTATTGCGGAATGTGAAAAGAAAAGACCATACGTAACAAGCCAGATGTTCGTAGGCGTAGCCAAAATTTTCAAATGGAAGAAAGGGAAGCTGTAAATGGTGATACAGCAGACACAACAAGGTACTGGATACATTGTGGGATGCAGAGCCAAATTTTTCCAGTGATCAGAGTTTGAAGGATCCTGTATCTTCAACATTAGATGGTAGGATAACAATTAGTTTTCTTAGATCTGGTAATTTTTGCAGTTATCATTAACAATTTATAGCATGTTTGTGTTTTATTTTTCTCTCAGGATAGACAAATTGAAGAACTGAGTTACGGTGGTCTGACAGTTCCATCGGAAAAATGCTGAACACTATCAAGTCTGCTGAAAACATGTTCAGCCCTTATCATGGATAAAGTTTGGCGACAGAAAAAGGAGTAGTAAAAAAGTTGTGTAACATGTTAGTGGATACGTTTCTGTCTGTATCGATTAAAGTCCTTCGGAAATTTGTGCAGACAATAACTTTTATAAGACTGTCTCACCTAAATTGCAAGTTTGAAGTGACAAAAAAAGAAACTACAAGTGTTGCAGTGGAACTGGTATGCAATTTCATCTGATTTTGCCTATACATTTTTATTTTATTATCTTATTTTTACATACTATTTCATCTTCAATGACCTTGCTGTTGATGACGATATGCCACACTACGTTATATCCAGTTGTTATAATTTGGGTCATATTCTATAGAAATTTGTATCTTAGTTCTCAGTGTAATGGTGGTAAGAGGAATTTTTCCAAAATTTATACTGGAAATTATGTATTTTCTCTTACCCATCCTTCCATGCTTAGTTAATTTTACTTTATGTTGTGTTTGTGCTCCCATCTTTGTGCACAGAAGTAGCAGAGTTCTGGGCGATACTGATCTTGTGACATCATGCGGGTACCTGCTTCTCTGCTTCGCTTCAGATGGGCTGGGAATGCATAACCTATGTGGTCTACTAGACTTCATTCCAACTAATACTCTATCCATTAAACTACCTCAATGAGCTATCCCGATCACAGGTACCATAAAGTAAGGGCAGTCACTAGACCATGCTTTTTTCCTGGTGTATTTTGGGGATCATGATAAGATGCTGATGGTGAACTATAGGGTCCTCATGTAACACAAATTCTCGCTGACCATTATATACTACAAGGGAGAAGAAAACCAACTTCCAGACTCATTATACTGAGTGCAGGAGCCTATCTAGTCACCAATCTTGCCCTCAATAATTTGGAGTGATTTTCTCAACTCACCTGCAGTGGGATTCGCTGCGTACACACACGGAGGGAAGAAATGGGAGAAAGGAGTGGTTGTTCTAAAGTTAGGTCACTCACAGGATGCAGCACTTCCCACCATCATCTGGATCAGCTTCGTTCTGGCCCTTTGGAACGTGCTCCAGATGCAGTAGAAGCTAGCAGTGCCCAAGTCAGCAAGGAAAAAGTGAGTCAGCATCTAGGAGACCCTGGGATGGCGGACAGTGCATGAGGGGTGGAAGAGGATGCCCAGGTCTTTGCTGCTGAGAGCCTCAACAACACTCAGGACAAGAATAGATCAAGCAAGGAGCTGGAAGAAGGTTTCAGAGGTTTTGCATGTGAGGAGGCAAGTCCCCAAGAGGGTATACGTGGTTCTGTGTGGGACTCAGTTGCAAGGGATAAAAACGAGCCAAGATATCCCAAATGTAAAAGGGCGCCCAAGAAAGTATTTGATTTATAACTGTTAATGTTCTTACATTACATTACAGTCTTTGTGATACTCCTAATAAGTGAGGAGGAGTGTGGTATATTGTGTTAACTTGGTACATTTGATATTGTCAGGTTGGCAGCCCTGTGGCGCCCAGTCATAAAAATGGACGCTTGACATGAGGTGTAAATAAGTGTGTTATAGGCCAGATACGTTTGTATTGCACATACATTTTCAGATTCATGAATATTTGAAGTTTGGAAATATGTCTTTGAAATGACAGTGGGGTAATAATATAAAGACAATTAGGAATGGGAAAGGAATCAATCATGTAAGCACCTTGGCATTTGCCTGGAGTGATTTCAGAAAATCATGATAAATCAAAATAAGAATGGCTGAACTGAGATTTGAACCTAGGTCCTCCAGAATTTATCTGGCACGTGACTATGTATACAGTTCTACCATGCCTCATGTTTAAAATAAATAAACAGCATAGTTCAAATGAATCATCACAAATGTGTTTGGTAAACATAAATGACAGTGAAACTGCTTGTTGAAGAGACAACTCCTAAGGACATACATTCTCGCAATGTTCAAAAACAACAAAAATTATTTTAGTGAAAAAGTAATAAGGAAAAGGACAGTAATTTAGTTCTCACATTATTTTCCCACCACTACTTCTGATTTCATTTGTAGCTTTAAACTTTCCCTAAATGAAGGGGAATATATTATATTCTAAGCAATCAGAAACATTACATTAATTTTTACTGAGGACAGAAGAATTCTGAGAGCTTGTTTTTTAATTCCTATTGCCTGAAAAACAAGTTTTGTTCTTTCTCTGTGCAACAAAGTGATAATAAACAAATGACCAACTCTAATTACTTTTAGATAGCTTTGTATATCTTTGGTTCAGAATTTAATTTATTTTCAACTTGCAAATAAACACAGGACAAATTATAGAAAATATACTTAATTTGACTGAAATTACTTTGACAACATGCGTTTTACATGCTATTAAATTTACCATATTACACCTGCAAATTAATGCACCGCTGTCATTTACCCAATACATGTTGAAACCACGGATTAATATACAATATGACAATTTATCCAAAAACAGCATGTCCTCTCTACTGGATTCATAATATATTTTTATGTTTAAATATGTCATTCAGCTAAGTATATAACTATATAAGGTAAACAACACATACCAAAATAAAGCAAAAACTACAATGCAAAGAAACACTAAAAAACACAAAGAAGGAAACTGGTAATTTGAGACAGTAAAAAGCATTCAAAAATAAACAAACATAAATAAAATATATTTGAATTATGCATAGTTCACATTAGCAGCATTCAAAACATGTTCACTAATTACACTGTAAACCAAACCAACAGTGAAATAAAATAACTTTCTATTACTCGTGCTCCTGTTACTTTGTGTCAGAATTCCATTTAGCTTGCTAAAAGTAACTTCACACTTAGTTCTTCAATGAAATTTCATTTTTACCTGAGCCAATGTATGCAGTCGCTTGACAGTCATGTCAAACCCAGGTACTAACCAATGGTAGGAAGCACATACACCCACACAAATCAGCACTTTGATTTCATCAATCGGTGGCTACCAATATCTCTTCTTGCTTTGGTCATGTAGGGGTCTGTTGCAGTTACATGGGCCAAGAATACATGTCCCACGAAATTAATTTCCTTTTGAAAAAGATGGCACCTTTTAGGAACAGTTTCAGGTTAGCTGCAACCAACCACTTTCTGGAACACGGAGTCTAGGCATGATAGGTGCTCTCTGAATGACAATATTACTGTCTAGGTAAACGTGAAATTTGTCTAAAGGGAGCACTTTTCCCATTAGGTGTTCGAAGATGACAGGTGCATTACACAGCCCAAACTGTATAACTTTGAATTGCCAGGTTCCTTTCTATAGGACACAAAATGTAGTCTTCTCTAAGTTCTCTTAGGGCTACCTAGCATTGACAGTACCCGATCTTCAATAAAGTAGAAAATCATAGTCAATCTGCAAGGCTATTCAGTGCATCGTCTATCCTTGGTAGTGGATAAGAACCTTTCTTCGTCACGTTACTAAGCTAGTGGTAATCCATAAAAAAAATCTGAGAACCATTTTTCTTCTTGACAAGTACAATGGGAGAAAACTATGGATTGACTGATAGTTCTATTACATCTAACTTCTTTATTTCCTTCAGAATACCCAAAACTGCCTCATGTGAAGCTAACGGTAGTTGTCTTGGTGGATACTTTATGGGCCTGGCATCTCCTATACAATACACACTGCATTAGTCCTTCCAAGGTCACTTGGTCCACAGGAGAAGGCATCCCGATTTCTCTGCAGCAATTCAGAGACAGCCGTTTCCTGTTGCCAGTTGAGGTTTTCTCTTGTTCTTACTAACAGTTCCTCCAGTACTTCTGATAGAGGTATTCGATTTTTCATGGTATCGGAGCATCAGGAACATTTAGACGTAACTGTGCATGACCTGTTTGAAAACCCTATTATGGACTCCTGTTCAGCACTCCTGGAGAGCACTGTTCGACAAATTAACCAGTCTAACTTGCAGACTGCCAGAGTTTGAAGAGACCAATATCCTTGCTATGACAAAACTACCTGGCAGGATGCCACTTTTCTCAACTAGTTCAGTTAGACCCAAATGTCTGACAAGTTTTTTCTTGACATCTGCATATAATGACAATTTGACTAGAAACGGATAGCACAGTGGGCTGACAACTGGCTACTGGGCAGTTAATTGGCAAGGAAAAATCCTGCTGTGCTGATAGCATCAACTTGCTACTACCTAACAGTAGCACCCCCAGTCAAGTATCAATACAGCACCCCAGCACAGATAGCACATAAAATCCCAAAAGACAATTATCTTCTATTGCTGCTATATAAATACTGTGTTCTAGGCTAACGTCACCAAGCTTTAAGTTTACTCTTCTCTTACTTCTAATTGGTGTAGTCTCACCTCCTGTTACTGTAGTCAGATAGTACTATTGCTACTGTTATGGTCGCTCCAGCATCTTGGACCATCTGACAAGGAACATTTTTCAGGCTCCCTCCACTAATATGGTATTCGAATCTATTTCACCTACCATACCTACAAGAAAATTGAGGCCTCTTCAGCAGTCACTCAACTTTGCTCCTCAAGATTGCAGTTTACAAGTTTGGACTCATCCTGCACGGCAGCTTCCCACTTACTCTTGTCCATTGACAAGAATAGTATTAACTGGAAAGGAAGACAAGGTTTTTTTGACAGAATGGGAATAGAAAAAATAAGGGGTCTCTACAATTCCTGGTCATCTTCAATTCAAAACCTAGGGACAAATACCAAAAATATGTGACATTGCTAGAACAGTTGTATGTGTATTTTCGTAATGCTGACACTGTACCTGTCAACTTTGTCAAGGGTCCCCTTATCTGTTGTCACCCTGTCCTAAAGGGGAAGCCCTTTGCGCTTTGCTGGGAAGAAAAATGGCTCAAGTCACTATATAAAACACCCACAAAAGTTTTACACTGTAAGAAAGATGCTGCTACCATACAGCCAGGTTAGACACACCTATTTCATTGTGATTATATTTTCTTTAAAAGTAAATAAAATATATCATATTATTCATACAATAGCATTTATTCTTGAAGGGTTTGTCATAAATTCATGAAGAAATACTTTTAACCTAAATAATTTTTCCAGCACTTCACAGGGGAAGTCTTCAATTCAGGTTTAAATATTTTTTCCTCAAAAATATTTTTTTAGAAAGGGGTCCTCTTAAATTCAGGGTCATCTTCCTTTCGGATAAATAGGGTATGTCCTACAGAGTTTTTGGTTCATCTACATCAGAGTTAGCTGCCTGAAAAGTTAACACATCAGGGAATGATTTATGATGTCTATCCTTTCTTGGGTATCTTCTTTCAGTTTCTAGCTCAACAGTAGACTTCAGTTTTGCATTGTCCTCTTATGTGCCATGCCAGGTTTCTGGCCGCAAATCTTACTCGCTTTTCGAGAACATATTTCTTTCATGTTTTGCTGTTGTAGCTGAGGCTGGATCTCTTTTTCTGTGCCGGTTGTGAGTGGTGAAGTGGTTTCTTTCCCCATCAGATTCACCTTAGTGTACAAGGGTAATTTCTCCCAGGTTCGTCTTCCAGGAAGATATAAAAAAAATTAATCGCAATGGAAAATGTTTTTTGTTATTCTTTACACAATGCAGCAGGCATTAATCTCCGCAGTTACACCTCCATCCCTTACACTCTGTCTAATGGATTCCAGGAATTGTTAGCAATATCATCCTTCCTTGTGACAGTGCTCAAGCTCGCAAATATCTGATGTGTAGTCTACGTTTATTCACTCCTTCCATGAGCCCTTCATCTCCAAAGGTTGTTGCCCTGGCTACAGCTGACTTGGTGTTACCATAAGGCGTTACAGTAAGTCCTAAAAACATGTTGAATAATGGACATGGCTACAACCAACATTAGCAGCATTAAACATTTAAACACCAATCAATCATAATCCAAGAAGCCACAGACAATCGTACATGATAGTATGCACATTTGCCAACAGATAACAGATAAGACTCATAATAAATATTTATTCTATTTCATTGGGTGAAATTAGATAGCAAATTATATAAAAAACTTTCAAAAATTATTTATCATAAATATAAAGTCAACAGACATTAAAATGGTTAGTATTTTTATACTTTAACAATATGACTCAAAATATTTCTCTTTACAAAACATACTCCTTTTATTTTCCTATCTGTTAATATCAACTGTACGCATGCCAGTTTTCTTATGGTAATGGTCAGCATTTAACATTTAGTGTGAAGTCAATTTTAGACAAGGCTTTATTTATTTTTGGTCAGACCCAAAAGATCTCATCTATCACATGTTTTAAGGTTGTATTTGTAATTTTGTGTGAAAAAAAATTACTGACACCATTTTATAAGTATTGAATCAATTGACACTTTTCAGTACATGTTGGTTTGGTTTGCTACTGTTATGTGACTAAAATACAGAGAATATGGAAAATGTACCACACAAATAAACAAATACATGACAAATATTTCCAAATGTAACATTTCAAAGAATGATCTCTAATTTGTTATATTTGAAATAAAGAAAGTTCTAGTACTTATTCCTTGGTAATCTTGCCTGACATATTTATTGTAACTAAAATTGTGTATTTTTTTTACTATAATACACATTTTAACCATGTGCTATGTTTCCAATCACTCTTAAATTGATTTTATATTAACCAATCTATGAATTAAACAAAATAAAATATATTGTCATGTATATTCAAAATAATTTCAGTGATAATTATATACTTACAGTGTTTTCATGGTAAATGTGAAATGAGGCTAATAGGGATTCTATGTATAGTAATTAGTAATTACACAAGACACTGAGATGCTACTGGACAAAACCTATTATCATACAATGTGATGGAGTTGAGAACTGTACACCTGTATTTATGTTGTTACAAAGATTTGATGCTTTTTATGTTTACAACTGAGGTAGTAATCTTAATATTTACAGTAACAGACTCATCACCTATTCACTCAATTACCTTTAATAGTTTAATGCAGCAGCACACATTTTAAAATTCTCATCAGGAGTGCCAAATAACACTCATTGACAAAAGTTTTGCATCACCCATGTATTATGTCGTAGATGACACGGACACAAACAACTGACCATGAGGCATGTAGGTACTTCATTTGCAATATGTCCAGCTCATCAAACCAAATACAACACAATTCTGTATAAGAACACAATAGCTGTTTCACATGGGGTATTTTTCACACCACTCCTAATACACATTAATACGCATTGGCATGTCCCCTTGCTCGGATACAGGCTGCAATCCGTCGTGGCATACCGCCCACGAGATCATCAGTCAACCTTGGTCCAAGATGCCCCATTCTTCACTAGTGATCCTACGTACGACGTGCAGAGTACATGGTCGGTCTGGACATCCAGAAAAATGTTGTTTCAATCAATTCCAGTCATGATCAATAGGGTTCATATCTGGGGAACAGGGAGGCCACTCCAGCCGGGTGATCCCAGCAAGATGAAGGAAGGTGTTCATGAGACCTGCACAATGGACACGCATGTTATCGTCCATGAAGATGAAATCATCTCTAAAGTGCTGGTGATATGGTTCAACGAATGGGTGCAGAATGTTGTTCCTGTATCGCAGCATGTTCAGAGAACCACCAAGAACCACGAGAGGTGTACAGTGACCCCATGTAATGCCACCCCAGAACATAACTCCGTTACCACCTTGTTGCACATGTGGGACAGTGTTGAGACGTGCGTTATTACCATATTGCTTCCAAACAAGTTGTCTGCGATCATCAAGGGTCACACAGATCTGACATTCATCAGTAAACACCACCTTCTGGCAATCCTGAGGCATCCATGCAGTATGATTTGGCGCCCCTCTGTTGTAATGTAGGTTATGTTTATGTATACAAACAAGACAACGACAAGGCAGTCAACATGGCACAGCTATGGCGATGAAATAGTTGCATGTGTGCAGGTATAATTACATAACATTACACAATATCAGATGTCGTTAAACTCCTTCACTGTCATTTTTATGGTCTCATGGATGAGTTTTGTGAAAGGCAATACAGTAAGGAGTGCCGACTCCAAGCTGTGATCGGGTAATGTGATTTCACTGCTGGGGCAAGTGAATGTATGTAACACAATGGCATCGGCACAGTTTCAAGTTGCTCCGCTGGAGAAATTTCACTTTCATAACCAGAGTGAGTAGAGTAAATGGATAAAACGTTACGAACATTTTAAAATCACTTCCGAGTTCAATAAGAGGTCAGAAGAAGGTCAAGTAAACATGTTACTATATTGTATGGGGCAGAAGCGATTGACTTGTTGGACTCGTATACTCTAAACATCATCAAAAAGTACGAAGTATGAAATAGTTAAACAATTACCAATTTTTTACAGTGAGAAGAAACATTATGTAAGAGAGGGAAAAGTTTTTCAAACAACGACAGGTAGGTTGGGAGACAGCCTATGCATTATTAATTATGTATTTAAGCTGGCAGACTGGCAGAAACATGCGAGCTTCAGAACTTAAAAGACGAGTTGATCACCATGGTCATTGCAGAGGGGGGGGGGGGGGGGGGCAAACGATGCACTGTCCCAAACAGTGCAGTTGGATCACGACCTGACTTTGGAGAAAGTGATACACTGAATACGTCAAGCGGAGTTGGTAAAACATCAACAGCAACTGGTGTGGCATACAGAAGATAACAAGGTGGAAGCAGTGAAAATTACTAGGAATACCAGGATGCACAATTTTTGCAGTAAGGGTGACCTAAGTCACAAAGAAGGCAATGGACTAAAACACTGTGGAGATGGAAACTGTTCCAAATGTGGTAGAACACCAGAACATCCATGGTTTAGATGCCCTGCAAACAAGAGTTCATGGTAAAAGTGCGGTCAAGTGGGTTATTTCTGTAGGTATTGTAAAGCAGGAAGACTGCAAGAAGTAGAAGCAGAAGAATCTGAGTACTACAAGGCAAAAATAGCAATGGAGACTGCATGTACTAATTTGTGGATGGTGGAAGTGAAAATACAGAGAGTGAGTGTAATGTTCAAAATTGACATAGGTGCAGATGTGATAGTCATGGGGGAGGGACTGTACAGAAAGCTAAACCTGACAGTTGTGGAAACAAGTAGAAAACTATTTGGAGCAGGGAAGCAGGTTGTGAAAGTGTTAGGTACAGCAATGGAGACAATTACGTGTGAGGACAAGCAGATGGTACAAGAAATATTTGTGGTAGGCAGACCAGCACAGCTTTGAAAATTGTTGAGCTACATGTCAATGAAGTAATACAGATAGCAAGCAGTGCTGCATTTAAGGAATACGAAGGAGTGTCTCAAGGCCTAGGAAAATGAAGTCATGAGTATACGATCAAGCTAAAAAAAGACAGTACTCCATATGCCATACCAGCCCCTAAAAGAGTAGCACTGCCATTGAGGGATGAAGTAAAAAAAAAAAAGCTCACCAAGATGGTGGAAGAGGAGGTCATAGCATCTATTGACACACCAACAGAACAATGTACCCCAATGGTGGTTGTCCCAAAGAAAGATGGCTCAATAAGAATATGCGTGGATTATACAGAGCTGAACCAGAACATACTATGTGAAAGATTGCAACTCCCATTAGTGGATGAATCACTCTCATTATTAGGGAGTGTGAACGTCTTTACAGTGCTCGATGCATCACGTGTATTTTGGCAGGTGCCTCTAGCAGAAGCTAATGCTCCATTAACAACATTTGTGACCCCATTTGGAAACTACTTTTTCCAGCGACTACCCTTTGGAATTAATTCAGGACCAGAGCACTACCAGCAGCAGATGCAAAACATACTTGAAGGTGCATCAGGAGTAGTCAATCCGGCAGATGACATCTTGGTATTTGGCAGTCAGTAGAACACAACGAGAGAGTCAAAGAGGTTCTGTGCCAACTGCAGAAATCAGGCACGACTCTTAACAAAGAGTAATGTAAATTTGGTGTTACTACTGTTAACTTCCTCTGCCATAAAATCAGCGAGGGCAAAGTTCACCCAGATAGTAGGAAAGTTAGAGCAATAATGGACATGCCTGAACTGTCCGACCCTATTGAACTGCGTAGATTTTTGAGTATGGTTAATTATGTCATAAAGTTCATAGCACACTTGGTGGAAAAAACTGAACTACTTAGAGAGCTTCTGCAAAAGAAGAATGTATGGGTATGGGGGTACTGCACAAAAAGAGGTTGTAGGTAAGCTAAAGGAAGAGTTCTGCAAGCAGTCAGCAATAGCATTGTACCAAAGGGGTGCAAAAACAAGAGTTGCTGCAGATGCCTCTTCATATGGACTGGGGGCTGTGTATCTTAATGAAGTGAAAAAGGAATATTCACAAATTGAAAAAGAAGCCCTTGCCATTACCTGGGCATGTGAAAAATTCTGTGATTACATCCATGGCTTGAAAGTTAACAGTTCTTACAGATCATGAACGGTTAATGCCACTGCTGCAAAACCAACTGCTGGCTGACTTGACAGCAAAGCTGCAACGACTGAGAATGCATCTGATGTGTTTTGAGCATGTAGTCATACATGTACCAGGAAAGTGTTTTTACATCCCGGATACCTTGTTGAGGTCCCCAGTGGACCCTCCTGATGGTAACAGTAGTGAGGCAAAAGAGGAAGACCCTGTTCATACAGTCAGTCATCGCACGCACCCCATTCTCAGACACAAGGCTAGAAGAACTGAAGTAGGCTCAAGAAAGTGATACGGTGTGTCCCCTATTGAAAGAACAAATATTGAAAGGTTTAGAGGATAATAGGTCTGCATTCTGGGCACATCAAGGTCAGATGTCTTACTGCAAGGGGTTGATCATGTATGGAAACAGAATATTTGTCCCTAGACAGCTGCGACACGAGATGCTGCAACAAAATCTCAAAGGAAACATGGCAATCACCAAATCTTGGAGGTGAGCTGCAGACGCGGTATGGTGGCCAAGTATATCTAGCAAAATAAAAGAAATGGTGGGAAAATGTCATCAGTGTTTTGAGCAGAAACGTCAGAGAGTGAAGCCAATAGAAATAACAGCCCTACCACGTGGACCATGGCTCTTGCATAGAATGGTTATTTTTGAATTTGGAAGGCAAATGTATATAGTTTTACATGAATATTTATAAAGATTCTTTGAAGTTGTTCAACTGCCAAATACTACATCGGCAACCATTGTCTCACAAATCAAAAACATCTTTTGCTCTTCATGGTATCTAAGGTGGTACGTACAGATGGTGGTCCACAATTCACATAGGCTGAATTCAAACATTTTGCCAAGGACTATGGTTTTGCTCTGTCTACATCCAGCCCAAGTTTGCCCAATCAAAATGGTCAGGCAGAGAATGCAGCAAAAACAACTAAGCAAATATTGTCCAGATCAGAAGACCCCAACCTAGGCTTGCTTGCCAACAGAGAAATTCCTCTAGAAAATGGGTTATCTCCATCAGAACTCCTGTTTGGCAGAAAACTGAGAAACACCTAGCCGATAGTCCGTACCAGTCAATGGACATTAAGGCGAAATCCCGACCTCAACGAGTTTTGGGCCCGAGACCAGCAATCGAAAGAATGCAACAAACTTAAGTTTGATAGGAGACGTGGTGCAAAGGATCTGTCACAGCTGGAGGTCGGAGAACAGGTGTGGATTCTGGATCTGAAATTATATCGAAAAGTGTATGCAAAGGCACAGTTTCCTTGGTCATACATCATCCAAACAGCACAAGGCATGACATGGAGGAACAGAGCACAGTTGACTCCAGCACCTAGTAGCAAATCAGAGAGAACAGTTAATGAAAAGACCAACAAACACGACCGCTACATTCCAACTGTACACCACAGCCGTATGGCAGAGACAGAAGAAAAGAAGGAAGGAGAGCAGCAACAGCAGCAGTCTCCATCAAAGCAGCGTGAGGACTTCAGAGCAAGGAAGCCAGCCTCACTTACAGACTCTCCAAGAGGATCACCTTTCTAAGGGTTTTCACCAGAAGAAACCAGTGCAAGGGTGGTTCCAAGACCAGGTGCATTAGGCTATAAGACATACAGTGGTGGACAGAGAATGATACAACCGCAAAGTTCCAATCAATTTGTAGAAGACTAAGCATAACTGAATTAACATAGAAGTAGTAGAACTGTAAACCAAGAATAGTAAAATAGTAGAAAGAAGGGGAGGTGTAATGTAGATTATTTAATTTATGTTTATGTACAGGTTATGTTTATGTATGCAAACAGGACAACGACAAGGCAGTCAGTATGGCGGAGCTATGGCGATGACAAGGTTGCGTGAGTGCGGGTATAATTACATAACATTACATCTGTAACGGTCTACATGGTGTTGTGCAATATGAGGTGGAACTCGCCATGGTAATTGAGAATGCACATTCCCATCACGCAACCATCTCCTTACAGTTTGATGGGACACATGGCATCCTGTAGCCCCCCTAAACTATGAAGTACTCAGCGCAGGGTTCCTCTGTGAGCCAACAGTCGCAGGTATCGATCATCACCTACAGTTGTCAAACATGTACATCATGTGAAGGCCAAGTCCTCAACACTACCTGTCAATTGGAACAGGTTCCATGTCTGCACCACATCACTTTGACTCTGGTGCACACGCCGAGCAACTTCCCTGGTTGACAAGCCTTCTTCACATAACGTGATTATACAGACCTGATCAAAAGTCAAAAGTGCACATTGTGGCATGATGGATGTTCATTCACTGTTCCAAAAACACCTCTGATGCTTCCTCGCTGGTGCTCCAAACGTCAAGTGAAACGCTGAAACCCTTTGGAGGGTGGCATTCGACCTGAAGGTGGGGCTACATACAGCTGTCTGTATGTTTACAAACAACATAAGGGGTGGCATTCTGATCCGCACAGGAACGGTTACTATAGCCACACACAGACACAACATACCAGGGTGATGCAAAACTTTTGTTGATGCGTGTAGATAAAGGATGAATAAGAGGGCGAATAAGAGCCAACAAGTTTATGTCGAATATGACATAAAAATAAGAAGGAACTTTCGGATGGACAGTTTATAGAGCAGAAGGCAAAATGTGCTGTAAATATCATACAGCTATTAAACATTAGGATCGAGAAAACAATGAACAAAAACTGTTTGCATAAATAGAAGATATATAGAACTGGACAAGGAATACTCAATAACATGTTTCAATTAAATGAGGATAGCAAATAACCTCATAGAAGAGTGGGGAAAGATGGGTAAAAAAAGTACAAAAGAGATAGTGTGAAGTAGAGTATTAAAGGATTGGATAAGTTGCATTAAAACTTGCACATGTATAATTGGAAGAGTTGACAAAAGAAAGAGGTTGATGACTAGGATACAATAAATAGATGTATGTACAACCCAAATTTGTTCCAGTCAGACACTAACATTAAAAGATTGTTTGATTTTAAAGCAAAGTATAGTAAAGTAGGTTACTGATACAATTGTACAGTCACAATGGGCAAAATGGGACAGTGAACTAAACAAAAATGTAGGTCAGATTGTAGGTTAATAAATATTACACATTCTCAAAAGTGAGCTAAAACTGAAACTAAAAATTTTTTTTTTAAATTAAGGGGTTAAGCAGATAGCTTGAATAACGGTGTACTGTATCTGGTTAATTAATACTGAACATCAAGGAAGATTTTATTAAAAGACATTCTTGTTAGTTTTTATCATATTTCTCAGAATATTATTTTTAAATCAATTTAATTGGAAAATTCTATCAGTTTAATATGGATTTTAATATTAATAACAAACACAGACCAAAAGATTCACAATACAAGAAAGAAAACTTGGAAATGCAACCAGTGATGTTTACAAAGATGAAACATTTGAGCAAAATCACAAAAATGAAAGAAAAACATTCAATACATATAACACTTCACTGATTTTAAAAATTGTACACTGGCAAAACATTAAAATTTTTTATTACTATTGCAATGTTACAATATCCATAAACGTGCAGCCATATATTTTTATATGAAATTTTCGGCATTCCATAACAGGTTACAGTTCTCATAAAAAAAGATACTAACAGGGGAAAGAACAAACACATATAACCAACATTCAAGAGGAGAAATGCAAAGAAGAAGCAGTAATTACCATTATCAAAGTAAAATTTGTGAAAGTCCATTCCTTCGACTAAATTACCTAGAGCCTCAGGCTCAAACGCTGTCAGGTGTGGATCACAAATTTTCCTGAAACAAAGATGTTAAATTCAAATAATACAATGCTTGTGTTGACACAAAAGACACATTATTTGACAACAGATCCCAAGAACTGAAAGAAAAATGTGCACCAAAATAAGAGCTTAAGTTGCTTGCCTACCCGGAGCCACTTACTGTGTCTGAGGTACACAAGCAAGGTAGATATAACAGTGATTCTGACATACCCCAAGTTTCCCATCGCTGCTGTGGAACTGAACCAGCATGCAGCATTTTTGTCGTATTACATGTGATTATGGGACTTAATGGTGACCCTATAATTTTATTAGGGAAGAATCTGTAACAGACTTAAAAACGAGATTTCTATCTCACTTTTGTATGAACCCAAATACCTAGTAAGTTATATTTTGAGATACGGCTGTTTAGAAAGTCAGTTTTAGCTATGCTGGAAGTGTCTGAAACAGTATTTCAAACATGATCTTTAAATAAGTCTTGCAATGGAAGCGAGTGATTAATTGAACAATTATTTGGACATAGGCCAATGGAACACTTTGAGGTAGCAGAAATCCGCAATACAATAAAAAAACTTCCGAAAAAAACAAACATAAAATTAATTTCACTAAATGAATTTGGTCAGCGATTGCAAGGGAAAAAAAGTATGCAAAAAACACCAGTATTATTGTCAGACATACAAACAACCAAAAATGGTGTATACAAAAATAGCAAAATAACTGGACAAAACAGGGAAGATAACCACACCTTAACACAATGACTAAAACAGATGCACACACAGATGACACAATAAGGACAACACAGATGAAGGCAACATGCTTCCTTTAACGAGAACACATGCAAAGTTTTGATAACTAGAACCCAGTCCTGTCTTTAGGCATGCACACACACAGTCTGAGGAAAAATATACAGACTGTGTGTGTATGCCTGAAGGCAGGAAGAGATTCCAGTGCTCAAACCGCTACACCTGTTGTCAAATGATGCCTGTTGCGTTCATCCGTGTTGGCCTCATTATGTCATCTGTGTACGAACATGTTGTAGCAATTGTGTTCTTCTGTTTGTTGTTTCATCCAGTTATTTTGATATTTTCTATAGTAAAGTAAAGTTTCTACAGTCAGACACTTCACCAGTCTGCGGCACCCTTGAGGGCCACTGCTCATTCAGCAGTTTTCATGTCACCACTGGTCTGTGGATGCGTGCGAGAGAGGCTGTCTGCTGTCAGTTGCTTTCTACTTGTGGTACAGATACAGTTACTGGGTAAGAAAGTGTGCTCTGTTAGCTGTGTTTGTGACATTTTGTGAAGATTTTTTTATGTAAAAACTTTTTACCGTAATGTCAGACGCTGGAAAAAGTGCCAAAAGAAATCACAAGACATTAACTTTGGAAAAAAAAAAAAAAAAATGAAAATAATTAAGAATCTTGTAAAAGGGGAAAATTTTAATGATATGGCATTGTTTTATGGTGTTGGCCAAGACAAAATTTATGACATTAAAAAGAACGGTGATAAAATTGAAGGCTTTGTGAAAAAATTACATAACAAAGGGAGTGACAGGATAATGTTGAAAACGAGAGTACCCTTTAGTTGAAAAAGTTCTTTACTCATGGTTTGTACAGAAACATAGTAAGCACACTCCTATTTCTGGGGCTCTTATTAGAGAAAAAGCAAAATTTTTAATAAAGAAATTACGGGGAAAGATGATGATTTTCGTGCCAGTATTAGATGGCTAAATAAATTTCAAAACTGATTTGGAATATGGTTGCTAAGCATGATGGGAGAAAAACTCTCTTGTGGCATTGAAGCCATTGAACCCTACAAAATAAAGTTAATGGAAACTGTAGAGGAGTTAAATTTATAATGCCGACTAGAGTGGATTGTTCTGGAGGCTTTTTTTACCCAGGAAAATATTTGTCCACAAGAAGAAGATTGTGCTCAAATGTTAGTGGTAAACATAAGCTTCACTTGTTGGTTATAGGAAAATCTAAAAACCCTAGTGCTTTCAAAAATGTGAAAAATTTCCCAATTAAATACAAAAACCAGTGCTGGGTGTGGATGACGAGCAGTTTGTACTCTCTGTTAAAAAGTTTCTTAAACAGCAAAAAAATGCCACAAAAAGCACTGTTGCTTTTAGACAACTTCCTACGATATTCCGATGAGGATAAACTTTCAAAAGAAGGCTTCGTTAAAGTAATGTTTTAACCTCCTAATGTCACGTCCATGATTCAACCCTGGATCAGAACATAATACAAACAGTCAAGATTCAATTTAAAAAGTCTTCTTTATAATATCATAAGCAAACTAGAAATCATCCTTGAATCTCTGAAGCCTACTAATATAAAATACATTTTTAATCTTGATCATGCATGGAAAAATATATCCACTAAGGTGTTGGTAACTTCAAGGACTAAATTGTGGCCTACACTGCCTTTGCTAGAACAGAACTGAAAGAAAACAAAACAAAATAATAATGAGGAAAACCAAGAAGAAATTGCACAGCTCCACGAAACCATTGTCAAGTTGTGTACAGGTGAACCAGAAAGTCCAATGATTGGCCCACTGGATATGAAGAGGAAAATAATCAGTTAATGACTGATGCAGAAATTGTTCAAGATACACAACATTAAAATGTTGCACTGTACACCAAAGTGTCTCTGTCAGTGAATTTAACACATGCCTAACCTAACGTGGGCAGAAAATGACATTTTGGCTGTTGATGTGTTAGTATTAAGAAAACCTCAAAAAACTGTTTTCAAAGAATATTTTACCACAAGGAGACAAACAAAAATTGATAATTTTCTTGTTCAGAAAATTGCTGTTGAAGAAACTAACCTTCGCGGGGGGGGGGGGGGGGGGGGGAAGCTATATTATTGTAAATTTAATATGATAATTTACTGAATACAATTTTCTTTTTGTTTAAGACATGTTTGATTAAGATAATCACCATATATCAGTCTTTCTTCTTAATTTTTTTTATAAGCTTTTGTATTTGATTAACATTTGTAAGTTGTTTTATTAATAATTTCTCTGACAGATTCCCCCCCACCCCGCCTTCCTAACCTTCTGAACTGAACAGTAGTCCGACAGATCTTTGTAATCAGACGGGGCCTGGTCCCATATATGTTGAACTAGAGAGATTTTACTGTACACTATCCTTGTTGTTTTGTTGTATGTTGGTCACTTTTTGGTTTGTGACCTCTGCTTTAATTCCTTCTATGGAATTATTTGTATATGATTCAAGTATTTCTAGACAACAGCTAACACTCACTCATTAATTTTTATTTCATTACATTTGTTTCCAAGTTTTGTGTCATATTGTGGTTTTTTCTGTCTCACAGTAAACTTCTGCAACTGGTTCACTTAATCAGCATTTCAACTGCACATGACATTCTGAAAACACCATTCTTACCTCTTCTAAAGAAAGTGTTGTTTTTGTAGATAAATACAGTGAGAACATGTTATGCAGTGTCATCAAAAAGAATGGAATCCAAACATTATGTAAGCATTTCAGAGCCAGGGAAGTAGGTGCCTTAAGAGAAAACATTCTTTCATTTAATCCAAATTAATTGGATAGCTTCTGTTCAAATTTAATATCTAATTACTGTTTCTAGGATACTTGCAATCTAGTGATGTTCAAGATTTATCAGGCATAAATTTCCAATGGAGCTAAAGTTTCAGCTTCTATAACAAGTTTGTAATAATTAATATTCCTAGGTCTCTTAAATGTTGACTCTATAATGGTGATAGATGTGTGAAACAACATTTAGCTAATGGAGGACTCGTTTTAAGAGAGTGAGTCTGTAAACTATGATTCTCTCACTATAAGTAAACAACATTCAAAATCTATACTCAATACGCGTAGCTTCATCACATTATTGTGCATAACATTTGGTACATAAACTTTACAAATTTTTCTGTTGATCTCAGCTGCACTGTTGTTGGCTAACAAAACCCAGTTCACAGCATGGACTTCACAATTCATTGTTACACTTATTTTAAATTACTCACACATGGCATCCAACATGAATCTGACTGCAACAAAATGTACAAAAACTAGCTACTGAACTCAAAACAAAGGAACAGCACATTTTATATCTGGATTTTCAGTACCCATAGGTGGCAATTTCTAAACGACATTACTTTAAAATTATGCCTTATTGAAGAAGTTTTTGCAGTCAATTGAATAGATATGACGGTATTTAGATTAGTATAGGGATATACATCACACCTTAATGTTTATTATTATGCTATACAGCAAGGTTACCAATTTAAGTCTAATACAGGCGAATAGCTGATAGAAAGTCTGCATTATCAGTTCAGTGCCTTGGATATACACGTGATTAGGTATCTGATGTAGGTGCAAGGGTTTCCCTTAGCGAATCCACACTTCCAGGCTTTGGATACACAACACTTATCCTTATAGACGGTAGTTCACAAGTATGTTGGTTTACATAGGGCCTCATTATTATCCATCCAAGGCTGGTACTCTTATTGTCCGCAGTTGAACTGATGGAATCAGGAGAAGCATGAAGGGTGGTTAAGTGTTGCAGAGTGGTTAATGCCCGGTTGCACCATCGTGGTTCAAAACTCGAACTGAGATCGGATCTAAGATCGACACAGAAAAGTGTTACACCATTCGAGTTCAGAGCTGGACTGGAGACTGAGATGAGGTTCATTTTGAACTGCCGAAATAGGCAGTTCAAAATCTTGATCCGAGATCAGCAGCCATCGTTGACAAATGTAGTTTGAAAATATGCCAACAGATAGAACTACGTTTGATTGTTTTCATGGGAAATTTAAATGACATCATATGCACTTGAATAAATATTATTCAGTAAAATTCGTACAACAATAATTCACTTAAAATAGATAAAACTCTGCACATATACTTCTATCTATAGTGAAAAATACGCCTACTTCCATGATGTCATATATTACGAATCAATAGCAAAATTTGTCTCATACTTAATATCGATCTCTCACTTTAGAACCAAGATCAACGAATCAAAGATCCAGAATCATGAAATTTCGCTGATGCAACACTTTTACATTGGAACCAAATAAAACTGAATCCTGGTTCGGAACTAGGGCAGTGGTTCTGCAGATAAGTCTGGAATAGCACCACTTCCCTCCTCCTGGAAGCTCAGCACTCAACCAATATAATGCCTGTGATAGATGGTCAAAGGAACCTGCACTTGCTGCCTTGCTGCTATGGCCTGCTCTCGGTGTTGACAGCAGTGGAGTGGAGAGATTTGGATGGCTCTCAAAAATAGGGTCTTAAGAGTTGATGAGGGTGAAACAAGTTGCAAGGGGGGGGGGGGGACAAGGGATCCCCAATAAAACCTGTCAACTAACTGCATCATCCGGCATGATTTCCACATTCAAAAACTCAGGAAGCAACCCCATCAATAATTGAACCTAGTTTGTCTTGGTGGCAGGCGAGATACTAAACTAACCATAACCCCTGTCACGGCAGAAGAGAAATAAAGTGTTTTGGCTAGTTCAAGTTCCCAAGCAAAGTGCTGGAGGAGGAAAGTAATTCTTCATTATTCCCTAGTTACTCTATACACAGCCATCCGTTCCCCCTTCGAGGCAGAATAAACAAGGTACCAGCGAAAAAATATTAGCACGTTATTTCCATGTCATGTATGCAATGTCTTTAGAAGTAACATCCCTGATTTAAAAAGAAAAACAGTCACAGTTTGTTGCATCCACTTAAGTAATATTATTGGCACAAC
Source organism: Dryococelus australis (assembly GCA_029891345.1). NCBI lineage: Eukaryota > Metazoa > Arthropoda > Insecta > Phasmatodea > Phasmatidae > Dryococelus > Dryococelus australis. The sequence continues at coordinate 85,377,105 of CM057004.1, read as the reverse complement.
ATTCTATCATACAAGTGGCAACTCTTGAATAACAAACATGCTACTCAAGAAAAGAATCTTGGGTATTGATGCATGACATCTTACTTGACATTATTAAATCCACTTCTACTCATCAGTGCACATCACTCAGCCATACAATTCCATGAAGTTTGATTGATTCCACACTTTCTAGAAGATGCTGAACCTGTACTGTCTACCCACGGCAAAGGACGCACGCTCCATGCCCGAAGATTGTACTGTTCACTGGCTGAGCCACCGAGACTATGCATCAATGTCACGTAGTACAATAGCGCACCGCTGGATGGCACCTCTAGTATGAAGAAGCAGACAAATGCAGCACCTGGATTCAGTGCTGGCTGGTGATGTCACACACCTAGAGGATCAAGCGCCGCACCCCTCCACACCAGACTAAGGGCAAACCAGGAATAGTACAGATTCTGGGGCCTGGCACTAGGAACGTCAGTCTGTTCTGTTTCTTTACCGCACTCCTGGTGCCGAAGAAACCATTGGCTCTACTTGGTCTTCATGCACTCCTGGTGCCGAGGCCCAAGTCTGATTAACACCTCCTCGCTCCAAAGATCACCGCAGTTTACGTTGTTGTTACACTTAAACCCTACCGGCACCTTCAGGGCAACACCATAGCGTAGTCAAAATTAAAGTTATTTCCTTAGCACTTCATCTACCTATCCTGTAAGCCTAGGAACAGGTTGTTTTCACCTGTCAAGCGTAGGTTAGCTTCCAATAAGCTCTCGCTGATAGGAGATAGTGTACGACCATCTTGTTTATTTCCTTACCGGAATAAACACGTTTTATTCACTTAAGGATATTATTCCCCATAGTAATAGAACCCCTCCCTCGTAGACGTCAGGCCTGCCAAGGGACCGCAGGTGACCGGGAAATTTTACTCTTAGCATTAACACTCACCAGTAGAAACACACAAAACCTTGGACAACCACCCTTTCTATGCACCTTGGTGTACAGAATGGTAGAACCCTGACACTAGGTACTCCTCCCCTTGGAGTTAGCTTGTCAGTTTTGTGTTTGCTCTTTCCACAGTGCTTCTAGTGCCAGAAGGAGTATTTACCCTAGTTGAGGAAACTGATCCTCAGGAGGAACTCACCCATGTATTGGGACCGTCAGCCAGTAGTACCTGACTCTCAGTATCCACCGCACTCCTGGTATCGGCTACTGAAATAGGGATACTGCATTGGGTTGTCAGAGAAGATACTTGAAAGTACACCCGAGTAGGTCTACATCGTTACCTGCTGCCCCAACACATGGTCTGATTGTATAGAGCATCTCACTCTTAGATTGCAGTGTGCGGTGTAATGGACATTAACTCTCTCTTTCCAATGCACAATTTCTGTCGTCAACGCTGTCCTTGTTCCAGCAGGCGCTGTTGCCTGATAAGTTATTTTTTTGCAACTTTGAAAAAGAAAACTATCTACGTAGCGTGCACACCATCCAATCACAATGATAAGGTTTCTCACAGGTTTCAGTTTCAAAGGAGCCGCTTAGCTATGCGTCATAGGATTGGATTCCTTTACAAGTTGGCAGGGAGAATCAGGCCATTTCCTTCAGCGCCCATTTGTTTCTTAGCTTGCCCGTTACGTCACAAAGCTGAAGCAATCTGGCAACTGTGAGCGCCATAAGCCCTGTTCTGCAATCTAAGTGTGAGACGGACTATAGTAATTATTTCCTCGTGCCTGTCTCCCATTGAAGTGGTATTCGAAAAAGGGTAAAAAGGGCTGAGACTATTTCCAAGTACCAGCCGGAGCTTAAACCCCTCCTCACTGGACTCTAGCAGTCTCCGGAAGCAAACGCAAGCCATCCGCCATCTGAAACATCCAGCCTCTCCAGCCAATGAACTAGCCCTCTTTATGCCACCTGCCAAGCTTCACGGCATTCCATACCCAGTATTACTTGCCTACCTGAGTGGACGAGACACCTCCCACGGTCTAGCTAATCTGTGTTTTTGGGGGATCCCAATCAGTCAGCTTACCCTGACATCACCCAGTACCTCTGAGCACCTACCAATCAGCACACCAGATTCAGGAATCAACCCCAGTGCACCACGGTTCGAATCACAAAAGGTTCAGCAGGCTCCGTAGATCAAGCGTCGCCCAGGTATACCTGTGAGAGTGGTTTCACCGAAGCGTGAAGTTATACTTGCAGAACCGTATTTCGTGCCCTGCCGGAAAGCAACCAGGTCAGTACTGTGCACTGGTAGCGCATCAGTTCTGTGCAAGGATTAGGAGCACAATAACACCCCGGGTGCATCTGCTCTCGCACCCACCACAACACTTGGCGTTGTGATGTTCCTCCAGTACCCGTAGGACGTCACGCATCAGTATAATTCAAAATTTCGAGTTCAAACACATCTAAATACTTAGTTTTACTGTCTGAAAAATTCATGTCATAAAGTGAGAAGTTTAAAGTAAATATTGTGAATATATAACTTACGTGTAAGCTTCATAATCTCCAGTATTTATAGCTTCTATCAGTTGTTCAGTCATCTTAATAATTTCTTGCTTACGTGCTATAAAACAAAAATCATATCATCCAAAATTAAAGCTACATTTATGAAATATGTGCAACACAACAGTTATTAACACACATGTGAGATTAACATATTTCAATTACTGCATGCACAAAAATTAACTTATTATGCAAATATATGATTAAAATAAAATACACTGAAAACAAAAAATATAATTATTAGTGCGCAATTAATTATAATGCATGCAATAAACCCACCATGTAAAATTCAAACACATTTTTACAAGAGGTGGTACAAAACAAAATTCAAAAGATTAAAATTATCACATATAAACTTTTCAGGCACATTTAAATACACCACCACAACCACATTATGGAAATGAGAAAGGATAAAGGATGGAAATAACTATTTTTAAGAACAGAAGATGATATTTTGCTTGTAAACGCACACTCAACTAACCCTAGTAATACGCCAGTTAAGTGTATGGTAGTTTGAGCTTGTGTAAGATATCTTGAATAAAACTAGTAAATGCAAAATTTTATTTTAATATCTGTCGAATAATGGCCACAACATAAAAATAAAAGAAGAGTCTACATGTAAAAACAAAGCTTCCAATAAAAATTTTTTTAACTAGTGGTTTAATTTTATGGCACAAATTTCCACCACATGTTGCTTTTCGCTGATGAAAAATTATTCTGTGCCTTCTTACACTACCAAGTGCTTCATACTCAAAACAGAATATAATTCTACAAAATAATATTGGATACAGTATTTCACAAAAAAACAGTGTACCATCGGTATATTATTAATAAACTACAGCTTTATATTTAAATAAATCAATCAATAATTCAGGTTTTCATATAGTAATGTGAGGGAGATGCCTACTGACATATGACAAACACACTTTAACAAAAACTTTAAAAATAATTTTTCTTTCAAATGTCACCATTTCTATAGTTTTGCTAAAACCTTTTCATGACTACATGCCTCACATTAAAACAAATGGAGCTCTAAAATTAGAGCCATACAAACTGAGAAAAATAAATCAGAATGGATATTTGATACTAATTAAATAATGTGACCAATGTACAATGAATGATTATAATTCCACTTAATTTTATTACTATTAACTAAGAGCGAAGAAAACAACTGTGATGTTATGTCAACTTATGGACGAAAAACTAACACAAACAGAGATAAAGGTCAATCAAAATTCATTTTGCATCAGACTAAAACTGTCTACAAATGTTTACATGAATTTGAGAAGGTTATCAACACTTTTCTGCATACAAGGAAAAGTAAATACAAGAAAGCAGATTCACCATTCTATAAATTTCGAGCAAGTTTTTTTGTAATTTTGAGTAATATATACTTACATTCCATTCTTACGGTCTAATAAACGACGTCTTGAAGTTTCAATGCTCAGCACTGCTCACAAAGTAGCTACTGACTAATTTACAAGAAGCCATAAGACTGCTGATAAGTGTAGATAAAACTGTTTGCACAGCAGTAAAAAGATGATAAATAAAATGCTTATAAGCCCAAACAAGGTCAGTGCAAGCTGTATAATAATAGTGGTAAGTGGTTGAGGAAATTTGTAATCAACAAAGACTGTATTTATGATCCTTACCTTTGCAAGCTTTTTATTTAAACACACACTGTTACTACTGTCATCACAAGTATTTATTTATTACTTTTTAAAATATGAACATTGCACATGTGTAATAAAATAATAGTATAAAATTATTTCCGAGCAGGGAATTCGTGTTTAGCAAACAGTACTTGCACACAAACATGTGTGTGCAATCATTGGAATATGTGGATTTTGAGTACACAAAAAAAAATAGAACTATGTACTTGCTGTCTGACATATTTCAAGTGAGGGTAGTTAATGTCCAAACACAGATATTTTTCCTCTTGTTTTGCAATTATTTTTGTTTAAGATTTTTATAATTGTAAAATTGCATAATCTAGAGATTACTTAAATTTTGTGTAGTGTTAATTGTTGCATGATCACTCAGAACTAGTTCAATTTGAAAGTATGCAATGCATGTAAACGTAAGTATAAAAATAACTATTAGCAAACTTCTAAAGCAGTTCTTAAAAAACCTTAAATAAAGAAATCTGCAAAACGTGGAGCAAACATAGTATGCATATTACTGTTGCCATGTCAAGATAATACACGAGCCTAAATAGGTATGGAAATTTTCATAATGAACGGTTGAAGTACTTAAAATATTCTATCACTTCATTAATTTTTTTAAAATTAAAATTTCAATTCAGCTTAATCCCAATGCACCTAAAAATTTTACTGAAGGTGAAAAAATTAAGGTGATTCCAACACAAAATAATTGAAGATCTGAAGTTCATGCAAGCAGATTTACTCACCTAATACGTGAGAAGTGTGAATATTTAACAGTACAAATGTCCAGTAAATTGAAATTTACACCTGCAAAATTCTTGCAGTTGATCCCAAACTGAATACTAAATTTATTTATAAATTTCAAATTATTTGTTCTTTTATTTTATTTGTATTAGCTTCCACGTCACAGACTAATTATTGTGTATGGAATTTTAATACCCTGACTTAAGAATGCACCCCCTGTGAAAATTCTACGACTACAGCATTAGTTATACTGTACAGTTAATGTTAACATGATGAAAAAAAAAAAAAAATTGAAGAACAGAAATGGATATACTTACATAAAAGTGAAATTTTTGGTAACTAACCCTGGTAAACCAATGATTGTTAGTCCATTAGTTCATAAGTAATATGTGTAAGTGATTCTCATTAGTTTCATGGCATTCTACAGAGGGGTTAATTATCATTTATTATGAAAAATTAATTTTTAAATTTCTTTATATAAAAGGGAATTAAAATCCCCCACTGCACTCTTCATTCCTTAAACCCCTGTGACAAAAGAAAGGTGTTTTTCATTTTTTTTAAGCACCGAAACAATTATTACAGTTTGTTTCAAACTAGGTTCAGTATACATACCTATTTGAAGTAGCTGATATAAAGGAATAAATAGTACCTAATATTGAAGGCACAGTTGCTGTCCAGTGTGAGTTGGGGAACAAAGTATGACTATAATGTAAGTAAAACGTGTTCTCATTTGCCATTATTTTTTAATCACAATGTTTAAAACTGTAATGCGGGTACACGTAAAAGAAGTTTTATGACAGAATGAATATTACTGGTTACAGTGCTTTTCCTGCAGTAGGTAGCGTCTTTCTAGAAAACATCAAATAAAAGATTAACATAACTGGGGTGTACGTCAAATGCCCGTCATACTTGTTAATATCGGCATCTTCAAGTGTATATATTGTAAGAGCAAACACTAAAACTGACTGCTGTAGTGATGCTATCTCTACTATAGGCTGTTCATAGCAAATAGAGCATTTCTAAAAAAAAAAACCCAGCTTTCTGACCCTTATTGTTTCCTTATATCACATGAAAAAAATTGTTATTGCCATAGATCTTATCACTTTATTCATGCACAAATTTAAATAGTTACAAACATAAATAAGTTACTATTATGCCAATCACAGTGTAGCTGTTGTCAACATCAGGTTCCCCTCTTCAACCAAAGCAATGTTTTTCTTAATGGTTCTCCAAAATGCATTATCTTGTTGGGACCTGCCATGAGGCTGTCGCAGCCATGGCCCATCTACTTGTTAGGCCTGTGGCACATGAGCCGATAAACTAACACCCGTTTCCAACTGCGTTGTCACGGATGATGTATAAGCATGTAAAGCCACATACATAATCCAGTCTGTTTGAATTTTTAATCAGGAAAACCATGGAAATGAAACAAGATTAGGCAACCTCCGTAATCTAAAAATTCCCGAACTATAGTGAACCACATACACTATATACGTACATAGTACTTACAGATTTTCCAACAAATTTCTTTTTCTTCTAATAAGATTTTGGCAAAAAATTTTTCTTTGTATATATTTGAGCACAGGACATTGTGCTTAACATAATTAATGTCAAGTTTTCATTCTAGTGAAAATGTGTTCTGCTTAATTTTTGTCTTTGAAAACAAGAAATATGTATTACACACTTATTTAAATGCTAACATAAAATACTGCTGATGTTCATGTTTAGATATACTGAGATTTATGAGAAAATTAATTTTAACTTTTAAACCAAAGTGAAAAAATATATTACGGCTCACGTTATTTTTTAGATTGTCCAAAATTTAATTTATATGAGAAAATAACTGATATAATTAAGTATAGTAAACTTGAAGATGGACACCTGACAACTGTATCACTAACGTAAGCCTACATACCAAACATTTCTGTTCTAAAGGCACTGAAAACACAAAAATTTATACTGCTTATAATTTAAATATAATAAGAGGAGAAAAAAATCCACAACTATAAGAAAATATAAACTCAGAAGGTAAAAATAAGGGTTCTGATCAAACACTTTGCTCAACTCTTCAACATTTTATGGAGAGTAGAATTTTATGTTTAATTTTAATATTCTTGATATTGTAACAGCTAACTGTATTAAAGTGCTGATCACCAAAAAATTTATGATTTCATATTTGTACAAACTATTAATTGCTGACATTTCTTGTAAGTTCTCTTTCCTCACATAACACAATTCAGATTAATGTTGGTATGTCAAAATTACAATTTAAATCTTTTTGGGTTGTAGAACTAAAATAAACCAAAACATTTACAGAAAATTACCAAGGATGACAAAAAGATCATAGACTTACTACAAAACAATTACATGTAAAAAGTCTTTATTTTGAGCAATTTTTAAAAATTAAGAAAACCTTTCATGGCATGATTTTTAAGTTTTCTTGAAGTAAATCATGGTATCCTGAACTTGTCTGAATATAGATTTCTTAATACATTGGAATATTTTACATATATAATATAGTTGATAATTTATGAGATACTCTAAATTAGAGCCAAAATAAAGATAATTACGTTTAAGATGGCTACCGTGACTAGACTACATGCTTGTAAACTGCTTCTGCTGTCTTCCACATATTGAACTGATACACAAGATAATCTTTGCTTACGCTGTTTTCATAGAAATGTATACAGAAACTGAGTAAGTGGTTGTGTGAGTGTGAGCGAGTGAATGTGTATAAGTGTGAATGAGTGAGAGTCAATATGAGTGTGATAAATAAGAAAACTACTTTTCATTGTACTAAAAGTTGAATTATTGAACTGATTATCCAAATTTAATGATAAAAAATTATTTCCTCTCTGGCTTATTTATACTTATAAAAGCTACTAATTTCATATGGACTTCTATATGTAGAAATATAGAACGTAACTGATTATGTATCCTTAAGAGTACAATTCTGCATTGCTTTACTTACAAAGCCTCTTGATTACAAGGCACAGTTATGAAGGACTTAACTAACACACAACAAATATTTGTAAAAGGTATCTACTGTTACACACACAGTAATTATTTCACAGTCTAATATCAAATAAATTATTACAGAGAGATACTAGATTTAAATGGTTCTTTGTGAAATATGGGCAGACATGAAATAACAAAATGGCATAACTAACTAAACTTCTTTCCTATTTATTTGAAACAAAAATGATGCCCAATTCTCATCATACAAAATCATAATGATTTTGTATGATGAGAGAGAAAAATTTACATTAAGAAAATTTGGATGGGAGTAAGGTATGTTAAACATGACAAACACAGCAACAATTTAATTGCAGGCTTTCATGACAATTCTATAAGTTTAATTGATGTTTAGGTTTCAGGCATGCCAAATTCATAAATTCATCGAGTGTATTAAATTTCAGCAAACAGTGCCATCTTCACATTAAGAATTGCAGATTTAATGAACCAGAAGATGGCAACTCTTGACATCTGCTGGGAAATCAATGCACTTGTTCAGCAACTGTTAGGAGGCTAAAGCTTGTAAGCCTAGTTTGTTTAGATTATGAACTTACATGACAAGTAACATTGACAAAATAAGCACAGAAAATGATTCTGCCTTTAAGGGATGTGTAGACAAAGACATTTAGATGGAAAGGATTGGTAAGGAGTATGCATTTATAATATTATTGTGTAAAATAAACCAGTAACAACAGAAAGGTGTTTCCGAAAAAAAAAAACATTAGATTAAAATAATTTTTTCACATTGAAGTGCAATACTCACTCACACCTATTACAAACAAGTGTATACACAATAATAAATTATATTTGTTTATGTTAAACCATAAATGTACTGTTTTGTCGATGAGAGAACTAGATTTTTTAACGCAAAAATGTGGCACAGTTAACTGGGAGGTCGTTGGTTCTAGGTGTCTTACCTGAGCCATAGGAGTTAGTGGAGAGTTGAGAACAAGTCTTGTTTGGGCACAGTAGCCTTAGCTCTACAAACCGGACACACCCCAAACACATTAGCAATGAGCCAATCAGTTATACTAAGCCAACATAAACAAAAAGTGGGAACACAAAATGCCAAAAATTATGTCACCCATGTAAGACAAAAATAACACTATTTCGAATGCTTATGGTATAATGGTTGATGATGCAAACATGCAGATGTCTTGCATTGTAGTTAGCGCAACATCTGACATAAAATTAATTGAAAATTCGAATGTTTTTTACCATTAAAAGATAAACCAAAATTTATATAAATAATTTTTAAACGAAAAGCTTTATTGTATGTTACTAAATAGCAGGGACAAACTTTGAATTTAATTCAGTAAACAATTTTATGCAGATTTACATGTTTGCAACATGGAAAAAAAATAGATATTATCTGTCACATGCTATCTGTTTACCAAAACATACTCACTCTTCATTGCCAGGTGCCTGCTTGATCACATACCAATGTTGCAAAAATCAATGGAAGCTTTTCGAAATACAGCACAAAAACGATATGCCCAAGAAGCTTCTCTCTACTATGCATTAGTTTGCTAATAAGGATGGCGATCAGTATTATTATTAGACAGGTATTAGCAGAAATTATTCAGAAAAGGCCACAGGTTATGCAAGGGACATACAGACTACTGTACTAAAATACTTCATAAGAAATTAAGGGGCTACTTGAAAAAAAAAAAAAAGTAAATTCATAAGAGCGAATTACTGCAAGAAACTATAGTTTCCATAATAACAATAAATTGATTTGTTCACCACAATTATTTTGACAGTAACTCCAAACTGATAATTTCTAGTCACTCAATGATTATTTTATAAAGAATGAATTTTACATCAGACCTGCTATGTTCCAACACTCCAAAACATAACATAGGTTGAGCTACGGAAGGAGTTTGGGGTTCACTATCAGTCATTTCTTAGGTTAAAAATGAATTTTCACTCTAGTTATAAAACACTAAATTATTATTCTCATCTCCAGTAAAATTCCTGTAAAACTTTTGAATATCATCAATTCATTTTATATATATAAATTTTATTAAGGTGATTGTGTTGCATTTGAGTATATTGATAAAAAAAAACCAGAGAGCCCATATTCTGGGATAAGCAAATTTTATTAACTTTAAAGTGTCTTAGGTTTTGTGTTAATTTTAAACCAGTTAACAAGCTAAATATCAACGTGCCTCTGCCCATGCTTAACGTCACAGATGTATTGGCTGGGCCGGATCCAAGTTTTTTGCATGCTGTATCTCAAATATAGGTTTTGGCAAAGAGCGGTGTATCCCAAGGACAGGCCGAAGGTAGCATTCACTACACCAGAAAGGCACCATTTTCAGTTCCGATTCATACAATTTGGGTTGCAAGACACCTCTACCGCATTCCAGTCACTCTTGACATGGGTGCTAGATGGTTACGTAAGACAGTTCACAGCTGCATACCTCGATGATGCTGTCATCTGGTCCAACTAGTGGGAGCAGTACGCGCATCACCTGAGAAGGTTGGAAACTTATGGATTAACATGTGCTCCCCAGAAATGCCACGCCGGGGTGATGGAACTTCCCTTCCTGGGCACATAGTCGACGGTAACCGCACTGCGCCCAAGTAGCTGTCACTGATTCATGAAAAAAAACCTCCCCGAACACATACACGACTCCATAAGTTCTTAGGGCTTGTGAATAAGTTGAGAAGCTACGTCCCCGACTTTGCCACAATTGCGGCACCCCTTATGGACCTGCTGTCTACAAACAAAACTACTGCTGATCGGACTCAGTGCAGTGCACCTTTGACGAGTTGAAAGCCTGGCTCTGCAACTGCTACTCATTAGTCCGCCCCAATTACTCGGGCACTACTATGTGCAAACTGATGCTAGTCAGGGGGGACTGCGCATTGTCCTGTACCAGCTCGACAACCAGGGACATCACTGCGCAAATAACTACGCCAGCATCAAGCTCGGCAGAGCAGAGAAAAACTACAATGTCAACAAGTAGGAGTGCCCTGGGGTAGTGTGAACCCTTAAGCAGTACCTTAATCTCTTGGAGGGCTTGAAATTCACAGTGTGCACCGACAATCAGTGTCTGCTGCGGCTAGAGATGGCGTAGAGCCATGAATCCAAGTTCACTAGGTGGGCGCTAGCACTTCAATAGCCTAACTTCACTGTTGAGTGTGTCCCCAGCACAGACAACCCATTCGCCGATGAGCTCACCCGTCACCTAAACCCTGCTAGGGAAGTGTACGGCACGACCTCATGGGACAACATCCTCCCTCCTGTGCACCGCCCCCGACCATTCAAAGGCTACAAAGTGCAGTATGGCGACATCAGGGCCCAGAAGTCCATTCAATCAACTCTGAAACAGTGCAAGGTAAGCAATGCTTACCCAACACATATTGGAAATGTTTGACTCTTTATAGTTTTCACCTGAAGTTTAAATTTAAACACATTTAAAATTTAAATCTGAGTTTCCCATTTCCGATTCGAGAAACAAGAGTTTTCGAAACTCCCATACTGTACACGCATAGTGCTATCTAGTATTTATTTCCACAAATGGGATTGCAAGTGAGTTACCCTACCAAGTTCCTTCGGCAGGGTACGCAGTCGTTCTGTTTGCGTATTCCAGTTCTCATTTTTCCTTGGAAAGTGGTTGAAAGTGTTCGGGAAAATGGGAGTTTTCTTATAATTTGTAATATGATCTTTAAACAATATTCAGTTTAATTGTTATTACATTCATTTTGATTCCGTTTTTATAACTAATGTTAGGTATTATAAAATAGTGGAGGGTAACCAAAGTTGGAAGTTGCGTTTGTTAGTAGAAATAGAAAATGGAACCACAACCCGGCACTAGCAAATGTTATCTAAAACACTCAAATACGTAGTGCTATTATATTGCTTAACATGTAAAAAAGAATCACTACACGCCACTGCTCTGGAATTATGTTTTCTGCACACTTGTGATCAATGACTGTTAGGGATAAGAGCGCTGCATGCACAACCTGCATGCTAGACAAGTACCCCCTTGTTGACACTGTCCTCCAATGCCACCCATGGCACACCAATGCACCTTGTAGGTTGTTTGTGCCGTAATCGGTGCGCACTGCCATGTACAAACTTCCGCGCAGTGACACTTTGGCGGGCCACCCTGGTGTCAGTGAAATAGGCGGGCTTTTGGGAAACATTACCATTAGCTAGGGACAGACAAAGAGATGCACCACTACATCTGCATGGGCACCCATTGCCAGATGCGAAAGACCCATCACCATGACGGCATATAACAGCATTGCCCCAGGGTACCCACCTAGCAGTTCAACACAATTATCCTCAATGTCATGGGTACTTCTTTCCAAGACATCCCAGGGTAAATGTGGCACTATTGTCATAACCAACCTACTCATCCACAACAGGGTGGGCACCATTGGACAACTACTAGTGTCAGATTTTCCATACTGGGGTTACCCGCAGGTGGTCAGCTCTGATAACAGGACTTAATTTGCAGGCAGGAAGTGGCATGCTGATTGCGCATGCTGGCATGTCACTCACTATACCATCCCATTTATCACCTGCAGGGAAATCCCACTGAGCACAGGAACCAGGAGGTCAAGGTGCAGCTATGGTTACATGTCGAGGAAAATCATACAAAAAGGGATGAACACACACCCTGGTTTCCGTTCTGCCTTCGGAAATGGGCAAACATTGCTACAGGCACTTCACTACCACAGCTGGCCCAGGGCCAAGACCTGTTCCATCCAAGGCAGCTGGGAGTGGGCAACCCGGAAGAGCTGGAGGAAATCCCCATCCAGCATGACGAACAGTTCTAGCAAATGAGATGAGGCACGTAAGCACCAGGCGAGCTAGCTTGCAGACCATTCTCCTATTTTCAACTGCCTTCCACCAGACATGCAGATAGGTCAGTTAGTCTACACACGAGCACACATGGCCTCTGTTGCTCAGAAGCTGTTATGTGCTGGCTTCACCCTGTGCTAGACGGGGCCTAGAACAATTGTAAGCCACATGGAGGCACCCTCTTACCTTGTAGGGCTGGAAGATAAGAAGCCGCAGAAAATATATCGAGATGACTTATGTGCGACCCATGCGTCCACCAGTGACTCATGTGCCCTAGGCTGAGATGCCCCCGCCACACCGGCTCTGTCAGTGGGACAGGAGGAGAAGTGGTGACACGGACGCTGCTCATCCTGATCCGGCCGACGATACCCCACCCCAAAGAGGCGACACTCCAACCCCTCCCTCCAACGATGAAGCAGACATTTCCAGCGAGAAATCCATATTATCGAGACCACCTTGTCACACCCAGCAATTCCCAAAGAATCATGTGCATACTGGCCGTACAACATCTCATTGGCCAACTCGGGGTACCAATGTATTGTTGAAGAGTCCGATAATGAGTCCCTATTTCCTGGTTTTGCTGACAGTGATTGCGAGTTCAATATCACAAAAGTGCCGGTCCTATTGATTGATCCCACGACCAGACACACTACTGATGAGTCTGACAATGAACCACTATTCCTGGGCTTCACTGACAGTACCATCGTAGTGTCCAATGATGACTCACCCATGAACGGGTCCAATACAGCAGGATCCCATCTTCCACGGCCACGATGGCCTGCTGAGGTAGGGGGGAGGGACCTTTGTGACATTTGTCCTCGTGCCTCGGCTGGCCTTAAGCCCATGATGCACCGTCTATGTGCATAATATCATCAATGCGTATGAGGGGTGTGTGCACTCATGCGGTTAGTGCTTAGCATGTGCGAGTGATTGCCAGTGCTGATGTCTGATGTCACTTACATAATTATTACTATCATTAGCACGAATTGGCTTCTGTTCCATGTACCACCAAAGAGTGAACTGGAATATTGGGTGAATACTTAACTGTATCTATTGCCTTGGTGGTTTTTCTACAGTTCAATCTAGTTGCAATTTGTAATGTATTCATTTGACATTTCTGCAGTATTGTGTTAATGCCACTCCCTCGTGATTGCACTTCTATGACTTACAGGATCCCCACTTCCTCCTGCCCAGAAGAAAGAGCGAGCCGGCTGGTTGGCGATAACATCAGTCTCTTTCCATAGCTCTACCTAGTCGCACGTGTGCTGCATGCCTGCAGGAGCTTTCATGTTTGCTTATCTAAATTTGTAGTATGACTGATTTTATGTTGCTAAAACCTTTTTTCATATAGACCCAGCAGCCAGCTACTAGTCACTGAGATACTCGGGCCACATAATTAAGTATTCTTTTTTCCATGCTGCATTTTGTGTGCAATGTTGCAGGCAAGCTTGTAGTCAACTGCTACTATGTAAAATTCTTGATTTAGTGCTTTTCTGTGTTATCTACATGGTTATCAGTTATGTATTAGGGTTTGTAATGATTTACATCTCTTTTCGTTGTAATAAACACTGGATGCTTGCAGATTGGAAGTGACCGCATTTGTTGTTATTTCTGACATCAAGTGTATGGGCTACGTACCACAGACATGCATCTCAGTCAACAGGGAGGCAGAAGTGGTTGGCATTACGCTCTAGCCACTTGGTGACATCACGCTGTGAGCATACAAGTTGTGCTCTTCTGTGTGGTTGTGCACATAATTCACAACCTGCCACTCTGGGTATATTGTGTACTTACTGAACACTGGCATACAGCACTACCTGACCTGATGACGACAACCAACACCACGTGATGCCAACAACAACTGAAACCACAAATTTCTGAATGCAAGTCAGGTAAACTACCAAATTAACAAATAATAAAATGTTTTGAGAACAGTTAAAAAGTTTAATATAATAGGACCAAAAATTCTTATAATGATTCAGAAATAAACATATTAAAAGGATAATACAATTACTAACCAAATATAGTGGACCCTTACTGTTGTAACTCCATTTATTAAGACCATCTCTCTTTAAAGACCCTTTTTTAAGAAAAGGTGGAAATCAGAAGAAAAATAAGTAGCTACGCATTATGTTTAATACTACTCCAAGCAGTGCATATCTAAAAATAGGTATCACCCCCATTTTGATGTATGGGGGTTCAGGTGGTACAAAATATGTCAAATTTTCCAAACCTTCTATTAAGATCATCCCTCACTAACAACCCTATTCATGGAAACAGTGAGGGTCTTAACAGTAGGTTCTACTATACTGTCAAGTTTATATCTGACTGCATACAGCAATACGAAGCTCTTTGTATGGTAATTACAATATGTATTCTAATATGCTAAATTACTCCAGCCTGGGTGTCAACACCTTGTTAATCTTAACAACTAGAATTTGCATGAAAAATTGCCAACGTTACTTACCAACAACATCCATTTCATCTGACTCTGTACGCAAGGGATGATAGCCTACCACCCCTTCAGATTCCTCTATAGCATGCAGACGACACAAACACAGCATGTTTTAGGGAGACATGGCCAAATAAGCATGCAGTTATTAATATGCTGCAAAACAAAAGCTTTAAGAAAACTGTGTTATTCATGCTTATACTGTAGAAAGAAAACTTAATGTTAGCTCTCAGACTTAAAAACAGAATAAAAGGTACATCAAGCATAGGGTCAGTGATTTTTCACGTAAAAATCGGAGCAGACAGTAGACTTCAATGCTATATAGGATGGTTATGAACTACTATTACAAACACTGGGAGGTGATTACTTATGCAAAATGGAATAGAAAACATCATACAAACAATGTCGTACAGTAACTCATAAGGGACGTAGCTACCCTTGAAAATTGCTATATCAAATAGTTATACCAGAAAATAATGAAATCTATATGAGATGAAAGAGCCATTCTGTGAATAATGCTTTCTTTAATCAAGACCTGAAACCTGCGAACAGTTGTGGCATACTATCATCCCCTACATTGATTGAGACACTAGGGGGTGGTATGTTATTATCCTACCAATGTGCATATAATCATAGAGTATTTTGTAAAGACGTCAAAATCACTGGACAGAAACATGTCACCTTGATGTAACACTCTCAGGTGAACAGTGTTTGAGACAACAGACAAAGTTTGTAAGGTACTACCAGTTATGCAACCAAGTGCACCTCTACAAACTTGTCCGTTGTCTCGAACACTGGTAACATCAAGGTAACATGCTTCCGTACAGTAACGTATGATTATGATGTCCTTACAAAATACCCGAGGGTTATACACACTTTGGTAGGATAATAACTTACCACCCCCTAGTGTCTCTATTTAGGGAATGATAGAACACCACAACTGTTCGCAGCTTTCAGATCTTGGTTAAAGAAAACATTATTCACAGAGAGGCTCTTTTACCTCATGCAAGTTTAATTATTTTCCGGTGGAACCATTTACTATAGCGATTTCCCTTACGAGTTACTGTACGACATTGTTCATATAATGTTTTCTATTCCATTTTGCATAGGGAATAACTTCACAGCATTTGTACCTGTAGTTCAGGACTGCTCTGTATATACACCTTAGCTGTTGTCGTACTTCCATTGTCTGCTGGTGTTAATTCCACATTTTGACCAAGCCACTCACGATTCTTGAACTCCGACATTGAACCTTCGTGATTTGTGTGCAAACAGTTAACATGGACCAGAATATGTTTCATTCAATCAAAAATGCTGGGAAACCCTAAAGTGCTTTGAACTCAATCTTGTCAAAATCTTTTCGCAAAATATCACTTTTCCTAATCATGCAGAATCCACTCATCAATGTTATGTATTTTTGAACATATATAAAGCAGGTATATGCAAATAAATGAATTAAAACAGAACACAGAATGCTTTGAAACACATTAAAGCACAGTGTTCACAAATTTCAATTGCTATCACAGCCATCTAAATTGTTACATTTTTTTATGCTATAGTTTTAATTTATGAACACCTTCTGAGATTATGGACACAATTTCACATCTTGTTACATCAAACAATCTAAATTTTAGGTGTACCACCAAATTAATCCTCACAAACTAAATTATCTTGCTTTTAGAAAGCTTATGGACTGTCAAAATCAATAATGTTGAATATGATTTAAGAAAAAATTACTAACAGTAATTATTTATAGAAAACTAAGCACTCCTTTGTAACTGTAACAACTGTATTATTTAAAATAATTACGTAATTGTTGCAACATATTACCAGCTGTCAGAATTTTAACCTTAGATGTACCTGTATTTCAGAACAGTAAATAATAGTGACGCTAACTAGCTACAGTCTACATTGGATGACAACAGTGTTTTTATCATCAGCTAGTTTCACTCACTTTGCAACATTTAAACTTGTGGCAGACAAATGATGGATGTCTATGGAAGCATATACAATCATCCTAAGTTCTAAAACCAGGTTTCCTTTTACAGACTGGAAATCAGTAAATATTTTTATGCTTATGGGTTAGGATAAACTTCCTAAATGTGTGGAAAACTCTTAAGTATTAACACAGACACTATTAAATGAAAACATTAAAAGAAAAAATTCTTGAATTGAAGAACATGAATTTATTTACATTGCCACAGATCATATAAACTAGTTTTCCTGGCTCACGAAAATAAATAGATTTGTGTGGGTACTTTGAGGTAGATCAAATCGTTTGTAAATCTTATAGAATTTTCAGCTGTAAAAACCCAAAATGACAGTATGTTGTACGCCAGTAAGGCTCGCCTGCCAGCTTCAACAGTTCTCCACTTAATTTGTTCACGTCACACTACACTTTGCAGCAAGTCCCATGGAACACTAACTAAACGTTGATCACACTGCAGGAATCTCTGCTAAGCTTAACTTCTTCCTCATCAATAATGCAAATATTTTAATTTAAGACAGCAAATCTTCTGCAAAATAAACAAATTTGGAAAAACTTTTAAAATTTAATACTGAATGAAGTTATTCTGCTTGTTACCAGCAACCTCAAGAAGTCTTGGAAGTTTTGTGGTATGCCTGGAAAATTTAGCAGCTAAAGTTTTAGCATCACATGAAAGTTGTACCAGGTCAAAACTTCCTTAAATTCTTTCCATGAGTTAATGCAGATTAACTACACATGCTGCCTACATAAAGTTGAGCATTAATTTATTATGAACAGCATTAAATCAAGCCCACTGGTAATGAGCATAGCTGCAATATCCTAATGGATCATCTGACAGTGTAGTGTGTTAATTGTGTGCTTTCGAACCACCTGGGTGAGCATTTCCACTCGCAAATAGGACTCACTCAAGCATTAGTTCTCTTTAATATGTAATTGTTTATGCAAAGTACAAAAATGCAATCTTAGAAAATCAGTAGGTTGTTTACACTGTCAGGAATGATTAGGTTAATGCAAAATATTTTTTTTATAACTAATCATTTACTTGCAATCACTCTCAGATTCAAGTGTTTAAAATTTATTTATAAATAATAATTGATGCCATTCAAAATCTTTGTGAATTTTGCAATGCGTGTTTTTGATGTGGTTTTGCAAAGTGGAAATTTTCCATTCTTGTGGGTGCAACAAGTACCTGG
Source organism: Dryococelus australis (assembly GCA_029891345.1). NCBI lineage: Eukaryota > Metazoa > Arthropoda > Insecta > Phasmatodea > Phasmatidae > Dryococelus > Dryococelus australis. Next base: position 85,358,750 of record CM057004.1, on the reverse strand, counting down.
AGGCATGTACAGACTTCACTTAATGGGAAAAGGCAAAGAATTCCATGTTTTATTTCGCTCACCACCTAGCACCCTCTAAACCAGGGGTTCTCAACCTGGGGGGTGCGCCCCCCCTGGGGAGGCATAGGAAAATTTGAGGGGAGGCATGGTGTGTTAAGGAGTGAAACATACACAAACTTCGTAAACATATAGACGCTTGAGAAAAAGGACAAATAATGAACGCTTTCATCCACACTTAGCTGCAGTATGTTATGTTTCAACAAAACTTGTATTTGTTCACTAATATGTTTAATAAAACTTTATAAAACACATTTGAAGTTTAATGTTTTTAACCTAAACTACAAAGTTTTTTTTTGTATTTCAATATAATATTATGGGATGGGGAGGTGTAACCTCAAAAAAGAGTCCGGAAGAAGAAAAAAAAAAGGGGGGGGGGGGGGGGGGGGGAAGCATGCTCAAGAAAATTGAGAACCCCTGCTCTAAACCCTTCTAAATTAACAACTCAATTTTGAACTCTTGCTGCAGTCATCACAAGCAAGCACATCCATTTCAAGAAACTGCTATTTAAACAGTTTACTTTTCACCTTGCTAGATGACCAACTTGCCAAACTATAAACCAAAAAAATCCAGTCAAAAGGGTGGGGGTGACATACTGTATGGTCTAATTTTGTTATGCACAACTTGTTAAGGAGTAAGAACAAATATTTTTGGTTACTGTTATAACAACCATGTCTACCACATCATATAGTCAGCTCACAAATGGCATTTTATGGAAGTTCAGACCAAGTTTTTATTCTTGTATTTATTAATGAAAGGAGGATAAAATCTAAATATGAACAATAATATTTTAACTAACAGAAATTTTTCATTGTGAGTTGTAATCAATACTCATTTCCTTACAAAACTTGTACATTTTTCAGACCTCCTTTTGTTTGAAACAGACAAAAAAAAAAAAAAAAAAAATTGAAAGTTAAATAAATAAAGTAAAATAAAAAGTGAAAAAGAAATTACTTCCACATGAACTGTGTTTGTTATATGAAGATAATTTTGCATTGTAAACCTGATTAATGATTCACGATAAACATGTGTACTGTTGTAATATTTAGCATAACTTGCTGAAACTGAATTACTAAACTATACTTTATGTACTGTAAATAAACATGAAAATTATGTGATAATTATTAAAAACTGTTACAAATTAAAATAATGGAAAACTTAAAACTGTTTATCATTAAATTACTATTGTTTTGTTACCAAATGTTTTCAAGATAATAACATAGCCACAGGCAAATTAGTAGTAACAGAAATTAATTTATAAGTCCTCAAAATAGTGGGTACTACTGAAAACAAAATAGTCAATATGGTAAAATGATACAAGTTTCTGAAAGCTGCAAATGTCTCATTATTTTAACAGCCTATATAAACACTTATCCACTTATATTCCATAAAACTGGCAACACTTTATTGCTCTGATATCTAAAAAACAGAACTTGTGTGTTACAAAGACGGCGTCTTCAAAATTTCATTTCATGATATAATATAAATCACACATGGTCACACCTTGTGGGAAAAGTAGGCACGAAAAACAGCTGTCTTTGAGAAATGTGGGCAGTGTACAACTCACCCGTGCAATTTGATTGGCTATGAAGCAAATTAAGGCATGCTTGTCTAGGTGTTGTGCTTGGAAGATCCAAACTCTTTTTGCATTCGCTAAGTGAATTGCAAACATTTTCATCAGCACTTGACTTGCCTAGTGCAAAAGATAATGTCACAGTTAGTCAACATGCAAGCCACATGCACAGACTGCACATACGAAAATACATTAGAATTTCCCACGCTGCTCTGAAAAACAATCATAGTTACAAAAATGACATGCCAGTACATACATGTAGTGTACATTCACTCATGCCATGCTCACATATGAAACAAATTATTCTAAAACAAAATGGTGTAATATACACAACACATTCCACATAAATACAATTAAATTCAATATTTCTTGATTTAATTCTGTAGAGCAGCAAGAGCATTTTTCAATTAATCTAAAAGATAAGAAAATTAATAACACACTATCATAAATAATGAAAGACATGAGTTTAATAAAAATATATTTTTAGAAATTGAAATACCGGTAATCACGAACCACACAATATAAATTGGAATGCAAATTCATCAACAGTGAAGCAGCAAACAGCTATAAATTAGATAGCAAGCATACAACGTAAAAATTATTACTGTCTTGTGAAGACAAACTCTCATTACGTGTTGAAACCTCACATGTTAATAATAAAAATATAAAACATTTCAAATATGCAATACAGATTACACAAAATGATGGCTAGTACTATGGGAGTACGGAGAAGGCAAAACTGAAAACCAGGGAAAACAAAGTCATACTGTTTCTACAGTTTAGTGATGATTTATTCATGGATGGCAGGAGCAAAGTTTTTATGTAACTTCACGTGTATGCATGTTAAACCACTTCCTGTTATCCAATTGAGCTCAAATTATGCATACATGTGTAGTTCCGATGACAATACAATGTGAAACTACCACTGAGCTAGTCTGATGATGGAGCCGGAAGTTACAAGCTTTTATGTAACTTCACGTGCATGTATGTTAAACTACTTCTCATAATCCAATTGAGCTTGCTGCCGCAATGTTACCAGACCTCCCTGTCTTTGACTGTCGCCCTTGTGTGGGTGGCACAAGCCTGCCTCAATCACATAGGGTGGCCTGGTGCATCCGATCAGCTGCGCTCACATGCACATGCACACATGCACACACAGAGTCGAGTTGCATTGTTATCAACTATATTAATGTTGGTTTTTCATATTACGTAAATAATGCATTTTGCATAAATGTTTTAGTATATTGGCGAAAGTTTATGAGAAACTTTGATGTCTTGGAAATGCTGATTTAAATTAATTTCTCTCATCACATACAAAACATATCAAGTTTGGCATCGTTAGACTTGTCTCGATGAGTAATTTGGTTGTAGATGGTGCCCAGTGTCTGATGAAGTTCTTTAGTATATAATTTGACAAATTTAGCAATGCACATTAACAGACATAAAGCTTGTCGCGAGATGTCCATTGCTACATAATATAATAACAAAAAAATTGGTGAAACTAAAACGTGAAAAATAAAATAACTCTAAAAAAAACTATTAAAAACCAAGCTTTAATTTATAAATGCACTAAAAAGAAAAAAATTATTATAGTAGTTACACAATTTGTAGAACTTGTCAGATGTGGTCGAACATCCGTAATAAACTTTACTACAAATTAATATGTTCCTATCACTTTATATTTAGTATATAATAGCTTGGTGCAATATAGAACATATATGTAATGTTTATTATAGCTGTTCAACCACATCTTACGAATTCTACAAATTGTGTAGCTACTATAATAATTTTCTCTCTTTAGTGCATTTATAAATAAAAGCTTGGTTTTAAAAGTTTTGTTACAGTTATTTTATCATGGTTACTGAGTATACTGATGGCTATTTGTTCTTTCCACTGGTGAAACAGAAAGCTAGGCGCAATAATAAAATATGAACAAAAACCATTCAGTAAGTTTCTTCATTAGGCAAGCCACTGCCTTGGATTAAGACTTTGACATTACACGAATAAGGGAGAGATCAATTTAGACCAGCATAAAAATGTAACTGAAGTGATGGGCACGCATGGAAATGATGGTCTGTAATCCTGTCAGTACCCCTTAGAGATTAACAAATACGGTCACAACTGGCATTGTCAGTTCCCAATAGATTTACTTATGTACTTGGCCGTGTATGTAAGACCAGGCAGTGCACATACTCTCAGTATGCTTAGAGAGTTCAATACAAAATATGAGTATAAATGAGGAAGTGTAATAACAAAATAACTACTAACATGTATATAAAAGGATAGGAATTCAAGTGCTGCACTGTGAGTACTTGAATTCCTATCCTTTTATATATTTTCGATAGCCCCGCGGCCCACTTGCAATATAAAATAACTATTAAGGTATTTTGGAGGGATCTGGAACCACTGTCTTCCTTCCGGAAAATTAAAAAAAGGTGTTGATACATTCACAGATGCAGGCAGGTAAAATATCAAGCAGGTTTGGGGTTCTATAAGGTGTTTTTTTTCTGGTATGAAGGTGCTGCAGGCACTCCTGTTTTATGTGATTCCATGAAGCAACATACAGTGGCTGTATCAAGTACAATGGCAGAGTATAAGGTACTGGTAGAAGCTGATAGGAAGACTATTTACATCAAGGAACTTCAGAACAAACCGCTGACAAAATAAATTTGTATCATACTGTTTGGTGATGACCAAGGAGCATTAAAAGTCAGAATGTAATCCACTTTTCCACAATAGAAACAATGCACATAGTGATACACCACCCCTTCAACCGGGAGGTTGTAAGAAGTAAGATGATCAAGCTTATGTCAATGGCAACTAAGAAGATGGTTGCCGTTGCACTAGCTGAAGAAGTAATGGTAATGTGCATAGCATGACTGGGAAGGGTTTGAGTATGAAGTCTGTCAACCAAGGCACAGTGTTGGCAATGGCAGCAAACCTATAATATAAATTAATACTGTGTCAATTATTGTGTGATACCGCTTATTTTCTGTAAAAATTATGAAGATGAAAATGGCTGGCAGTATTTAGTGTCTATGTGATTACCAGATCATCACAATGAGTTTGTTGTCTGGTTGTTAGAAGCTTAGGTTGGTAGTAACCAGATGATCTGGTGTTTGACCTTCGTATTAAAATTTTATTGTATACTCTCTTTTTAATAGATCGGTCTATTCTAGTTTTTTTAAATTGCATTAAGAGTTATTTATTAAATTATGTTCGTATTAATATTTATTATTAATAATCATTGTCTGTTTTAGTAAGTTGTAAGTAACTTTACATATAGTGGAAGTTGCAGCTTAACGTTTGCGGCGTGCGCAACTAGTGAAATGTTAGGCCGGTTGTGTAGCGTTGTGTAGAGTGGGTCCGTCCTGAGCAGACATGTGTGAGCCAGCGGTACATGTTGCCATGGTGCTCAACGTGATGTTTGATGAATATGCCAGCCGGGCGTATAAAAGTGGCTAGCGGCCGAGGCATGCATTGACGGTCTAAGCAGGAACAATGTGGAAGTTTGAGATATAAGTTATTCCTGCGGTTTGTGATCGCGTTAATAAAGTTGAACAATAAACTTGTTTCATTAGAATAGTTCGCCGCCCGAGCCTGCTACTGACGTAATCGTTTTGCGACTTACAAAATGTGTTGCGTGGTAAACTGTACTTTGGAGTACAGTACTGCACAGTGTGTGATTAATCAGCGTATTGTCTACAGCTGTAATTTACCATGTTTTGGACAGCTAGTGCAAAAAAATGAAGACAGCATTTTCCACTGCTTGATGTGAAGTAGCAACACGGCTCATCAGCTGTTCGGAGGGGCCCATTCTTCACTGCCACTATAGCGGCCCGAACGAGAACAAGCAGTGCCTACCCTAAGGCAGGGTTCTTGAGTGTTATGCCAGTGTGGCGTGTCAACGCTCTAAGTCGACCTCCAGATCTGCATTCAGGTATGAAGTCTACGTATTTTTGAGAGACCAAATTAGTTTGTGGGCTGAAACAACATCCAAACTGGTTATTCTTTTTGCAACATTGCAATTTTACAACCGGGTGCTGTGATGTCAAGAGGCGACTCCTTTTTGCGTGTAATTATATATGGTAATTATATCGGGGGTCCAATGAGTTTTAGAATTGAAATATTTTTATAATGTTTTGTGTGCAATAACTTGCAAACTGTTAACGTTAACTTTGCAGTGTGTTAAGGTCCATAAGTATACCACGAATGTTACAAAGTCTATAAAGGAAACCATTGTGAATTTGCGTGTGTAATCAAAGCAGCATTTATGAAATAAATAAATACCAGATAAACTGAACCACATTGGCTTACTAGTTGGTAGAATTGAACAACCATTTTTGTAATAATAGCATAATAGTAGTTTTAATTGACGTAGTTTTGTTGTGTGAGCATCAGCCTTGCTATATAAGAGTAATTATTGGGTCGGGGTACAAAAGAATTTTTCACGACGAGACTCCTGTCTACCTCAAGTTGTTGATAATGAGTTTTAGGTCCAGTAGCAAAATGAGGCAGTATTGATGGACCTGAAAGCCGCTGGGTAGAGGGTGTTCTCATCTGTATTGTTTTATTACTCCAAATCATGAATGCTTTTTTTTTTATTATTTAGTTCAGATTTTGTGTCATAAGCTTAATTACTCAAAACTCTACTGTATTTGTAACAGCATCAGTAAAGATTTTGGGATGGCTTCACGGTAGTTACAGATTTATTTAGTTCCTTATTGCACTTTATGTTCTAAACCTCCAGAAAGTGCTCACGTTATCAAAACAATATAATAATAACAGACTCAAATGTAGGCAACAACGCAAATACAAAAATATGGTGGACATGAAATAATAACATCTGAATGAAATTAAAACCATACATTTAAAGTAAAACTTCACTCGAAAAATCTATACGTGAATCAGAATAGATAATCACTGCATCACATTGCAGTATTTAAAATAACGTACACTAAATTACAACCCAAAAAAAAAAACCACACAGAGTTTGAAGTATGTATTGTGTGGTCCAGCACTTTACATGGCTGGATGACAAACTCGGTTAGTCCTACAGAAGGTGTGAGAACGTCAGAATGGGCAGATAGTTAGAGGTGTAACTGCCAACTGTTAAACTACAGCACACCAGCGTGTACCTTGAGCACCCTGCAATAATACTGCGCCAATGCTGAGCCCTGACGTGGATGGAGCGGGCGGTGTGAAACCCACGGCCGTAATCACTTTGGTAGTTACCGGTACCACCGGAGACTGTGGGGGTGTGGTGCCAGGTGCAAAGCCCCCTATTCGCGACAGTGCAACACAAGAGAAGATGTGAGCTGGGTACCATACCAACAGTCATACAGAACATGCAGAGAACATAGCAGCATGCTGTTACACCATCATCACTGACTGTTGAGTAAATACCCTGCTACACACAGCTACACAACTAAATTTATATTTTATACACACATTTATAAAACAATAAAGGCAATTTTTTTAAATAGCAGTAGTATTTTATGCTTTTTATAGATGTTAAAATCTTGCAACAAACAAAAGCAAAATTGTAGCAGTATTTATCAACCTTCAGTGTCTCTTTTCTTCTGATCATCGAACATGGCAATGTTAACAACTTACCTCTCAACTGCAGCATTGCCAGTCCAGGTTGTACTTCTGGCTGTTTGCTGCAGTTCAAGTAACTACACAGCGATCCAATCTTTACAGATTTTTACAACACTGGCTACCCAATAATAGCTTACCAAACCTAGGCTTAAATCTCTTCAACAAGAAACTCAAATGCACTGTAGATTCAATACTCATTTATGACTTTATACTAATTTGCATCCTGGAATTCCTTTTACTAACTTTTAGAAAAAATTAATAAATACAGAGTTTAAATTTTTTTTCAACATTAATATCACCACTTGATTTTAATTATTCTATAACACTTGAAAATAATAACCATAATGATGTCAGGCAGTTACTTTGTAATGATTTATGTTAACACAACAGCTAAGAATTTTTCTTGAATTGATGCAAGTTGTAACAAAATATAACTTTTTTCATAGAAACTTAACACCCACTGCTAAACATATACTAATAATGAAATGCATATGAGAAATAAACTGCTAGAGAGACAACAGGTGCTGCCTACAGGTCAAATCCCCGACTGACTGCTTTGCTTACATCCCCCTCTTCCCCTTCATCAGGTGTGTACTATTTATAACTTGCCTTGGAGCCAAAGACTACATAAATAAATGTACAATGGCAGTTTCAAACAATCACGGCCAGTCTGGCACGGCTGTTACAGTAACAAACTTAGTGGCTGCCACTGCTGCCAATGTACACTTTAGCCCCAACCTTCACTACTCACGTGAGCTCTTCACGAGATTGTTCTACACTAGTTCACAAAGAGCAACACATCTTAGCAAAAGAGTAAAATCTAACTTCACAAAAAGATGACTCCTTCCTGAATTAACAGAGAAAATAGCTTTAGAATTAATTAAATGGGGGAAAAAAAAAAATTATATATATATATATATATATATATATATATATATATATATATATATATATATATATATATATATATATATATATGAGATGTGCCCAGTCACTTTTTTTTCAGACCATTCACCACATATTTTACTATGGTTTTAGCTTAGCTAATAGAGACATATTCACAACTAACAAAAAGGAAAAATGATATTTTTTTTTAAATATGCTTACAAAATATAATCCTAAAGTTACAACTTAGCATCAATTAAACTTAACACAAAGTTTTGATGCAATATCATTCTTGCTCATCCCACGAAAAAATTTTGTGAACCATTTAGATCATGAAAGCAATAATTGGGATACACAAAGACAGATATAGATAGAGATGTAAGAGATGGACAGAGAAACATGGGTACCGAAAAAAGAAAAAAGTGTGAGTGAGAAAGAGAGCAGAGCAGAAAAGACTAGTAGATACTTAACTTGTCTCCACTCTGATACTAAATCAAACTGCCAGAGCAGATAAGCCTTTAAACCTTTGATGCTTAGCCCTTGCAAAAACTTGTGCCATTTGCAGAGGCAAGCGACCCCTTCTGATGCCCCAGCCGTACGCATGTCATTTTCATAGTTTTTCTTTGTTATGTTATTGTAACTGGCTCATTGTATGAAATCAACAATTGTTACTAGAGTCGCTGAGCTAACATAATACAGGTGCAACAACCTTTATGCATACAATGCTTGTATGACACTGTACACAATGTCCCAGATGTGGAGTATGTGAATCATGCATTACCCAGCCGCACCACACATGATGTGTCAGGAACACAACACACAATTAGTATACAAACACCAAGAAGCACAATATAACAGTGATTTGGAGCTGCACCGGAAATACGATACCATGAGAGCACTGTACACAATAATCCAGATGCAAATTAATAAAACTTTGCCAGAAGTATCATGCAATTACCTGGAAATGTCACACACAATACCCAAAAGATGCTACACGCAATGTCCAGGCCAAATCACGTGGAATCTTCTGGTTACATTAAACATCTTTGCTGCTTTACTTATGCAAACCGATGACTACTAACTACTTGTAATGCAATTCAGACTGTTTTCTTTTTCATTTAATGAATTACAGCATTTCAGTCTATGGCACATTTTTATTAGTCACCTGCAGACTGGAACCTGCCCATTTTATAAATTTCCCTTTACTCTTCTAATATACATACATCCATTTTCCAGAAGCAAGGGTCAACCTCCCTTTGTCCTTTCTCTCCATGCTATAGTAACACCAAGAACACTTATCCATTACATTAGCCACCTTTATTATAACATTGTTTACTGCTTATTGTCCTTATATTGAACATTTAAGGAAAATGGTCCTTAATATTAGCACTAAGGACAAGTTTACAGACAGGTGTATGTTTATATTAAAATAATAATGGAAAGATTTGTAAGAAGAGAGGGGGATAAGAATGAAACTTATGAATTCATTTTGGTATCACTTAATAATGTTTTAATAATGTGGAAGACACCTCCCTTTTCACATAACACAGTAACGAACAATTACAGTCAGTCAGTCGACTATTTTTACACCTAAAATGTTTGCAATATTGGCCAGCCGGGCACAAGATATTTTGGTGTATTCGTACACAGATTATTGCCAAGCACTGTTGATGTCACCTGTTTGATAAGATGTTGTACTTTTACACTAGGGAAACTCTACACTTTGGTCTCAGCCAAACCAAACATAAATATGCCACTTCCTTATTGAGATATGTCCCATTTCCATAAAGAATACATTATAAAGCCTTCTAGACACACAACAGGGGGTGGACACCGAATAGGGCAGACTGGACTACAAATTTGGGGGCCATCATTCATCGACTACATTACAAATAAAACATTTTTGTCAAAGAAAAGTGTGTTTTTGTTGTATATGATAAATGGGACACAAGTTGATAATATAAAAATTATATATTTACTAATATAATCTAATATTTATTTTAAGTTTTAATAACACACAAGTTAAGTTGTAGGCAACGATGGTAAACGACCAGAAAAAATTTCCAGCTAAAATTTTTTCATGTAATTTTACTATTTGAATTACTTCTGTAGGATTTGGTTCTAAAAATTGGCTAATCCCGTATATGTCTCTGTTCTGCAATACAAAATGTTTAGGTTCATACTGAAGGTGATATGCAAATATTTAAATATAATAGTCAAATGTGTGCAAGGTAATAAACTAGTAATATGTATAAAACAACCTTTACAGGCGTTATTAATAATAAATGCTTTGTAGCTCAAACAATAAGGTGCGTGCTTCTGAACCTATAGCTGAATGGATCGGATCCCATCACTTCCAGGAATTTTTGAGTTCACTTAAACATGTTTACTATAAGAGAGGGTACTCTGGATAGCAACAGCACACCAAATCATCTAGCAGGCAACAAGGGAAGCAAAACAATATACTATTACACTCCTAGCAGATGACACCAAAAACAAAACAGCTGTTTGGCTGTGTAGCCAACCTGTAAATTTCAAATTTGCTATCACAATGTTGCCTGCCTTCAACACCCCTATTTAGTGGTTCGCTGGTTAACATGACAGTACCCACTCTAGATATCCCTTCCTTACTTACTGAGACACGCCAACATAACTACATAGAACTCGCCAGAAACAATTGCACTACGCAACTTCCATTTCTCTGGGCACAGAATCATGCTATATCATCTAAGTATTGAGTTTTCTTGTGGCAATTGTATGAGAAATACAAATGAACATGACTGGCATAACTTACGCGTGCAAAAAGTGGAGAAAAAACCATGACTTTTCTGTGTACACACGTAAATGAGCCCCTAGCTTTGATTTCAATTAATGACAAGCCTACTTATAATGCATTTTTTACCTGTAGAGTGATTTTTTATTTTCCAAATTAAATTTATTTTGAGCAAAAGTTTTCATTACTTCACACCTGAAAGACTCAACATGAGTTTATTCAATTTCTACACAAGCACTTTTTTTATTAAATATCCCTCCTTGAGTCTTTTAATAAAAGAGTACATCCACTTACTGATTGCCTCTTCAACATTCCTGAATTTACAAGGTGAAAACAAACTTAGACTGTAGGTAGCGACGCGTGCCGCTTATATGAGTTATATTAGATATGACTACAACTCATCCTAACATGTTACATCTACAAGGAACCACAACCATAGATGGCTACAGGATTGTTCCTGCGCAGGGACAGTTACAGACACTGGTATTTTCCTGATGTACCAGACCCATCCTCTCACTACTCACGTAGCTTCTACATACCTCGAGGAAGGGTCGAACCCAACACATTATTCACGAGTGCGCACAGGATCGCTCCAACCCTAGCGGGCAATCCTAGCACGTGAAACAAGGATTGTTCCGAGCGACCGCAGAACACGTCAGCTGCCCTGAAGCACCTGCTAGACAAAATGTCGCCAAGCCTTCCGAAGAAGGCCGAGCACCCAAGGCCATATAGCCGAGTGCAAAGGTAGTTCTCCGACCCTGCTTGCTCCAGGCAGACGTAACACCTCCCACTCTAGGCCAGGCCTGGGCCGGCTGAGCGTACAATGTAAGGCAGTGTGCGGCCAAAGACACCAGTTATCTTCTCCAGTAGCTCGCATCAGCACTTCTTTGCTGGGGCTCTCTACTGCACCTTAGGCTCTCACGGTTCTCTCCAAGAACATCAAGAGATCTTCAGCAGCCACCAATGGCTGTCGCCACCAACGACCAGAGGCTCCAAAGGCTTCAGCCAAGCCCACCAGCAGATCCAGAGGCTGCCACCACCAACAACGAGAAGCTTTTCTCAACAGCCCCCAGGAGTTCCAGTGGCTCCTACCACCAGCTAGCAGCAGCCCCAGAGGCTGCCGTCAACAGCTACCACCACCTCCAAAGGTTCTGCAGCATCTACCACCAGCTCTTCAACAGTATGTCTGCAGACACCAACACCACGCTCCCCGTTGTCATTCCTCCTAGTTTGACAACCGCCACTACTTTCTGGTTGTAGCAACTACACCCACTGCCATTAAAAGTAGGGGCACCTTTTCCCTTAAAGTCTCTTCAAGACATCCCAAGTTAGAGTAGCTGTGACTGAGTTATTTTTATTGCCGTCAAAGTCATTCTATACCAAGTTAGATTAGGAATAGGTCTCCTCCACATGTTTTACAGCAGGTTACTTCCGACCACGTTTTGCTTGGTAGGAGTACGCGTCACCTAGTTTATTACTACGTAATAAATACATATTGTTCCTATCCAAGTGTCGTTTATTCAAGAGGTGTATTTCCTACTCGCACCACACATTGACAAGCCACCAGCCTGCCTAGCGCAGAACCCAGCATTCCAACAGTTGACAGCAGCAGTAACACACCAGGACTTGGGGCCAGCACCAGTGGTACCCAACCATTCTTGCAGTTGGAGAAACAGGTTACGAAACAGGAAGCCTGACCGATTAAGTAAGGTGTACTGCAGTCCCAGACTTTGTGACAAGCCAGAGGCCAACTCAACCTACTCCACATAAGCCAAGGCCCCAGTATTCCGACAGTAACCTGTAATCATGATTCAATGTGCCTGACCTAGTGCAAACAAAACCACATGGACCATGTCTAAGATCAGGATTTAGAAAGCGACATGCATGAGTAGTATATTTTATTACATATACTTGGTACCAGAAATAACAAATGCAAAACAGAACATCCTAGTGCCACACTCAAAAATACTGCATTTTAATATTTTTTTGGAAATAACCTATAAACAAGAACTCAATGATAATTTTACTTTCAAATTACATTAGTTCATGTATAAAAAGAATGAACTCAGTGTATTTTAGTTGAATTCGGGGTGTCAATTTGTAATGCATGGAAGTCTAAAGTGAGTGTAAATTGTACAGTATATGGATGCAGAGGATTGCCCATACATATATGTAGTCAAGAACCATTCTGGGCATTAAAAATAATTGTAAATACACTAATAACCTGGTACTATTGTTCAAGACAATTCTGAAGGATAGCATCATCCAAAGATGTAGTCAATACTCAGTTTCTTTAAAGAAGCATTTAGTAATGCAAGTAATTATGAGTTTCACACAGATGTATGAATTGAAGAGGGATACAATAGAGGAAGGCATTACTGGTGCCAAGAAAGGTGTTCTGAATGACGAAACATACCTTCCCTCCAAAATAAAAACAAGCGAGAGGGAAAAAATTGTGATTTTCATACCAATAACTGAATACCAATACATAAAATGTATGAATTCCAATTCTTTAAGTGTGTCTGTAATATTAGCCTGGTTTATTTACTATTAATTTACATTACTTTGCCCCTTAACCCTCAAGGGCAAGTCTCATTTTGTTCCCAGAAAACTGTAGACTGTGGCTAGTCTATTTATTGGTGTCTTTGCAGAGAGCCAAGATAAAAGAGCACTTACTGTTTCTACTGTACCCCTCAAAAAATTTATTTACCATGTACTAACTATGCATTTTAGTTCTTATTAATTATTAAAAGTAATTAAAAACAATACAAATTTATATTCCCAAATTTAAACATCCATTTCATCTGTATCCACTACTTCTCCTCACAGAGAAATGACTTAAGCAGAAACAAGATAAACATACTGTTTTTACAGTGTAGAAATTCACTGATGTAAATTTTTTTATACTTTAGAAAATATGCACTGCATGGTAAGGAGTCTATTTGAATAGTTTTTAACTCTCAACACAGTTATGTATTAGGATTTGTTGTGCAAACACTACTAAAGGTTTAGTAAAATATACAATTATAGTTTATAAACAATAGGTACAAAATATGTGTGCACTAGCTTTAGTTGTTGAAGTGAGGTTAAGTAATAATGGGCTTGATACTACACAAGAAATCATTAATACAATACTGACTCTAAAATAAAATTTTAAGTAAATTAAAACGATGGGAGCTGAAATTTCAGCTGTAAATTTATTTAACTGGTAAAAATATAAAAATAAAATTATCTTATATAGGTAATTAAATTAAATTTTAATTACATACTGATCGACATCCTTATAAAGCCTGTTAAATTATATCACCAATACTAGAAGAGATAACCACCAAAAAAAAAAAAATAAATAACACTTCAAAAATGTAATGAATTAAGTTATACAGCTCTGTATATCAAATAGCACATAAGTCAAAGGTTAAAAATCCAGAACAGCAGACTTTAACTCATGTTACAGCCACTATGCAACTGTACTTAAAATAGCAATATTATGAACAAGTAAGCTAAAACCCACATTATTAAGACTCATGCAAATAAATAGTGGTATGAGAATAAAGTGCAGCAACTGTGACAAGAATTTTAATAGTAATAATTATAATAGAAAGTAATTTATAGCATAAGTAGTCAACAAGGCAAAAAAAATATTATGTGACAAAAATGCTTTCATACCAAGCCAATAATTAGCAAATACAGCATATGGTTATTAGAGGAATATATTGTAAAATATAAAATCTCCACAACACTGACGTGTGGATATTAGCATATACAATACCGTATTTACACATGACTAACATTAATATTTAAACAGCAAGAAGACTAACTTGTGGAACACACATTATTAATTGAAAAATACACTGCTACTGTGAATATAAACAGAAATAAAAATTATCAAAAAAAATTTCTGAATTTCCCGAAGTTCAAATCTAGAACCTTGCCATGGAAAATGGTTACTACACACAGAATAGTAATAAATTAGTCTTTGAATGGTAATAGAAACTTTGAGGACAACAATTTAAGTTCCAAGGGCAATTAAAAAACTTCAGCACGTGAGCCCAACATGATAACCACATGATAACCACTCAAAGATATAGTATGAAGACTGCTGCAAAAAATAGCAAGCCTACTCATTTTATCAGCTGAGAAATGAATTTAAGATGACTATATAAGAAAGAAAAAAAAACTTTATAGATTGTGTGTGAATAAACATAATGCCAGCAGAAGACTCACAAAAATTATTTAGCGTTCATATAGGTTATAATATTTCTATGATCCTCAACTCACTTGCAGGTCCTAAAATGTTTGTCGGATCTGATCGTACTAATCATGTGATATTAAGCCCATCACAAGAGTTAATAAACGAAGAACCAAGACTACGAGTGGAACATAGAGTTGATTTCTACTATCATGTATCAGAAAACACGTACAAGAAGAACTCACGGAAATGTAACTCGTTACTAACGTAATGAAGAAAAGATGAGGGGAGAACAAACCACACGCTATTGGGCTGGTGTATCAACTGAAGCAATTAAATCAAGTTTTACCACTATCTAGAACAGATGGCTCTGCAATGTTTCAAAGTCGAGCAATATCCGCCAACCACGTGTTTATTAACCATGTCCAGGGCCACACAAACAGACAAAAATACAGACTGTAAACTCAATTTCACAAAAGGTGGTAATGCCAAACCACATTGAGGATGCAAGTTTCAGTGATTCGGCATCATGAAGCTCTGATGTACAGCAATTTCTGAAAATGATATACAATTGATCTGATTATACTGGAACTACATGACACCTTGAGAAAAACTTGATTAATATGTCGTATCTACTTGGTGATATTTTCAACTTCATCAACTGGTACAAAAATGTGATAACTGCATAACTGGTACAAAAATGTGATCACTGCATAATTGGTACAAAAAAGGGATCACTGCATGGAAGAAATATGTTTCCATGACCTTGTTGAAAAATTATGTTTTTGTAAAGAATACATAACTAATGTTTCCCATCTATAGGTTTGGGATATATATATGGTTCCTTTAAGTGTATATATACAGCATGTAAATTTACAGCAGTAATTTTCATACGTTATTTTTGATACTATCATAAAATTGATTTTTAAGGGTGTATTTTAAAGAATATATCTTTTGATTCTCACTACTATTCTCAGTGTAGCTATTCAATTAAGATGCAATTCAAATGCAAATTAAAAAAAAAACAGGGAAACAAAACATTCTGAAATACATTTATATATATTTATATATATTACATGGTCCATTCAAATTTTCGATACATCTGCATAAATTGCTGATGTCTCACACTGAATAAATCAAGGTGCATATAACAATTAAAATAAAACTTTTATTTTATACTTAGTTCTGCCTCTAAGACTTTATCACACAGTCACATATTTTTGTAGAAGTATTTATTTGTGGGAAATTCAAATTCCATATCAGCCTTCAACTTTAACCCACGTTTTTTTTTTTACTGAATCATGGTGTCCTTTGTGGAAGACAAGCACAAATTTAGAAACTGTAAACGGAAGGGGAACATAATACTGAATTGGTTTTACTGAGAGAAGGAAAAAAAAAGGGGGGGGGGGGAGGATTGTGCTGGGAGGCATACTTTTCCTTGCTCGATGTCACCCCTACTACATATTCACAAGTCAAAGATGCAACATGAAAGTAACTTTTTTTTATTAATGTACGTAATGATTTACTGAAATGTAAACAGATGAGATGAAGAAGCTGACAGGTTAAAAGTGTGACCAGAGAATTTAGAATCATTATTTATTAAAGAGCATAAATTTATGATTTTTTGTTTTGTTCTCATATCACACGGCTCTCAACCTTAATATGTTCCATATTCCATGATACAGCACATCTTAAACATTTATGAAGGAAGGGCATGTGCCGATAGGGGACCCTTTAAATTTGCACCTAAAAGGCCAACATGATAACCACATGATTAAACTAGAATACTTGTTAAGATGAAACACTACAGCTAATGAGAACTTGTAAATAGCATTCAGAAATTTATTTGACTTTGCCCATTGCCTTTTGTAACTGAACATTAAACCAAATAGAGGAAAAATTCATAAAAAACAAATAACAAAAAATGTTGAACATCACCTACTAACAAGCAGATATATTAAAGAATTTTGGTTTATTAGTTTCAATTTCTTCCTGTGGATATCCTTGCCTAAGTGTGTTCTATGATGTTTTTGTCTACTGCCAATACGGCAGATCATAAAG
The DNA here is from genome assembly GCA_029891345.1 of Dryococelus australis. Classification (NCBI taxonomy): domain Eukaryota; kingdom Metazoa; phylum Arthropoda; class Insecta; order Phasmatodea; family Phasmatidae; genus Dryococelus; species Dryococelus australis. The sequence continues at coordinate 85,341,611 of CM057004.1, read as the reverse complement.
TGCTTGGTAATATATCTCTGATATCACAATTGTCTCCACTTTCTAATTTTAATCTTCCGTTTATGGGCTCAACACCAGATACTAGTTCCACTACTGTGAATCGTGAATACATCAGTTATTGGGTGTAGTTTTCAAAATTGTGAACGGGTTTAGATTATAACAGGTTGTTCAGTATTTACGGGCAAATCCATTTTGTCAGGTTTTCGTCTCTATCATGGAGAGTTACATAAGGATGAATTTTGATAAACTGGAGGGCCAATCAAACTGGAATGATTGGAAAATACAGATAACTACTCTACTGAAGAGTAGTAGACTTACGACAGTCGTCAAGAGAAAGCTAGATTACCCTGGCAAATTGATTGTACAGGCGACTTCGAAGGACTGGACCAAGTATAAGATAAACATGCAAGCTTACGAAAAGATAAAATTCAGAGCTAAACAAATAATTGTCAACAAAATGACATCAATGGTAGGACAACTCATCAACATGTGTGCTTCAGGTAAGTGATCAGGGCAACACTGCCATGCACATTTTTTTTTTGTATTCTGCTCCAGTCTGTTAGTGTAATTTTTTTTGCGTACAAACAGATTGTGAAATAGTTAGTTTTAAAATGTGTATTACAAACACACTGCAGCGCAGTTCATATGATAGGCAGAAGTATTTTGAATCAGTTTTTTTGGTATAAAGCCTATGGATCTGTCAGGAGTTGCCAACCATGTGTTTTGTTTTGAAAAACCTGTAGATGGAATTTCAGGATGAAATGTGGAAAGAAGACAAGGTAAAACTACTGGAAAACCGTTACAGCAGTACGAATCTGAATACCTTGCCTTTCCAGTATTTTACATTTATCAATGCTTGTAAGTCATTGCCTAAAAAACAATGTACAGTGAAAACTCCGACTGAAGACACAACCCTTTTGTAAAGAGAAAAAGTCTTTATTCACACAATGACAAGAAAAGGAGTCTATGCAAGAAGAGAGCATGTTTTCACTATAAATATGATGAACAACACTTTATAGTCAAATGTACTAAACTGAATAACAGGGGACTTACATATCAACACAACGATGATTCTGCTTTGTTTGCATGTACATATAATGTTGAACAAAACTCCACAAAATATTTGGATTATTGCACTGTTGATTCAAGAGCCAGAGCTCATATGTCAAGACTTGACAGATTCAAAATTCTGAACGTAGTTTTGAAACAATAGTGTTTGAGGTCAACAAGACATTTGTCAGCTGCATTGGGTAGGATGATGCTTAAATCCTTTTATCGAGTGGTAAGGTTAAAACCAGTTCCAGTGTGTTTGATGTCCCAGACTAATCTACAAATTCATTATCACGTTCAAAATTAACTGAAAAAAAGTTTGCCATAAGAGTACTGCAGTATGTTAACTGTTCTAGAGACCTAAATCAGTGTTACACCAAAACTGATACTGTTTTCGATTTGGTTGATGATGGTTGGGATCAGAATACTGTTGAGTGTAAGTCATACAGTAGTTATATATATTTTCATACAAGCCAAGGGCACTAAATGCGGGGAAGCAAAAAAAAAAAATGTTTTGCCCGTGGTATAACTGAGGCAGAAAATATTGCAACTATCCAAGCTACTGAGGATGCCAAATTTCTGATGGAGTTGCTCAAGAAGGAGCTCAGTGGCTGTGATAAACTTGTCGTGCTGAATAATGACAACCAAAGTGCCCAGAAACTTGTGTATAACCCTTTGATTCACAATAAGATCAAACATATTGATGTAAAATATGATTACATTAGGGAAACTGTTGAAAACAATGAACTTACTGTTAAGTCTCTGCGCACAGATAAAATGTTGTCACTCATACTCTGTAAAGTGTGATTACTATGTTAAACACATAAACAAGTATTATTATTAGCCTACTTCCTGAAGGAAAAAAAGGCTTATGATAACACTTCCCTGTCTGTGTGTCTGTCTGCATGTCTGTATGTGTGTGTGTGTGTGTGTGTGTGTGTGTGTGTGTGTGTGTGTGTGTGCCCCCTCCCCTCCCAAAACTCCTTTTTCAATTTTTTAACGCTTCAACCAAATTTAACCAAACTTGGTACATGTATAATTTTTAGTAAGTACACCTGACATTTATAGTTTTCGACCACGATGGGCACTTACTTTCAAAATGGTGGCCATTAACAATTTTTTGGTGATGTCATATCTTGGGAACCAGTAACCAGATTTAAACCAAATTTTGTATGCTGGTAGACCGTTGTGAAAGCATTAAATTTTGAGATGATATTGTTGTTGGTCCACCATTTTGGAAAATAGCACCAATTAAAAAAATTAATATTTTACATTATATCTCGAAAACTATTCAAAAATTCTCACTCAATTTGGCATGTAAGTAATACTATGGTAGGCCATGTAAACATAAATGATTGAACACAATTAATCACTTATTTTAAAAATGGCAGCCATAAAAGCTTTTGAGTTTATTTAGTATAACTTTGAATGCTGGCAGTACCAACTATCACAACCATAAAATTTGTCTATGTAGAGCCTCATTTCTTTGCCATTTTGTAAGATAGCCCCATTAATACAAAATAATGATTTTATCTCGTATCTCGGGAAACAATTAACCCATTCTTACAAAATTTGGCGTAGATGTTGTACTGTGGTAGGCTATAATAATAAAAATATTTTTTTTTTTTACATAAAACACACTATTTTCGGAAAGGTAGCAATAAAATCATTTTAGTTTTGTGGGTGATATCTACGAAACTATGTAATCCATTTTAACTTAACTTTGTATATTGGCAGTATACAATCATAGTAAACAATTTAACCAAATTCAACCAAGATGTGTATGTAGATAGTATGCATTAGAAGTATCACGTATAGAGCCTCTTTTTCTGGCAATTTTTACGATAGCATCAAATATGAAAATAAAGTTTTTTATGTCATATCTCAGGGACCAAACAACCAATTTCTATAACATTCTTCACACAAGTAGTGCTACGGTAGGCTATGCAAACTTACATGTGTTATGTGGCTCAGTCACTTACTTTCAAAATAAAGCCCTGTAAATATTGTAGGTTAGCAAACCCTATCATTCGAAACATTAGACTGATTAAATCCGAAGTTGATTCTCCGAATCCGACCTTCATAATGCAGTGGATTGCACGCTAGCTTCCAATACAATGTCTTCTGGGTTCAATTCCCGGATAAGGCATCTGTGTATTTGTAATTGTCTCACTGCTGCTGCACAAGTTTCTGGTTTCGTTTCTAAAGTTATTGCTTTCAAAGAGAAGTCAAGTCTTTCTTACCAACTCAGCTTTTAAGAAATTATTAGAAAATTAATTGCACCCATGTTGAGGAAAGTAGGCTCATTATTTATATCAGTAACTTCTCGTTATCTTTATGGACCTAAATGTACCATCAGATTATAGGAGAAAGTTGGTTAATTTATCTCCATTCATTTACATCATATAGTTATAAATTTATATATAAACTGTAGTTTTCTGCCTGTCAGTTAAAGGCCTCCACACTATTCACATACATGGGAAAAATAAATAAAAAATAAAATGATTTTCTAGAGAGCTAATGTGGGTATGGGCATTCTTGTTTTTAATGTGTTCTGTGATGTTCTTGTCTTGAAGCAATATGGCTGAACCTAAGTTGCTTGGTAATATACAGTAAAGTCAACTCGTAATTCTATGACCTTTCACTGTTTCTGGGAAAAAGGGGCATTAATTCAAAGGGATCATTATTGGAATTAGGACCAGTTCTGACTCACACTCCAACCTCTGTAATTATGAATGTACAGTACACCGCTAATTTTTATGAGGTGCCACAGGTCCCAAGAGTGACTTCATTAATTCCGTACCTTCCTAAAATCGAAACAAAACAATTTTGGTCCCGAAAAATTCCAAAAATTGCGTTTAGTGTTTTTTTCCTATAAAGTCAGTGTTTAATCAACTCTGGCATAAAATTAAGATGATTTCTAAATTTAATTTAATTTAATAGACAGATGTGTTCCAAATAAAATGGTACCCCAGAAGCATCTACTTGGCCTCCACTTGTTGCCAAAAATGATTATAAACATTGAGCAGCACGTCAGTTTTACTGAATGAAAAGTCCATCTTCAGTAGCATTCTGTGGAAAACTTAAGAGGATTTATTATTAATATATCCATTTCTCTCACTAGAAACTCTTCTGAATGAACTGATATCATGGAAGGGTATATGCGACATTTCTTTGTCGTCAAAAGCAACAAGTCTGAGCACATCATGGCAAGCACAAATGGAATATTAATGAGAAAATCAAAGGACCTGGATTTTAATTATTAATTTCTGAAGATCATAAAGAAACAAATATTAATAACAGTATTTATTCACCACATCCCAAAAGGCACATGTTTTCAAATAAAGTTGAAACTGTCAATATCTATCAAACAAAACATATGTCCATTGTGCTATTATGAAAACATACATCTGGCTTTCTTGGAGGGATAAACTTTGGCTGTCTTTGGGAGATTCTTTGTCCTGTCTAGTATGAATTCATTTCCTCCCCTTAAATGGCAGGAGAGGAGGGCGATGGTTGCCAGGCAACTGATGTGGCATCCTTGTACCCTCTCTACTGCGGCCAACAAGGTTCATTCTCTCAGTTATCACACATTGCATTACAAAAATGCTCAGTAAATCCTCTTGGCCGCAGGTTTTAACCACCCTTTGCAAAGTTTTTTTTTTATTAGTTTAGTTTTTCGTATTGTGGCATGTGAATTAAGAGACACAACAAAACAAATCAGAGTCACTTGCGAGTAGTTTGCGAGTAGTGCAATGATCGTGAAGAGAATATCACAATGTGGAGCAACCGCAATAAACATATTTTTCAGCTTATTTCCTTCAAATTTTCAAACCAAATTTTTTTATGGTTCTTTAAAGAACGGGTGTTATTTTGAAAGGGTTACTAGGTCACTATTCTCAGTTTACAGTATCCCTGATATTAAGTAGGTTTTCTCGGGTCTTCAACTTTAATTTTTAACCTTTAAAGAAAAATCTGGATATGAGTAGCCCAGCCATCAAAAATAAACCAAAAAATATAATAAAAATAAAGAAGCAGTTTTTCTTTACTTGGTTCAATATTTTAACCACTGAAGGCAGTAGAAAAAGTCCAATTCAAATCTGAATACAATTCAATAACACCATGACATTTAAATAAAAAACAATAATTCACAAAGTTAATATTCAAATTACAATCCTATTTCAACTTAAATAAATTACATCAGAAATTTACAAGTTGATATGTATTTTGGATAGATGCTTACATTAAAGAGCTCTCATTTCACTATGTTGGTGAAATTAATACCAAGATAAAACACTAATGTCTACATACGAAGGCATAAAAAATTAAATTTTACTATGACCAAAAAACATTGTGATGTGGGACAATGAACCCAACTGATTTTACCTATAAATCAATATTTTCCTCAAAATTGGTCTTGAAAAATCGTTCAATTAAAGGTGGAATAGTGAATCCACCATATTGCAGTGTTCTACAGCTCGCCGCCTGATGGAACTGACCTAGTCAGCGAAACGTCACAATCGCACAACCATGGAAAAAGTTTTGTCCTTCTTTGTGTGCGTGCCTGTATAAAAGTATTAGACTGTGAGTACTTGGATTTCTGCACTTTTATATGTTTCTGGTAGCCTAGCGGCCTAATCATCACCTTAACTTTACTTTAAAGAATCATTAAAAAAAACACACACATTAGAAAAAAAATTGCAGCACCTTCCTTTTAACAAGTTTACTATTACACCATACGTTTAGATGGGTTTACAACACCAAATGCATATAGATACATGTTGTAAATATGTTCATGGAGTTAGAGAGTACACAGAATCAACATGACGTTGTTTCAGCAAGATGGAAAGTGTGATATTGTCTCGCTGAGGGCATACAAATATGGGCACGTTAGTCGAACTTCTGAAAGTCGAACTGAGCAAAATGTGACTATGTGACGAAGTCTTACTGGCTATTACCTTGAACAATAATTAGGAATAAATAAAAACGAGGGAAAATGAAAGTAGGAACTGAGAATGTAACTGGCCAGGTTCTAGCTGTGGCCGATCTTTCATCAGCTGAATAATGGCACTTAACTGAATTTTGTTACTATATACATATTGCAACTTGAAAAGAACTCCATACACACACATACATACATACAAGAGAGATTATTTTACTAGCCAGAAGCTTTAAAACTTGAACAGATGGCCTATATAACCCTTAAAACATAGTACTGAAATTTGTTGAGGAATCTCTGTAAATGCACGAGACACATTTTAACCTCAGACTTATTGTAACTAAGTGACTGTTATAGAAATTATTTCAATTTATTAATCTTTACTTTATATAATAATTAACTAGGACACTTGCCTTGAACATAAAAATATAAAGCACATAAATGTTTTTGAATATTAACTGTTTTATCACAGTGAAACAAAATAACTCCAAAATATTTAACTGTTTCAGAAATAACCTACCACTACAATTATTTGCCCAAAAGTAAACCTCTATCTTCAGTACCTGTAATAATATTTAGAGAAACAGTGGTTATTAGCTAATATTAAAAAATTTGTCATTCTTGTCTAATTCAAATTGTATAAAAGTTACAAGAAATTATTTTTATGGCATCATAGTTTTAAAATTTTGTACCTGAGTAATATTATTTATATATTAAAGCAAATTTTTCATAACCAGAGGAGAAGTTTAAACATAGTGTTTGCAATTTTAATTAGCATATGAAAACTAATACTTTTATAAATGACCTATGTTATTTCAAGTAACATACCCAGTATTTATTTTTTTGATAGTCATGGGTGACGGGATATCTTATATTCTTTATAGTTATGTTGCAGAGTGTAACTTTTCAATTGCAAAATGTAGCTGTTTTTAACAAAACCAGATAACTCAAACAACAGAAATTATCATTATTATTATGGCTTGCATTTACCTTCTGGCTCTTTAGCAATGACAGTGGAGCTCCTGTCAACCCCGCCCTTAAGTTTGTCATCTGTTGGAGAGTTGAACGAGAGATGCCAAGAACAAAAACACACAAAACACAAACAGGAGCAATAGATGCGCCATTTGTACAATTTACACTACAGTCTGTACACTACCAGTACTGCATCAAGTAAAAATGGATCTAAACACGGATGAGAGAACTAGCATCGAACTGCATCTGTAGCATATACAAATCTGTTGCAGGAATCTTCATGGAACAAAACTCTAATGAGAAATGCTTTTACAATTACTGGGATCTCAAAAATATATAGTTATCAAAAATTATTTGACAAAGTTACAAATTTTGCAAAAAAAAAAAAAAAAAAAAAAAAAAAAGTGAACATAGTCCCAGCAGATACATGAGTGTGTAATTTACACACTTACAACCATGATGGGGCAAAAAATTTGTTAAGATAAAATGATTGGTGTGAGCAGCAAAACATTTGTTTATGATGACACTTGATACAAAAAAAAAAACAAGTGTAAACACTGGTATAAAATAAAAACCAGTTTTTAAACTTTTCTCAGAGTCAATCCAGATTAATCATGGCAGGAACTGTAATTTGAAAACTACAGCCCTGTTCTGAATTACAAGCGTATTTTCTTTTCGTTACTTTGCAGGTATTGACAAATTATGTTAATAAAAATAGCGGTTACAGAATATAGTTGGAAATTTATATTTATTCACAAGAATCTTTTGTGATACAATGTATGGGTAACACTCCATGTCTAAACTGCAAACTTTACAATACATTTTAGATCTTTAGTTCCGTCAAGCAAACATGTGAATTAAATAACAAGTTTATAATGTCTGTACTCTTACAGTGATTATTAGAAATACTGCAAGCCACTGAATAACCTTGGCTGATTTTAAATCAATGGACATAATTTGGATAGTGGTCTGCTGTGAATCACCAACACTTTAAAAAGACTATAGTAATATAAAAGTTACAAAAAAACAAGTTATCCTATGCTAAAGAAATACCTGAACATTATGACTGAATAAAAAAGTAATACTAAAAATATAAAATGAACAATGGCTCCACAAGAAGTTCTGTACAAACAAGAAGCACATATGAAGGATTAGAGAACCTGATATCTACTTGCCACCTTTACATGTTCCTGTTACCCATCGTCTGAACAACACTAACATTTAGCACCAACATAATACACAATTACGTACGTAAAATATATTTTATTCAGTTAAACATGGATTTCTAAATCATATATCTAATTAGACTATGCAGGTGCAAGTATTAAATGTATTTAATTTTTTAATTTGAATAAGTATGATGACTTGTCCACATTCTTAAAATGATCGTTGGTAAATTGTAGTAAATTAGTAAAAAACACCTGAACTACTCGCATACCGAGTGTACCCAGAAACAACATGTACCCTAACACATTACTGCAAGAACCTTGTTACTTTGCTGAACTACCTACTTGTGTTCAATATCCAAATTGCACAAGACACTAGTCAAAACCTGTATGTTTTAAATGTATTCAACTTTTGTTTGAATACTATGCAAAAATATACTAAAATTGTATCGCACTTACAGCTCACTCCAGATCACTTGCCTATTTCATCAAGATTCAATTTTCCACACTATATAGTATATCTGTTTCTTGAGTTCATGAAATTACAGCAGCAATTTGTTGCTAGTTCTCACATGTATGACTTTTATGTACAGTAAGGTCTCGCACAAGACAAGACAGTATCCCCATGCGCAATGTTGACAGCAAAATACATTGTGCATCAGTGCCGTGCATGTGTCCCACATATAACATGCATGCGCATGTGGTTGCGTGTTGACACCTTGTGATTAGGTATCATGTGTATGGTACGTGTCACTTGTACCACTATTTTTGCCAGGTTGCACAAACACAAACATACACAGTTATACACATACATATACACAACTTTTCTGTGAACCAACAGAATTTTAACTTTTATAATAGTACTCCTACACAACCATGTCAGCAGCAAAATTCTAAAATATCATCTGTTTTATACGGGCTATATGTATAAACTAATTAGACCTCACATACTGGCAGCATAAGTGTAAGTCAATAAGAAACTAAAATATGTCATGTCAGGTCTCATTCTTTGTTGTCAAGTTGAGAAGCAGTCAGTTGACTTTAAGTCGTTTCTATTAAATGTTGGAGAAATAACTTTAGCTAAAAAGACAGTCAATTAAACCACATAATTACATTTTTTTTTAATTTTGGCACAATGACTTTAAATCAAACCACTGTCGTCCAAAAAATTATCAGAGGAACGCCTTTGGCTGAAGTTAAGACACTGCGTTGGAATGTAAAATGGTCTTTGATGAAATCTTTGGATGCTTACAATGTTTGCCTGTCTGAAGTTTACTGAAAAGCTTTTGCAGTTTATGTTAAAATGTGAAGTGTGAAGAAGTGGTGAGGAATAGGTAAACAGCTCAAAGATGCTAAACCTGTTGTTTTGAATTTTCTCTCACCTGGTCAAACAAGTTAGCAATGACTACAGATAGACTGTCATTTCAATATTTTTCATGAATAGTCTTCCTTCTTCCACTGAAAATACTTCATTGTCACCATTTGTTTCAATCATTACAGTTTTTCTTCCATACACTTCCCAAACTTTCCTGCAAACTACAGCGGAGATCGTTTTGGCATTAAAAGGTTGATAACTGGTATCGTTATATTCTGTCCTGCTAACTTTTTAAATATGTGTATAACCAACATACACAACTCGTATTTACTTTTTAGATGTGCCTCATACATTACTAAAAAAAATAACACTTATAACTGGTCTCTTTTGAACATTAAAATAATTTTAAAATGATGCTGAACAAGGTTTAACTTAAATTTCTATCAAATTTGTTACACTGTTACATTATTTATAAGCCAAATAATATAAGGAATAACTCAAAAGGTCACTAGCAATTTTACAATGAAAGGAAGATGAAAACACATATAAATAAAAAAGTTTGGGAGAATTAAACAATTCATTAAAGCTAGGATAGACAAACGCAGTCAAAAAAAGTAAACGCACTAACTTCCGCACTACTACACATTTTTAACAAACATGCACCATCCAAAATTAGAAAGATGAAAAAACAAAGTAATCCATGGATGACTCAGGTAATAATGGCAAAAATTAAAGTAAGGGACAACGCAAAGAAACCTTACTCTAAAACACAACTATAATAGGATTTAAAAAAAATATAAAACACTGAGAAATTCCGTGAAATATATGTCTCCTCACGCTAAGCTTGAGTATTTCTGTGTAACAAACGAAATACCACAAAGCTGTGGAATGATCTTCGGCATTTTATTCTTTTGAGGAGCTTAAAAATTTAAGTCTGTGACATCTTGATTTTATAGTTTTATACCCTTTCAATTATTGCTCAGGTTTGTTTATAGGTATAGATAAATTACATTTCGGATATGTGTACAGAAGCTTCAGAATGCATATCTTCAATATGCATACAATGTAAAAAAGAAGACGGCATCAATTCGCCAGACAGGTCGCAAAAATTGCACAACAAAAACAACCAATATACTTATTTAACAAGTTAACACAGCGTACAACCAACCATGAACACTTCACGCGTCACAAAAACAGCCTAAGAGTCCCTGTACACGGAACTGCTATTTTCAGGATATTATTCTCTTATTTTGCAAACAAACTGTGGAATGATTCACCACTAGAAATTAATTCGCAAATAAAATAAACACAATTACACTGTAAGTACAGTGTTTGCTAATTGCATTTATGATGAAATACTATACGGAAATACTAAATGCGAAATTGTCCACAAAACAATGTAATGTTTGTTTTGTTAACAGTCAAGAATCTCTATAATATGTTCTCTGATTCAATTATTGCTTAATTGAAAGATGTTCACAATAGTTAAGTAATGTAATGTTATTAGTATACGAATAATTTAGTTTCATTTAGTAGTACTATATATGTATTTCAATTTTAAATATTGCTTTTACTTTCTATGCTGAAGTCTTAAATGAACTGATGTATACATTTAATGTATTGTTAGAAACTGGCTTATGGCTGAACTTACATGGGTAAACAAATAAATAAAATAAAATAAATAAATAATCTGAACAGTGTATGTATTATGTGCAGATGAGCAATAATTATTTATGAAAATGATGATTAACTCTTATATTTGGGTAAAAAATTAACTAAAGGATTAAACTGAAAAAAATTTAATTAATTCTTATGTCTTTGGGATATGCTTACATTGTACATGAAAAGAACTGAAAAATGTATTACATGTACCTCCTAGCACCCTATATTACCAAATTACATGTAATCTTATTTTCCTTCAATTTTTTTTCTATGACGATTTTGAGAAATATATTAATTTTAAGGAGAAGAGAAAATAAAACAAATTAATGGTACAAGTTGTTTCCAAAAATTTTTTTGTAGTTTATAGGTAAACAAAAAATAAATAAAATCAAGAACTATAAATTTTTATTAAACATTTTATTTGTTGACAGGTTTGAGGAGCCAAAATCCTCCTTCACAGAGTTTTAAAATTGTGTTGTGGGTTCAAGTCTTGAAGCAGTACGCTCTTATGCATTTTCCATAACGTCATGTTCTAAATATCAAACATCTTATTTATAGTAAAAAATTTTTTTTAACAGTAAACGGAATTTGAGGACAAGTGGGTGCTAGGTAAAATGGCTTCACTGACTGCACCTACCTCACATATCTTTTATAACCTACTGTGGCTGTGAGATAAAGCACAAGTGTTTTTCGAAACATCCACACTACAATTCTTACATCTGAATTCACATCTGCAAATACTGGAATGAATGGATGTCCAGTAAACACTCTTATCAAAGCTTGCCCAGAAATGTATTAGGTAATTAAATATATGTATTTCAATTCAATTAAACTGATTATATTGATAAAAAATTAACCTATATTATAATCTTTTTGTAAGCAATGCAATATTTGAATAGTTATATATTTAAAGAAAATGATACACTGGCTATATTGACAGGCTTGGTAACCCATTTTTCATACACGTGTTAACAAACAAACTTCCAAAATCTGCCATTCGTAGGCGGAGAGAAATTGAAAAAGAAATATATGAGTAAATATGGTGACTCAGAGCTGAGCCTTTTAAAAAAAGAGTTCACTGAAATAAAAATATGACCAATACAAACATGTTAAAACTAATCATCAGATATGAATGGCCTACAAATTTAATAACTGATTTAAAAACAATAGTCATAAGTTATGTACAATTTTAAAGTTTTTATTCAAAGTATAACATTATATTGCAAATAAATGAAGGAAAAAAACACACCTTTATTTTTTCTTTTTATGTCAGCAAAAGTTCAGAGTTTTATAATTTAACAAAGACTACCAATCATTTGTTCTGAATTGTTTCTTAAAAAAATTAAAAATTAAATTCTATTTAATGCCCACAAATTACAGGGAAAAAATTTAATGAAAAATATGTCTCATGTGACAAAGTATATATAAATAATTAAATTGTCTCAATTCATATGGAAGATTTTGATTGATTGATCCTGAAGCAACTCTGCATCTTTATTTAAAAAATGTGATCTTTAGGAAAATAATTCCACTTAATTATTTCAACTGCTGAAAATAGTTACTACAACTGCCTGAGTTTTTATGCAAGCACAAAGCACAATAGTATTGTTTCTCACAAAATGTGGTAAATCAAGCATACAAGCTCACAAAACCAAAAGCATTAATGAAGCTTGGATCACAACAAGGGTAACAGTACAAGCAACAGAAGCAGATACATATACGATAAGACAAAGAAGGTCCCATGCATGATCTGCTAGAAGACAACCTGAAACATAACATATGCATGAAGACAGGAATAAAATACAGGCAGGTAACCACATTCTCGAACATGGATTCACGTATACACAAATTCACACTAAACAGTATTATAATTGGTCATGGTGTTTGCTTGTGGACTCTGCAAAATGGTTTTATCATGTCATACACTACTCCACTCCTCCCATTATTCAAGGATCAAAACAACTATGTGGTCGAACTTGTAAACCTGTTTCATGACATTTAGAATGCTGTTATAATGGGATTAAAGCATTTTTTTTTTTTAATATTTAGTCTACAAAAAGTGTGTAAATACTAAATATTTTCAGCACTTAAAAATTTATTTATGGTGTTGGAAGAGTTCCATCATGACCTTAATATAGGACACGGATCTGTTAGGTAACTTTCTGCCAGCAATCAAACAAGGACTGTTTTATTAAAGTCGGGAGTGTACCACACTGTTAATATCAACAAAATCTAATGTCTCCGGCAAGCTGGCATTGTACCATAGGCTGACCAGACATCGCCAAATTCCGGAGACAGTCCATGATTGTAAAGCATTGTCCCCGGGTTCCAAAATGTCCCAGATTTTGTTCCCAACTGCGAGGTTGCTCCCTTATTATTAAATTTTTCACTTTTTTGGTATTTAAATTTCCTCGCAAAATAGTTGCACCCCTAGATTTATGCGGTTGTGTTTTTTCTAACACACTTAGATGTAAAACCTCAAAATTCATCAAAATCATCAAAAATTATGCACTCCAGCTAAAACACACAAATTATATTTTCGCACAGAAAAACTTAATATTATATGTGTGTATTTTCCTCAGAAGGAAGGTTAAGTTTGGAACCAGTACAGCTATGTGTATCTGTTTTCTAGTAAATGTGTCAGTGTATTTTCTTAATGCACTTGGCTCACTTTCGAGCAGGAGTCCCTAGTGGGTCTGCCATACTCGGCCAGTTGGTTCTGCATTCGCTGAGAGAGTGGATGCACGCAGCGCACCCCCGGGCACTGCAACATCTTGTACCAGTCTTTAACGTGTCAATAGTCATTTACTTCTGGACCTTAGTTAACTTCATTTCTTTTGTTTAGCCCGGGCGCAGCGTTGCTCTCAGCCCCACAGCTCGAAACGTGCCAGGGACTTAATTCAGTTTAATTATTTTCATCGGCCATGTGCCTCTTTGTTCCGTGTCGGCTGCCAGCACGCCTTAATGCTGCCCCAGTGTAAGTGCCTCTCAAGAGAAAATATATAGTGAGTAAAAATCCGTGCAAGTGATCTCTTGTTTTTATTTCACTATCAGTCGCTTAACGGCCGCGTAACCTAACTTTGGGTTTTCTACCCACTGGTGCACCACACCACAGATCATGGTTCTATCGTGTTTTTGGTGTGTAAGACGGCCACTTAACAATCTCATGTGATAATTAGAGGTGTATGAGGAGGACTTCACAACAATATCGACGATGTCGTCTTGTCGTGGTGAGCTCAGGAAAAGCCACATGGGAAAACGGCCCACCCCTGGATGAGTATCTCATGCTTTGGTGCCCTTTTTCTATCCTTAAAAGTACCACAACACCTGTATCACAAATCTAACCCTACTTCTTCCTGTGCCTAAGACCACGACAACTCGTCAAAACTGAGAAAAGCCACAGAACAGATCCATGATGGAAATCCACCTTCAGAATCTGCAGTTATTTTTAACTGGGTGGTGGTTTTAATAAATGCTCTTTTATCAGAGGCTCAAATCAACTTCTACAAAAAAGGTATCTTTAAGCTTCTGCTATTTTCCCTTCCTTTCTATGCTCCAAACAGCCTAGCAAGTTTTTAAGACATAAAAACTGTCCAATTGTAAAATAAATAAATAAATCAAAATTTATTATTTAATCTATACAATAACATTTTACGTAACCCTAAGCAAAAAAAAATATTGTTGGAAGTATTGTGGTTGTTAACATGAAAGAGACTGGAGATGGTAGACCAGTTATGCTTTGCAGTGAAATGCTTCTTCAATTATGTACTCCAACCACTTTAGTTTGAAAGAGTCCACAACAAGAAGCAAGAGGTAAAATAAAATACAAACATACTTCTGAACCAACAATACAACAAACAGGCATTTCCAAAAGAAAAAAAGGGAAAACAATTTGGTAACACATGAAATGCACAATTATTGGCCAGAAATCCATAACAGCATACACCACAATTATTATAAATAGTATGGCATCATATTTTCATTTTGCAAATTTGTGTAAGCTTAAATTATTTACATGCTGCAAGATATAAATTAACTCTCCAATTGTAGTACGTACGCTCACTGTCTAGCATTGAAAGTCAGAACTTAAAGTTGAAGTAAAGCAACTACCTATGGAGCACTGCACCTGACTACACGACGTGAACAACTCATAAAAAAGGAGTACAGACACAGTAAAAGTTGTCAGAAATTTCGATTTATGCTGTATATGAAAGAACAATGTATATATTTAGCAACATTATAAAATATTTTACTAGAGTATACTTTTTAAATGTAAAAAAATATTTCATTAAAATAGTGTGTATTTTTAACATAATTTAAGCTCATTTCCATTCCGGATGCTTCAAAAAGCAGAATTTACAAGAAAATCTTTGTCATGGAATATTGTCACAATGTTTACTATGGTTGCGTGTAAGATAATTGTAATAATAATGTAGAAAATAATTTTTTATATTAATTTTTGTGTGTGTCCATTTGTCACAAACATTTATGGCTGAAACTTATGTAAATAAAGTTAATTATAAAACTGATATGATACATTATTACTAATATTTTATTACACATGATCACAGTAAATATTATGATGATTTTGCTTGAAGAAAATTTTCTTGCAAATTCTGCTTTCTGAAGCATCCAAAATGGAAATGAACTTAATTTTTGTTAAAAATACAGACTATTATAATCAATTATTTTTCTACATTTAAAAAGCATATTTTAGTAAAATATTTTATAATGTTGCAAAATATATACATTTTTCTTTCACATACAGCATAAATCACACTTTTCTGACAATTTTTTATGGTGTCTGTACTCTTTTTTTATGAGTTCTTCACATCGTATAGTAGGGTGCAGTGCTCCATATGCAGTTGCTTTACTTTGACCTTAAAGACAATATTACAATGTTCATTTTAATGAGTGGCGCATGAAATGACAATAGTAGTTAATATATGTTTAAAAATCTAAGATTAAAGCAGCCAATTTAATCAAAACTAGTTTTGTAGTTACCTTTGCTGTATAGTACTAAGAGATTAGCAAAGGATTAGCAGCACTATTGGAGTTAAAAAATGGTACCATAATGGTGGCTAATTCAACAAACTTAGCTAGGCTGAGTGCTTTTGTTTTCAGGATTATGAAGGTAAATTACACTGTCTCATTGAAGCCAAACACAATGCACATTTGCAATGATATTGTAACTTTAATACTGCACCGTTTTAACTGAGAAATTTTCAAACCATATAATTACCAGCAGGTAAAGCTAGGCTTTTGTGAAGTTTAAAAAAGTGAACTTCAAATAAATTTCCTCCTCATAAGTATTATCCAAAAAAAACTGAATGAAGCTTCCAAAATTTGTTTACAAATTAATATTTTCCACTTTTAGTAATGTAATTTTTATTTGCAACACTGCATAATTTGAACTTTTATACAATCTTAATTCCACCCGAAAGTATAGATTTAATACGAATTTAGCACAAGACTGTCTCTCATCTTATAAAATAGTTTTACTATGCAGACATAAATAAAATTATTAGGAAAATTTGACAGACTGTTGAAATAAAATCACATATATTAATGCTTTTGTTATTATTGTATCTGTCATGGCATCTGCCAAAGTTTTGGCATTACATTAAGAAACTGCATTGGCAAACATAATACAACAAATTCAGACAATGGCTACAATTAAAAGTCAGCACAGTTCGATAAATGTCTCCTTGTTTATGACAAGACTACTCACTCCACACAATGCTATCATACAAAACTTTCCTAAGCCAATAATCACATTGTGTTAAGTTACATATTGGAAGAATTTACAGATATTTACTTTAATTTAGACAATTCTTGCCACTTTTCAAACTTGACATGAAAAATTATGGGGAAGTATTATAAAATCATTTTAAAGAGTGGCCCACATCCTAAAAAATATAAATTGCTTAAATCCGTGCAGGAATCTAAATGAGCAAAAATGGAAGCAGGATAAAGTTGGAGATTGTACATACTTCCATATATAAATGCAATAGATGCCAAAAAAAATAAAAAAATAAATTCAGATTCTAGCCAGGAATGAAATTCTTTTAAAATATGATTTAAGATTTGACTCATAAAAATTGTAGAATGTTAACTGAGGTAGTTTTGTGATGTGAGTGTGCAATAAAATAAGCAGTGTACCTAATGACAACAGCTAAGTTACAAGTTGTATCTCCATAATGTCTCGATTTCGGTAACCGTATGGGATGGGTTGAATAGAACAATTATTTTGAGTAAGTTGAAACTGCTCAAGAACTATAGAAAACAGTGGTTAGGCATGCCAAAAAGTTGTATTATGTAGAACTGAAAGCAGATGAGGTAGTCAATTTAATACATTTCACAAAGACGAAAATTGATGAAAAGAAAAAAAATTTTAAACTTTAAATAATTTCAGAAAACCATAACTTATGATGGGCTGTTTTTAAAGTTATAAGAATGAAGTGAAAAGCAGTTGATCATGTTTTTCCAGCATACTATAACATATAACTTGCAAAACTAAACATATAAAATTATAGTGACTGGTATTGTTAATACCCTCATAAGCACTCCAGTTGGACATGAACTCAACTCTCTTACTGCGGTGCAAAATAGTGGAAATGTTACCATACTGAGTTTAAGGAATTAAATTTTTGACCCAGGGTTCAAAAACTTTTGTTAGATAATATATAAATGTCTGCCAACAGAAAAATTACTAATTTATAAGGTTATAATAATCATTAATAACACATAGGATGTGCTACTTTAAACAAGACACGCATTAAATGAATGTCGTAAATAAAAGTTTACGAAATTCCCAGATCAACAAAATTATAGGAGAATACAATACGGCTTTTGAGAAAAGGTGAACATTGCAAAGAGTTTACACACTGATTGCTATCGCTATAGTATTTTGTTGCAGCGAATTTCATGGAGACTGCTGAACTTTGGAAACACAAGAAGAGTACGATGCTGATTGCAATATGGCTAAAGTATTGGAGTAAAAAAAAATTCTTGATGTGACAACAATTATAATATAAAATGGTGTGAAGGTTTTGGTTCAAAGTAGGCTTGAGTGCAGGTGAAACACTTCTAATTAAAGGACATGGAACAGGCAATGAAAGTGTTACGCATAGCCCAAGTTGGATGGGCAGTCTGTGGTGGAAGTCGAGTCATCCTACTGTGCCAACTATCATACATTCTGCCGAAGCTAAACTCAATGTCGTAAATAAAGTCGACACAATAATCAGGCAAGTGTTCTGTGAGGAACACAAATAAAGAAAAACAGTTAAAAGTACAGATGCCTCAGCATCAACATGAGGGCTTAACCACTAAATAAAATGCAACAAGAGGGGTTTTCATGACAGCACTACTGGAATATAGATTCAAGTCCTCCAGCTGTCCAAGCTGGCTGAAAGAGATATATACTGCTTTCCTGGTCATGTCTGGTCCAGAAGTAAATACATGGTTATCTAGGTTAAATTATAACACAGAAAGTTGGCTGAAATGCACTAGGCGACAAAAGCAGCAAAGCGGAAATGCCATAGTTTATTGCTCCATAAAGGCCAACTCTACCATGTTAAGAACTGGTTTCCCCATCAAGAGGAAAATTGGAAGAAAAAAAAAACTTTGTGAAGGATACAACATGCCTCTGAGCACTCTTGCATGGAGTGCCTCCAAATAGATACGTGGGAAGCTTCGAAGCTTCATTGCATGTGGTGAAAGCTACCGAATGGCTTGGCAAGAAACTCTTTAAAGATTCGGTGATGAAATAATGTAGTGTCGTCAAATGCTTATAGATATCAGGGGTAAGAGACTGGCAACCCTGCAAGGTTACTCTATTGTCTAGTGCTGTAATGAAAGATTATAATAGAAGAAATCATTACATTCAATGCTTCTACTGTTAGGATCATGAACAGAAAATATAGTACGTATTACTGTGGTATTGCACCATAATGAGCATGAGTTATAGCGGTACAATAGCTATAGTGTAAATTCTCAATACTCTATTGTGTTCCATGTTAAATGTAAGGTTAATATAATTTATTAAAATGAGTACCTTTGTGTTCCTGCCTGGTTTTGTTTCTCTGTTACTTGTAAACATTAAATGATATGGCAGAATGCATCACATCCCTTTATTTCACTCCAATACAGTTCCATGTTATATCTTCCTTATCTGCCATCGTTGGCCCAATGATGAAGGATATAGTAAAAGAATTTAATTAATTATGCTTAGCGTTTGGTTATAATATCCTCAGATATAGCCACTAACACACACAAATAAAACTCGATTTTGTGCCTAATTATGAGCATTTTTGTGGCTGAGAAAGCAATAAGGGGACGAATGATACATACCGACTTTGTAACTTTCACCCTTTGACACTGTTTATGCTTCATACAAGTAAAAATAAAGACTGCTGTTATAGAAATAAAAGCACCTCTAATATTACTCAGTAAAGTTCTAATTTAGAAGTCATGTCATTCACATGGTTCAGACAACTGTGATGTTTATTTTCAGTCTTCACGCTCTGTGTTTTAGAGACGAGTGGCAACGAAAAACTACAATTTTTTTTTTAGTAACTGATGGATATTTTTATTCTAGTTTTAATAATATTAAAGTAAACAGTGGTCATGTGTGTAAAGTGCCGCTGAGAGATATCATGCTGCATCGTATTTTGCAGTCAACTTGTTGGTTTCTGGATGTGTAATGGCATTCAAATACACAGGTTGCCTACGAAGGGTGTTCAGGATAACACAGCATGAATTATGGTGCATGGTAAATTCAGTTGTAATAGTGAATTTGCTACAGCAATAATTTATCTCGCCAGTGTGAAATTGTCATTACAGAACAGTCCCACTGTATATAACAGGTCAAATATGTGTATCATTTCAGTCACATTTGTATTACGTGTGCGATGCTGATTACAAAAGCTAAATAAGACTACATTTTAAATATGTTTATTTCATGACTAGTAAGCAGAAAAAATTGTACATTAAAAACAAAGAGATAAATTTGAAAGTACTTTCTCATTTTTAATCAATGAATTTCTATTTAGATTTTGTATACTACAGTTCTGTAAAAAGGTTGACATTTTGAAGTTATGTATTTCCAAATACTGTACTTCAAGTCACACTCAATATTTACAGAAAATTTCTCCATTATGTGAGCTGTCCGGAAGTGAAATTTAGAACTAAGAATTTAAAACATTACTGAGGTAAAGTATAGCCAACTGTGACAATGAAATATACAAAAATGTTCACTGAACTACAAAAACTGCACTTAAAATTATTTAATTAAAATAAATAAACAGAAAGCCTTGAACTACATATATACTAAAATTACACTACCTTATTATAAGCTACTAAAAATTCCCAAAAAAATATTTATATATATATATTTATAAAAGTGGATGAAAATATTACTAACTGAAGTCAAGATAATACTTCCTACCTTTTGTTGCAACAATAGATGGAAACATCTTTATTAAGTAATGAAGTCTTATGAAACTGATACTACAAGACTACTAATTTGCTACAGTGGAAGTGGTGGTGATATAGTTAATTGTTCATGCTCCATATGTCCAGAACTAAACTGATTTGTGAAAGTACAAAGTACCTGTTATTCCACAAGAACTACTATATTTTAATGTGAAGAAACTGTTGGAAATAAGCCATAATATACCACCTTTTGTGGGTCAGCACACTGAACACTTGCATCCTCTTCTTCGCGATTATACACATGTCTTCGCTCCCAGATATTTACTTTATTCAGCAACTTATTTACGTGTTATGGATTTTTGAACCCAAGAGATTCCTCTTTATTTAAGAAAGGCAAAAGTAAACCACGGAGTGAACAGTTTACTATTACAGAAGAGACGAAAAACAGCAACGAAATTTCACACATGCTTTTCTTCACAACACACTGCACACAGGAATAAAGAAAATGATTCAAAAGAGGTAAAGAGGTTGAAGCCAAGGAATGATGATAAAGACAGTAGTATATTTGTCCTTTAATTTTGTATAGTCTTCAAACAGATTTCAAAATAGAATTTGAATAATTTTTTGCTGTTTGGGACACACCTGGATTTCTTTGTGCACATGGTGGTTGGGAACAAACACCATTACTACAACTAACAAAACACGCAAGAACACTGTGAAAAAATACGCCGGTTACTCTACTGTGTATTTGTAATGTTGTTAGTTCATCATATATACAAATTTAATAAATAACAATGCCTATCATAACAAACAGTTAAGAGAGACAATTATTGTTAGTCCAAACTACAGTAAAAAATTCACACACTAACAAACACTGTCCTATTGTTTTAACAGTCCGCAACAATATTAATATTACGTACAGAAAAATACATACCTATACTCTATAATACTGTGAATAGTGTCATCTAAAACTAAAACAAAAATAGGCACTGCAATATTTCACTTTAGTGAGTGTTGTCAAATCTGTACTACTTGTATACATCACCAGCTGTTAAAAAAAGTTCTTTGATCTACTAGAAGAACCACATGTTTTTGTAGTGCAATGTTGACAAATTTCATTTTTGGTATGTAACAATAAATATATTTTCTACTACATAGTGAGAACTACACAATAATCCTTTCTACAGTAACAACCTCTATCCAATTTTTTTAAACACTTCTGTTGCAATCATGTATTCTCAAAAAAAAAATAAAACTACTGTATTACATAAATCATGCAAGAAAAAAAAGATATTGTTTTAAAATTTTACTTTAAAAATTTTACATTTTGCCATTTTAATATATGCTTCAAAATTTTACTGAAAATGGCAAAAAATATCAGAAACAAATACTACATGATAAAATTAAACCAACCAAAGAATCACTTATATAAGTATTACTTCCCAAATCCGTAAAGAACCTTGGTTTAACCCCAATACCCACAGATATAATCTCACTGTTCCAGGAAAATAACTTATGTATTGCTTTCTGTGAATCAGAACTCAAAGAAACTAATCATTATATTATGTCAGTATAATATATAAAACAGAATCATTTTGAAACAGGAAAATTATTTTAAACTATATGGTATGTGGAAACACCAAAAATAAAATGTTCAGTTCATAATTAGGACATAAACCAAGGATATAACTATGTGTAGAGTAAGTTGATGAAAACACTATCTTCTTTGGTAAAATGTTCAGTTCATAATTAGGACATAAACCAAGGATATAACTATGTGTAGAGTAAGTTGATGAAAACACTATCTTCTTTTGGTAAAATGTTCAGTTCATAATTAGGACATAAACCAAGGATATAACTATGTGTAGAGCAAGTTGATGAAAACACTATCTTCTTTTGGTAAAATGGTATCAAATAGTGGAAATAAAAAAATAGCTAATGAATTAGGTACTATTATTAAATACACCACAGACACTGAAATGAAATACTTTTTGAGTAAAACTGAAAATAATTGCTCTTTATCATATGCCTCAACATTCTTTAACTGATAACTTTTTTAACAGGCAAAATTATAAGATTTAATTTGGTTGGTTTAATACAATTATTCTCAGAAATTAAAGCCATTACATTAACATGAAAACTAAATTAAAAGCATAATGGAATAAAAATGAATTTATGGTAATCACCAGGAATGCAGTATGGTAATCACCAGGAATGCAGTACGTTAATTTTCACAATTCAGAGTAAATGTTACCTACATTTGCACTACTCTTGCATATCATCACAAAAAATGTTTTAAAAATAAATATGTAAAAATATCAACTATCAACCTGCAGTCACTGAAGATCAGAAATAAAATTGAGTTTATTTTTCTCAAGAGCACATTGATGGCAATGAATTTAAGACTTCCATCAAGTTAAAAATACAAAACAAAATACAATGTATAAAATTGTTACAACAAATACTAAGAGATTTTTGACAGTAATACATACTGTCAGTAATGTTTGTGTAGAAAAAAAATTATACTGAAGCAGCAATAACCAAATTCGGTATGAAGTAAACAGAACAGGGACCAAAATATTTCTACATGCCTGGTTATTACTATTTTTGATTATTAACAGAATTTTTAAACATGTTTAGAGTGGAATATCAACAACATCAATACAAGTATTACAAATAGACACGCATACTCCTCCTCCATCGCCACACTGAACAGTTTCATAGCAGTTAGAGAAGACAACACACGGAGGAGGCTGCGTTACCTTTAATGTCATCATCCTCTAACGTAGTGCTGCTGTCCGTAGACTCCTTCACCTGCGAGCCATCGCTTTTCTTTGTGATGATGCTTCGACCTAACACACACACCACAAATGCACTTGGGGCTGCTTTGGGAATAATATAAACAAAAAAAAAAAAAAAAACAGATGCAAAATTGCAAATTATTCAACTGTATGTAATGTTAACACATACTATTATTTTGTACTTGTTTATGTAACTAGCAACATTACTGTATATCAACAGAAAGCCTAAAAAAGTGAAGATTACTTTTAGAAGTCTGTATTTAGAAAAACAAGTAGTTACCAAATTTTAATAAATAGAAGAAAAAAAAACTTTATCCTGTTACTATTCCAAAATCAGTATGAACTGTTACTACAATAATGTTTAAAAAATTTTAGTTCCCATAATGGGTTTCAAATTATTTTTATATTTCAAATTAATTTTGACATTTTTGCTGTAGCATTTATGACTTGAAAACTTTAATGAAATATCATAAGTGAAGAACACATAGCACTTTATTTACAATAAAAAAAGTTAACTTTACATATTATTTACTAATGAAAAAAATTTGAAAAATTAAATTAGTGGCATCCAACCATTTTGAAAAGGTGTTACTACAAATTAGCTGGTGGAAGAAAGTTGTAATTATGAGTGGTGCATGCATACTTGATTATTACATGCCTACCTTAAAATATCCCTATCAAGACGAAAAAAATATAATTTCTTTATATATAACTTTTCTTTTGTATTTTATATACAGAGCAAAAACGTGTCACAAGAAGACAGTTTGTTCAATTTTATGCATGCAATGCTGATAAGGATGGTTCCTGACACACAAATACCAGAGTGCCAATGAATAGGTAAACAGGAAATAAAAGTGACACCAAAACAGAAGAGCTTAAAAAATTATTTGGTACAAATGTGAAATGTGACCCTCCCACTCATTATTGCTTTTGATGCCATCAAAACTTATTGAATTCAGTGTATATTACGATGCCACTAACTTTATTTAAATGCTTCTTTATCTTGTTTAAAAGCACAAAAATTGCACATTTTTAGAATGTCAAAGTATTTGTAGACAAAATAGTTATTCAAATCACTTAAGAAAAATAAACACTACAAAAACCACACTTAAGTACAGTTAATAAATGTACATCCAATAGTGGTTATGTTAATAAAAATAAGGGGACAAAATACCAAAAAAAATTTAAATAAAATCTGATACAATAAAATTTGAAACACAAT
Organism: Dryococelus australis; assembly: GCA_029891345.1. Taxonomy (NCBI): domain Eukaryota; kingdom Metazoa; phylum Arthropoda; class Insecta; order Phasmatodea; family Phasmatidae; genus Dryococelus; species Dryococelus australis. The sequence continues at coordinate 85,317,049 of CM057004.1, read as the reverse complement.
GCTTAAACAGTTTATACCAACTCTAAAAATATTTGCAGCACTTACGGACCTTAAGGCTGAAAAAGTAAGATAGCCATTTTGTAGCTACTAAATTTTTTACAGTTTGACAATTTAGTACTTGAAATACTGTTGGCTACGGCAAGTTGTATATGACACTTATCAGTGTGTATAACTATTTATTAAATCAACAACCTCCAAAAGTAACTGGTAATGGGTGAATATTTTTTATAAAGAAGGTTCTGTATTGCAGTATTCACTGTGAACAGAAAAAGAAAACAAAATTCCTAAAAAAATTAAACTAGACCTGTTCTCATTGATAAAGTTAATAAACTATTAAAAATACAAAATAAAACAATTTAATTTAACGACATCATTAGGACCATATCAAGATGTAAATGGTGGCAATTTTTAGCTTCCACATATGCAGGACGGAGCAGCAGTCGTACTATGAGAAACCACGTCCCTATCTTACAAGAACATTGAGAAATACATAAACAGGTACATGAAATGATGAGAGTTAAGATGATTGAGCTTTCGAAGAGCAGGTATGATTCCTATTTTGCCCTGGCTGAAAAGAAAGATAATACCTGAATATTCTGTATTGATTTTCAGCTCGTGAATGACATAACTGTGAGCCAGTTACCTCTGTTAATCAACATGGATGATGCTGTTTCAGAGTGGAGTTAAGCAAGTATGATTAGTAAGTTCAACTTGAAATCACATTATTGGCAAATCCCAGAATGTCCAGAGGACCATAAGAAAACCAATTTTACTGTGCCAAGTGAACATAGATTCCAGTTATGTATGATGCCCTTTAGGCTAAAAGGGGCCTGGCTACCTTCCAAAACATGATGGTAAAAGTATTAGAGACAGATATGAGCCAGTTTGCAATGGCATACTTAGACTACATTATTGTTAGGTTCACAAGTTGGGATGACCATCTTCACCTAGATAGGTTAGCCACCCACTATCATGTGCCCCCAAAAGTACCACATTGGCATCCCGCAATTGGAGTTTTTAGAATAAATGGTTTATGATAAGTGACAAACACTCCACATGAAACCGCTTCAAAACATTACATTTTCAACAAACGAGATGCAAACGCAAAACTTGAGTTCGTAAACTGGTTACACCATTTTGCGCCTGACTTTGCCACCACAATCGTTTCTTTGATGGATTTGTCACCAGGTACTGATGGAGCCCACACGCACAACCGGCATTTGAGGCTGTAAAGAATGTGTTCACCCAGTGCCACACACTCATATTGACCAACACAAGCAACTGTTTTTACCGACAAATGTGGGCACAGTGGGAGTAGGTGCCATACTCTACCATCTAGATGAGGAGAGGGAGAAGAGAGGTAGAGTATGCCAATGCCAAGTTCAGGGAAGCAGTGAAACAAGACTGTAGTAATTAGCAATAGTTGTTATTGTCCGAGTAATGAAAAAAATACTCTCAACATCCAGAAAGGAAACTGTTCACACTGCAAACAGACAACCAAGCGATGCTGTGGTTGTGGACCATTCAGGAGCAAAGAGGAAAGACAATCGGTCGGGCACTATTTCTACAGTCATACGAGTCTTGCGTGGTGACGAAAACCAATCAGTTAACCACAGCATTGTTACAGGAACCAAACTCAGACAAGAAAATAGTAGACAAGGAATGGGATGTAATGATACCACTGGAAGGCGAGAACAGGGAAGAGGAGATAGTGCGAGGATGTTTGGACTTTGTAAACTACACAAGAGGAGAAATCCCCAGTAAATATCACAGAACTAGAACAAGTTATACAAGCCCAATGTATTTCCACAGACGCATGGCCTTCTACCATAACCAAAACTTGGCAGGGAAGAACAAGCAAAGCAAACAGTCAACTCATGGTACCATTAACGCAGAATTGTGCTGAATGTACATGAGTATATAAAGGGAGCATCAGGTGTGCCAACAGAGGATGGTCAGGAAGAGGGATGGAATTGAGCAACAACATCTGAGAACACCATCTGAGCAGTTCCATACAGTTGCCCTAGACATCTACACATAGTGGACCCCAACACCTATAATACTCCCCAAGGGAAGAGATTTTCGGTAATGACTATAGATGAGTGAACCTGTTAGGTTGAAACATACCTGGTGAAAACTGTGCATGCAAACACCAAGGGTACAGTATTGAAAAGAGAATATTTTCCTTGTTGGGGATAGCAAAATGTGATAAATTTGGACAAGAGGTCACAATATGTGAGGAGAAAGTCAAAAAGGTAATGTGAAAAATTGCAGGTGGAAAATTACACAATGCCTAGGGAAAAGCTGACCGAGTGGCGTAATCAGGAAGTTAAAATGTAGCTGCAGGTGTTTTCGCAAGACAACCGGACCAAGTGGAAGGAGTTCCTGCCGAAAAGCCTATGCTGCCTGTGGCACTACACCAAGGCCACAGCCAGGTTGCCTGCACAGCTAGTTTTGGGAGGAACATCACACTGCATGGTGAGTGGGCGGTCCAGAGAGAATGAACCTTGGAGGAAAGGGCAGGGAGATGGGAGTAGGAACTGCAGATGACCCTGTAGAGGCACATGAAATATGTGGAGGACATTAGACCCATGCAAACATGGCCACCCCAACCACTGACAACAGAAGACTGTGTGCACGTATGTCTCTGTCATCCACCTCTAGGAACTATTGCACCAGTGGGGAACCAGTCCCTGAGGTCACACCAGTGAGGCCAAACAGTGTGGCAGCAGAGAGGCCCTTTGGGATTTCAAGGCAGTAGAGACCAGCACATTAGTCACCCACAGGCAACTATTAAAAAATCTGTGATGTCCGTGGATCCTGCCAAATGCATGGTTGAGGCACAGATGTGGAGATGCTGTCTCTGGTGGAGGAGCATGACAATGAGCCGGAAATCCCTCCTCCCTCATCACTGTAGCAGTGCCGCTAGGTACGCAACACCCCCTACCATCTGATAACCTGCGGAATATTGGGTAAGTGGTCTGACCACTTGGCAAGGAAAGCGCTATCACTACAGCCTGCTTACACAGATCGCCAGTAGTAACACCTACACACGTGGCTGATAGGATCGGCTTGGCTAGGTACTCCCCAGATGATGATGACAGAGGAGATGGCAGACACCCTAGGCCAGGTAAGATCACCAACCGGGTCCAGCAGGGTACTCTGCACCAGGACGGTGCTGGATTCAACTGCAGACAGACCCAACCTGAATCCTGCAGCAACCGCAAGACGATCAGAACCAAGCTCACTTGAGGGGTGGGGGGAAGTATGTTGTCATACCCTAGTAGCCCAGGTCCCTAGCCTGGTCCAAATGCAGCACCTTGAGAAAACTCTGGGATGGCAGCAACCCCTGTAGTGAGTAGACTACATTAAGGATATGTGTATGCAGCGTTGATGGTTAGGAAAAAGCAGAACATTCCTTAACTATTGTCGCTGGCAGTGCAAAATTCAAGAGTGAAGGTGGAGAGGTATGTGCAGGTGTACAGATGGCAAACCTGAGACCCAACGGGAATGATGAGCTGTGATGTCAAGATTCTCACCCTGCAACCCCTCGGGGACTAGTACAATACATGAGAAATTCTTTCCAGAGATGTCATGGCAAAAGGACTTAAAAACATAACACACAGTATTCTGTATATTTTGTATTTTTAGTGAAATTTTTTTTAAGTTGTATGTAATGGTTAGGGGAACATTGGGAAAGCCTCCTTCTCGCCACTATCACAGAAGTTTGGATACAGTCGCAGTCAGGGACGGACTTATGTCGAATTGGAGTCCTCAAGTTTTGCAATCAACTCGTCTAGTCTTGACGATAGTTACTTAATTTTGAATATATTTTTATTTTGGCTCTTATGATGCCCTGCAACTATGGCAGACTTATTTATTAGTTATGGCATGGTATAGGAAGATTATTAGATATACGGCATCAATTGACTCTGGACTTAATCTGTTAATACCCCAACCAGCAAAATTTGTGCATCTGTATCCACATATATCCACGAACACATTTTTCCAGCTGCTGTTTTTAAATACATTTTGGCATAGGTATTGATTGCGGAGATTTTGTGCCTGGCCACATGTACAGGGTATTGTGTGGGGACATTAAACATCCTTGTTTTGCAGCTCAATGTTGGAGAGAATTTCCCCAGACTTTTTTAGAACGTATTTCTACGGCATGCAGTGTGGCCAGAACAGCAATGTCAGGCAGGCTCTGCCATTATACTTGTAAAACACTTGGTGAGACCATAGTAGCCAATATTCCTAGCCACATGGGCAAGTTAACCCACCCTAACATCCTAAGTGTGTAACTTACGAGAGGTAGCAGGCACCATAATGTTTTAGCTTTGCAATTTTTTTTAACATCCAGCTGGCGAGTACCAGTGTGGTGGGAACTGCAATCCGGTATGGCAACACTCCATTACGTAACATTTCAATAAAGTTGAACCCAAAACTTATGGTCGCCAAATACATACACATCACACAGTAATGACGAATATATCTTGAATGAAAACATCCTTTCGAACAACATATTTTGCTTTGGATTACCGTGTAAAAGTAACGAAGAACTGCAAATTGGTTCAAAATTAAACAGAATATAAATTTTGCTTAAAAAATATTCAATTCATACTGAATAAATATCCAATTGCAATTATTGGCAATTATTTTTTTGAAAATGGGACCTCAAATGCAGTGAGATCAAGGTATTGGCCTTTCACCTCATCAAGCAAGGTTGTACACTCGGTAGATAGCAAAGTTAATGCAGATGGCCAACGAGTTTTCTCCAGTTATTCCTATTATCAGTGTAGAATCTTATTTCACATTGTGCCTTCTGGAATGGGGTCTCAAATAAACGATACCATCAATTAGGTAGGTGCAACAACCACCTTCCCCGCAGATGCATCTCTCAAAACCAGGTAAATTTATTATCCTAAACTAATCATAACCAATGTAAAGCCAAGTTGCATAGGAAGTAGAGATTATTCTGAATCACAAATACAGAATACCAATGTCATTTTATAAAATTTTTTTAGGAATATGCATTTTTACTCATATATTATAGTCATAATCACAAATTCTTTAGCGTTATCAATGAATATCAGGTCTTATTTCAACAGATTAATTTTCAACATAAAATTCATGTTTCATGTGGAAGTTGGGTAATGAGATATGGTACACAATGTTATCAAATTCCCTAATAAACAAGCAAATTTTAAAAAGGTCCATAAAAGTACTAACTGCAGCATGAACTGAATGTCCAATGCAAAATATATTTCTACGTAACCATTATACTCTGTATATGTTGTGCAGATAAGTTAATTGTCTTTGCACTTTCAGTGCAAGTTTAATTTCCATGTGTACTCATTACTCTTCTCTGTTGTTACCAAGTTCACCAAGTACAAAATCAGTTATTTAAAAATTTTTCTCAACTTAGCAACCAATAATTAGGAATTAGAAAAAGTTTTCTTTAATTCTACAAAAAATAAAACAAAAATTTTAGTTTTTCTTAATTTCTGGGTTAGATAACGTCATACAAAAGACGATTTGAGTAATGAGATTGAAATGTAGACTTGATGTATATGTAGACACTTTTGAATGTGCTGTTAGCAAAATATATTTGAGCAAAAAATAAATACTGCCCATTTAAGAAATCACAGTCAGTGAGAAGAATTCACATTGTCTATTGGGACAACATTCAACCCCATAAAATTTCCCCTAATGTTGAAAACTGAAAATTGTATTACTGTAACAAGTTTACAAGTCTCCAAATATATGTGTTAGTGTGACGGCATGTTTATCTTGTTGTTTAATTTTATTAAATTTATTTAAGATTTAATTACATTTCAAAGTTAGCATACCCATCACATACAAAGTAATAATATAAATTAATGACATATTATCAGCACCACGTTAATAAAAAATTACAAGTAACACAAGGACTTATGTTAAAATTTGTTTTAGCAGCAGTAAAATTCTACCCAGTACTGCTGGACCAGAGTTAAATTTGGTCCTAACAAAATTTTGGTGATAATCAAATTTTATTCTCATAAATTAACAAGTTTTATAGTTATAACACGTATCATATACATCTGCTGATCAACAATTTAATAGCATACCTAAACCTAAAACTAAATTAAGCTACACTTGAAGTTAACTGGAATGTGGCTGAAATAGAATTGAAGATTTTTGGTTAACATTACTCAATTACTAACTCTAAAATATGCATTACTGGAGTAAAAACCTGGCACACACCAAAAAATGTATGTATTATTGGCATTTATACAAGCAGCACTCCTTAAATAATATGTGAAGGGAGCTACACTCTTAATGCAAAACAATTATAAATATGTACAGAAAAAAGAAAATGCATTCTGCAGTAACAAGATACAATGTTATCACTTCATAACAATTTTTATCCGAAAGTGTAACAAAAACAAATTTTCTGTCACTGAAAACACACTACTGTACATATCTAATTTAAAACAGAAAATATTGTTCAGAAAACATGAGAGAAAGAAATGTGAAAGTGGGATAGTATATGAGGACATATTTTTTCAAATAAATTGAGGATGGAATGTTTTCAATAGCAAGATTCAGCATTCAGCTTTTACGCTGGTACGGCGTACGGTGAAGGCTAAAAGGGAAGGATAGAGACAGAGAGAGAAAGGTACAGAAGTTCAAAACTTAAAGGAAATATGTCCACAATCTCATTTCCCAGAACCAAGTAGTATATGAGACACCATTAACACACCGTTATGAAAATAAACCAGTTTTTTTTACACCTGTTAAAAGATAAACACTGCATTTTTATAATTTGTAACATTGTACCTTGTTTAGGAATATGAGAACTCTGAAAAATAAAGCACAAGGAAGATGTAAGCAATATTATGAGAAAGAGAAAGCATGCAAACACTGAATAAAAAAATTAAAACACGACCGTGTGCACACACATACACAAAAGATTTAAAAGGAATAGATATGTTATAAAGAGGTATTAAGAGAAATAAAAAGAAAGACATGGTTTTGGATTAATATTATTTTGAGTTTAATTTCAATGATGAAAAAAATGGAATTTATGGTTTTATTCCTTCTTACCACTTTCTGAAGGGGGATGAAGAAACATCAGTTACCACCGCAACAGAGAGAATAGAGAAAGACCAACATTAAAGCTACAACTACAATAAAAAAAGTAATGTATGAAGAGTCAAAAATTATAAAGTTTTGGGGCAAAAAACACTCAAAGTGAGCTTTCAGTCACACAAATACATGTACATGATTAAAGTTAGACAGTATAAAATATTGTTTTCTTTAAAATATATAGTTGTTATGTTTTTAATAAGACTTATTGTTTTAATTTTGCACTAAATTCTTTCCTGAGTTTTCAATCTATAAATAAATTTTACAACTTATATTCTTATTAAAATGGTTATATCAGTAGTACAAAATCATAAAAAATATTCCTCGTAAACTTACATGTCTGATAAAAATGACCATAAATATATTTATTGATTGTTAATTAATAGTAAAAGAAGTTTGACATTTATTAACACCTAAAAAAACCTATAATTAATCATAATTATAATAATTTTATTTAACTTTTTATTTTAGTTTTATAATAACAGTTGCAATAAATTCAAACATAAAAAATTATAGTGTGCATTCCTAAAATGCAAAATGTCTATACAGATAGAGAAGAAAAATATAACTACAAAAAAGATATATCACTACATTTTACACTTACAAGAATAGAGTTCAAAGTAAAGACAAGAGAGTTAAACATAAATATATGTATTTTTCTTCAGTATAAAAACAGAAATAAAAAAAAATTGTAATACCTGCAATAACAATGAAAAAAACATTTTAAAATTCATACATGAAAATACAGTAATATTTGCACCAATTCAAAAATTAATTAAAAAATATTAAGACACTGCACTGCATAAAAAATTACTAAATTTACAAAATTTTTTTGGCATAATATCAACATGGAAACAGTGTATAAAAAATGAATCATTCAGTACTTCATTACAGCGCAATATTTATTCATTTGCAAAATTTTTTTTACTACTACTGATTCCTCTTTCAGTTTACAACACAAAAAATAATAAAATCAATGCACAAAACTGCAAGCACACATTTCTAAGACCTCTGTTCTACAAAATAGTGTAACATAACTAATATACTAGTCCGGACAATTTTTTTGACTTGTATGCCAAGTTCATCAGGTTTTTGGAGATAAAAATATGGAAATAAAATAATTCTACATTAAAAAGAAACTATGCAAATTGTAATAGTACACCAGAAGTAAAGAATACACTGACTATTAAGAACTTGCTCTGTGGTTTATTTTCTTGTGTAATGTGCAATCATGCCCATAAGTTTTGGAGGCACTTGTGGCAGATGTCGTGAGTTGTAATCCTTATCAAAACTATCAACAGAAAGTTTGATATTCGCCTGTCAATAATCTAAAGTGAATACAAAAGATTATATCACGGAAGAAATTTAGTTCACAGCTATTCACCAAGACCACATTTTCTGATTTCATGTTTTTAAGTTTCTCTGAACTTTATTAATGTTTGCATTAATGTAATGCATTTCAACAACAGAAAACTTATTAAGTAACTTCAAGAACACCAAGATATAGCCCAAGAGATTGCCTTCCCATTCTCTGAATGAGTCTTACAATAGAGTAAGTGACTTGACGCCGGCTAACAAACAGCCACGCTAAGACCATGACGGCGCTCACCACCCACGTGACACGTGGGAAGCACGTGCGCAAAGAGGCCTTTAACTTTATTGTGACCACTCATATTGTGCCCCATCTTTTTTCATCCATATTTATTGTGTAATTTTGTACGGTAATAATATTTCCATCCTAGCCTGCTATGTGTATAGGCCGTCACCACACTAACCACATACTGGAGGGCGAGCCCCAACGAGTCCGCGCTAGTGATACCAAATAATTACACGTGCTCGTGCATGTTCAGATTTATTTTTGTAATTCCCCATGCCCTGTCTTCAGGAAATACCTACAGTCCACCCTAGCGGCTGTAGAACCCTTTCCTTGTGAAGGCTGTGTTATCAAACACCACGGTAGAGGTCATCCATCTAGGAGTGTGCTAGAGTAATTGTGGGCTGGGGAGCACCCACACGGAGTTGGCTAGACACGACCGAGTTTATCACAAGTAAAATTCCTGGCACTATATTTGTACGAGCAGTAAAATAAAAGTAAGTCTCACAGTGTTTCAATCTTTTTTCTGTAGTGACAGTATCCTCGCCACACCATTTTTCAGTGATAAATGTTTAGTAAATGTTTAGTATTGCAAAGTGTATCGCAAGTACGCACGGATGAGATGGATACACAGAACCCACAGTATTCCTGAGAACCCTGAGTCTCAACAGTGCGGTGAGATTGGGAAGCACTGCTGACGCCCATAATCAATAAGTAATTTGTGTCTTCGTTCATCTCGTGTCTCACCTGACTGCATCAGACTGTATTATGTATCTATATGGCTGTAGTTAGAGAAGTGAGCATCAAATATAATACAGTATCATGAAAAAAGTTATGGATATGATTTATAATGATGAAGATCATTAATAAAGTGAATAATTCAAAATAGATACTGTATGTTGTATTAATATAATATAAATTGGTGCAGCAAATTAAATCAGTAAATTATTGAGAGTATCATACTTATAACCTTTTCAATGGAAACCACTAACATACCATCTTTGCTTGTCCAAGGAGCTGTAAGCAGCTTAGCCATAAGGTGGACCAAGTGGAAAAGGTCAGTTAAACTTTATATCGCAGCTAAAAGTATTACTGATCCAAACAGAAAACATGTGATACAATTTAAGACTTCTACGGATTCTTCAAAGGTTTTCGACAGTAATTCTCAGATAGGACAGAAATGTTACCACTGTGGGGCACATCATCATCTTACCTGCGACTCTCACTGTCATGCGAGAAACAAAGTATGTACATTTTAGCAGAGTATGTAAGACAAAAAAAATATGCCAGTGCATCTGAGAATACAGGAAATGAGAAACTATCACATCCAAAGGGAATAAAAACTGCTTGTGGCGACAACGGCAACTCAGGTGATATTTTTCTAACTGATGAGGTTGGAAGTAATGAACTATTTGAAAATACGCTGGCAAGTCTCAGACATCCCCTTGATTTTTCCTTATGATGTTATTGATTATGAAACATAGAAGCATTTCAAAAGCTAACAGCCATTTGCTACATCACAGCTGTATGGATGTGTGTGTGTGTGTGTGTCTATATATATATATATTTCACATAGACAGAATCTCATAGACAGCTCACACACAAGGTGGTACCTCTCAGATGGAACAAAATACATCAAGAGACTTTTGATAAGATTAAAAATCTCCTTTCATCACTCTCTCTTCTGGTTTTTTTTTAACCCAAAGTATGAAACAATTGTAATGAATGATGTCAGCCCAAATGGCTTGGGGGCAGTTTAACTTTTGATTCAAGATCAAAACCTTGTGCACGCAATGAGCATCGACTTTGAGACTTAAGTTGTTTGATTATGAAGTAAAATATGTGAAAGGGAAAAACAATATTGCAGAACCTTTGTCTCGGTTGAGTGAAAATGGAGAAGATAGATTAGACAGAATTATTACCTTATGTACTTAGCCACCTAACTTGCATCTGTAGAAATATCTTTGGAGGATGTTGCTGATGCATCAAAAAAGGATACGTTTTCACAAGCAGTAAAATTATTTTTTAAGACAAAAATAGGACTGTATGGATTCAGACATTTTACCCTACTGAACCATGAAAATGCAATTAAGTAAAGTGAATGAAATCCTGTTGAAAGACACAAAATTGATTACACCTAAAATGTTGCAGAACAGGGTCTTAAAATTAGCACATGAAGGTCACACAGGAATTGCAGAAATGAAAAGCAATTTTGATAACCAGGGATGAAAAGAGCAGCTGAAAGGAAAGTACGCCAATGTATAGAGTACTAAATCACTAGGAAACCAGAAAAGCATTGAAAACTTTCATCTACCAAGATTTTGGAAAAGTCTTGGAAAGGAATAGCAGCAGATATTTTAGGCCTTTTCACAAATTGATTATTGTTCTTAGTGGGGGCAGCGGTGGCGCAGTGGCTAGGGAGCTCGCCTCCAACCTCGACGATCCGGGTTCAATCTTCAGCGGGTTCACTCCCGGATTTTCGCATGTGGGAATTATGCTGGACGACGCCGCTTGCCGACAGGTTTTCTTGGGGTACTCCCGTTTTCCCCGACCTTGCATTCCAGCACCGCTCCATCCTAGGGTCTAATTTAATGTCATGTCTGGGGATGACAGGCACCTACGGGTCCCAGCTGGAAAGCCCATCACTCGGAGAGTGTTGCCTCACCCTGGGTTCACTCATCACTCAAGTTTTTTTAATTGTTCTTAGTGATTGTAGATTATTTTAGTCAGTCAGCATAAGTAACAAAGTTAAATAACACAAATTCAAAGACAATAATAAAAGGCTTGGATTGCAATTTTGCCTATTACGGAAATCCTGAATGCCGAACAACAGATGATGGTTCAAATCTACAGAAGTTTAACTGAAGGAGTGTGGCATATTACATCAAAGAGTTACTCCACTACACCCACAAGCAAATGAAATAGCAGAGAAATGAATACCAGGAATTATTCAAAGATTGCAAATAGCAAACACACTCAATTTACACTGGGAATATGAATTGAATAAATACTGTATTTACATATTTACTAAAGTTTAGAAACCACATCTATCAAACAAACAACAGGTGCTAGTCCAGCAGAATTATTTTTTCATGAAAGCTCAGAGAGAAAATTTCTACCATAATAACACGAGCATCTGACTACATTTAAAAAAAAGTTGAAGAAAGAGATCTTCTTAAAATACTTAAGAAAAATTAATATCCGGATCTACGAAGAGGAGTTCAGGAAAGACATACGGCAGTTGGAGATTTGGTTTTGATAAAGAAACCCAAACTCAATAAATTTTCGACAACATTTGAGTCCAAACTGCTCAGTGTTCGAAGGAAGAATGGGAATGCACTAACAGTAGAAACACCAGAAGGTAAACAGTTACAAAAAATTCTACTTCCTTTCATCCATTTAACAAAGAGAATGGTGAGAATGAAGAGGAAGAAGATGGAGTCTCTACAGCTCAAGTTTATTACTTTTATTTATTTATACCAGTTGGATATTACAAATCATATTTACACAATACTAGTGACATGAGAAATCTGTTTGCTCTAAGTGGAGATGGTTGGAGCTGAAATAGAAGGAGATGAGGATGAAGACTACAAAAATGAAGTTCTTACAGCTTTAAGTAAAGCTGAGATGGGAGAAGAAAGCGAACCAACAGAAGAACGACAGAAGTACAAAGTAAACAAGAACCAATCTCTTAAGAAGACCACCTAAGTACCTAAGACATTATGATTTAAGCAATTTGGGGAAAATCTATTTAATTTTGTTTCTTACTTAAAAAAAAAGGATTGATGTACTATCTCTACGTTTGTTGTAACATAAATGAACAATGAATATCATAATACAACATGAAGATAAAACATTATGGAAATGATTTATAATGACTGAGAATATTAATAAAGTGCTTAATTCAAAGTAAGTATGTTGGATAAATACAGTACAGTAATTGAAGAAATTATTAAATATTTCTGACAAATGCCATTGCAGAGATTTAATGTATGTCAGAGAAAAACCCAGAGGCCAAGGTTAGCTGATGTCAAGAAATATGTAAATAAACAAGACACATTCCAGAGAATCAAGTCAGTAATCATGTACAAAACCAAAAGAAAAAACACTAGAACGAATACCTAACTAAACAAACAAATGACAACAGTGATTCTGGACAACACAAAACAGACAACACAGAGAAACACAAGAATGAAAACAAACACATGAATGCATAAACATTGTATTAAAACAAACACAGCAGGCTCATGTGATGTTAAGAGCTCTAATGTTTTGGGAACTGAAACCTGTTCCTGATTTTAAGTGTTTGTGTGTGTTTGTGCACACACATGTGATTTTGTCATTATGTGTACTGGTCTTTATAGAACTCAGATCATAAAAACTGCAGGGTGGAAATACCTAATAGCAAGTTCAATCACTTACTCTTATTGCCAGAATCGTCCAAAGGACATATCTTACTAGCTAAAATGCACACAATAGGATATTTACTAATAAAAAAAAAACACAGGCATGATGAGTATCTAAAAAACCCCAGATTTTAACTAAATAAAACAATGAAATTATTCAATCTCCGTCTGTTTGCTGCATGGATGAGCTGACTGACACACAACACTATAAGAATTTCTTTTACACACTTCTGTAAATATTTTTTATGCAGTAAACTGAAAATAATATTTACTATACACTATCTCATGTGAAATTCTCAAATTTTTTGGCTCATTTAATTGCTTTTGTGTACACGTATCCATCAGTATCACTGTAATATTCCAAATATAAAACAATGCAAATATTACTGTAAATCATACATATCACACAATATAAGGAAAATACCATATCCACACCCATTAAACATCAATCATTAAAAAAAGACTGTGGCAATGCATTAAATTTTTTCAAGTTAAACCAATTTGGTACTATTTTCAAGGTAACAATATCAAAGACATGATAATATTAAAAAAAACATATAAATTAGAATTATGTATTTTACTCCATGCAGTTGTAAATTGTGAAAATATAATAGTTAAATAAATGTTTAAAAAATTGTCTCAAGTAATTAAGATTTCTTTGTAAATTTATATTAACATATTTTTGTAGCTATTATACTTTCACATTATTAATTCTGTGCTTAAAATGTTAAATATGTTTACCTCCGCACCCCACCTTCATTATGTAATTAACCTCAAGCACCACACGGATATGAGTTAATGAGGAACAGCAATGTGTACCTAATTCACAGTGTTGCACAATAACTTGCGTATAATTATTGTGATATAATATTGCACATATGAAAAATATTTATTTTACAACCAATTTATGCACCAATTAAATTTATTTTCCTAAAATAGTCTGTATTTTTATAGTTTAAATAATTTATACTATAAAAATATCAACTAAATAAATTTATTAACAATATTTTTAGTTTAGAATTTTTTTAAATATTTTGAGTTGTAAAATATAATGCCATTACACTCAAGCAGAGTGAATACTACTTCATAAATACCTTGTAATTTAAGTTGTAAACATATATAGTGTATGACCGTAGAAATAAATACTGTCATATTTTCATAAGGCAATTATCATACTAGATACTTCAAGCTTTATGATTGGTTGAAAGTATCTATGCATGGTGAGAGTCCTTAAAAAGTACAAGAAAACTCTACTGTTACAAACAAATACAGATGCATTCCAGTAAAGGATGACAGTATAAAAAAAATAAAAGTATGAATGTATTACCTGAGTAAATATTGGATTTAATGCTTCAATTGTCCAATTAGAGTTATCTAGATGTCAACATAAACATAATGATAACTCATATGAATATAGTGTAACTAAGTTACATGTAAATTAATTAGAAAAACAGGAATGCACTGGTTTCTTGATGTATTACGAAGTGTGACTTCTAAAATATATTAAGCATAAGCAGAATACATTGAAGAATGAAAAATGAAATAAATGACATACACAAATTAACATGTTTTAATTGTTCAAAGTAAAGAATAGTTTTGACTGATGAGGGAATCACAGATATGTTTATGTATGCAGTGAATGTGAAAAATATTTTATGATTGTGCACACAAACTGGTGGTGAATATTTTGTCCTGAACGTGCTGGAATAATGCTTTTAACACGACTATAATATAGTGATTTACATAAAAGCCAAATCAAAGCATGACCTATCACATTGTGCAAATATTTGTGTTTAAGAATAAGATTAAACTGAAGGTTAGAAGTCCATATTTAACTTCTAGAAAACATATTTTTATTTCTTGTATTTAATTTGAAAATAACAGAATTGAATCAGGTTAAATGTTGAATATACTGTTAACTTGCAATGGTGTGAGGGCACCCAATGAAAGTATCACTATTTATTAGGCAATCCTCGATGTCTAACATGTGCCCATTATGTGCATCCTTGAAAATTTAGATAAGTGGATACTTTGAGCATTAAGTACAATGGTGTCTCAATTGCGTGACTCTCACCGCTGTATCGTCGGCAAGTGCCAGGATTTCTATATTCTACAATGCATAGCATCCTGGGATCCATACTAGAACACAAGACTGCCTAGCAAAAAAAATAATTTTTTCTGTGTTTTCTACCACGTCTTTTAATTTCATAACATACATTTTGTTTTCTTGTATTTGACTAACCCCTAACCCTTACATAAATTTGACACTGGATTCATGGTGATATGAGGTAATTAGTAATACCAGCAATGATAAAATCTGGACAAGTAATCTTGTCAAGCTGAATTGGTATTTATTACACTTACAGGAGGTTACGAGTTCAGAACATTATCTTCTATGATCTAAAACCAATAAAAGAGAAAGGAAAAAATTGTAAATTTCATGAATAAATAATAATAAATGTTATTATTATATATGTTAGTGGCCATTCTAATGCACACCACAGATGAATTATATTTTCACATGAGCCGTAATCACTTCAGTACATTTGGTATATTTTCACACTGCTCTAAACATTTAGCAATCAAAAGGAAACAATTCACTCCCCATAACATACCACAAAGCAAAAATATCACAAGTTCTTACCCCCCCTTTTTTTTTTAATTCTCTTTCTGTTTCCACCCATAATCTTGCTGAAGTGGAACACTATCAAATATATGCAGCAATTGTCTAACAGCAGAGATTCTTCACCAACTCTCAAGCTGGAAACATTCTCCTCATTCAGTTTTCAAATTAGCAGTGCACCCTATTTTATCTTAAAAAATACCGTTTTGAAAAGAAAAAAATGGAAGACTTGTAAGTGGGCACTGTCAGAGGTTGGCATTATTGGTTTTCACATGTGACGAAGTGGCTAGCAACAGGTCT